>SRSE01000630.1:1200000-1634949 GCA_005024645.1 Planiliza haematocheilus | reverse complement strand
ATTACTGTAAGGACATCTCATTGCTTCTTTTGACAGTTCTAATTAAGAAAGTTCTGAACTAATAGCGGCGAGGTGAAGAAGGCCCTAAAAGTCCAGGAAATGGAAGGTTTTTCTTTTTTTTTTGGCTTCAATTACAGCAGGGGCATTAATTTGACGGCAGTAACAGCAGCCAGATCCCAGTCTGTTTACCTTTAAATTGACACTATCCTCTGTATATTTAGCTGTGGGCTGGTGATACAAAGCACAGTGGAGAGTAATTAAAAAGCAGTTTCTCTTCCTTAGAAGAGAGTCAGTTCTCCGGAGGTTTTGTGGAACCATCTCGGGGCTCTCGGGGATGGCGCCAACCCTTAACCCGATAAAAGTAAAAGATGTGGGCTGTAAAATAAATCAGATTTATTCTTATGGGTTTTAAAAACTTTGAGAAGGAAAGAAACACTTTAACTTTAGTTCATACCATAAAAACGACACACACTTACAAGAGAAGTACTTTTTACTGCATTTATGTGGTGTACTTTACACTATTTATTACATTAGCTTCCACTCAAATGGTAATATACGTCGCTGCAGAGCCGTTAATATTTGATTTGATCAGGTTATTTCTTTTTTTTTTTTTAAAGCTGACAACACAACTGTTACGGTCTTACGGCTCAAAAGACCAACAACATATACAAAGGGACGCCAACGAAGAAGTGGAGGTCTATAACAGTGTTTTATTTAATACAAAAATAAACAAGCAGGGGAGTAAACGTAAAGAACCAAAAAGGACTGTAGGTGCCGGCCAAAAAGAACAAAAGAGGGAATCGGATAGGGGCCAGCCCACATAGGGCCGTAGGACCCCGACCTCATCCCAACTAACTTAATATAATACCCAAACCAAAACCGAAAACGGGACTGCCGGTCACCTACAATCCAAACTAAAATAATAAAGAAATAATCCCCCTGCTAACAAGGACAAAACAACATGAGTGATACTGAACCCGCCAGCGAGGGTGAGTGTCAGCAGGTGAGTGTGGGAGCCGAGCCAGAGAGAGAGAGCCGCCTCCGTCGCCTCCTTAAATAGTCTCCTCCCCATACCTGAGCACAAATAAGATTCAGATGCTCGGCAGGCCAGGGGAGGAGTCACCAGGTGGAGACGGGAGGAGCAGCCGCGCGTAACATCCCCACCCTAAAGATGTTGATTATGTGGTTCTGCAGAAAACAGGAAGAAAGAAAATAAATCACATGATCAACATACAAATTAACATCGCGACAACGCATCCGCGATGACATTTTCAGTACCGCGAATATGACGTATCGAAATGTTAAATGACTGAATCACGAGGGCCCAGCGCATAATTCTTTGGTTGGTGTTTCTCATTTGGTTGAGAAACACCAGTGGGTTGTGATCGGTGAAAACGACAACTGGTTGAGCGGCCGCACCTACATAAACCTCGAAGTGTTTCAGGGCTAAAACAAGCGCGAGTGCCTCCTTTTCAACAGTGGAGTAGACTTGTTGATGACGGTTGAATTTCTTTGAGAAATATGATACTGGGTGCTCAATCCCCTCAGCACCATCCTGAAGGAGGACAGCACCCGCACCAGAATCACTGGCATCAACCGCAAGCTTAAAAGGATGGTCGAACCTTGGCGCAGCCAACACTGGAGCATTTGTCAACACAGCCTTCAGTCCTTCAAATGCCTGTTGACAAATGTCCGACCAACGAAACCGAACTTTGGGACTAAGCAGGTCAGTGAGCGGAGCCGCCACAGCAGAGAAGTTCCTACAAAAACTCCTGTAGTACCCTGCCATCCCCAAAAAGCGGCGTAGCTCACGCCGAGTAGATGGAACAGGGAATGATATGATGGCTTCAATTTTTCCAAGCACAGGCTTGACCTGCCCACGACCCACGACTTTACCCAAGTAGGTTACCGTACCTTGGCCGAACTCGCACTTTGCCAGATTTAGTGTGAGGTTCGCATCGCTCAGCCGTGAAAAAACTTTTCGAAGTTGATCGATGTGATCTTCCCACGACCCAGAATATACCACGATGTCGTCTATGTACGCCTCGCAACCAGGTACGCCTGCTAGCACCGTGTTGACCAGGCGCTGAAACGTAGCAGGAGCATTTCGTACACCGAACGGCATAACCGTATATTGCAGGAAAGCATCAGGTGTTACGAATGCTGAAATTTCTTTAGCACGTTGCGATAGCGGCACCTGCCAGTATCCCTTTAAGAGATCTAACTTTGAGACATAGGTCGCATTACCAACATGATCAACACAATCATCCACGCGTGGCAAAGGATAACAGTCCGGTTTAGTGACGCCATTAACTTTACGGAAATCCGTACAAAAACGATCCGACCCATCAGACTTCACCGAAAGGAGACACGGTGAGCTCCACGCGCTACAGCTTGGTTCCGCAATCCCGTTTTCCAACATGTAGTCAACTTGGTGTTGTAAGCGAGCACGTTTGTCGGGATTCACACGGTACGCGTGCTGTTTAATAGGAAGTGAAATCCCCACATCGATATCATGTTCAAGAACATGCGTTCTCGTCGGCACATCAGAAAACAACGCTAAGTTTGCCGTAATCAAACTGATCACATCTTTGCGCTGAGCCCCATTTAAATTGGTAAGACACTGATCAAGATCGGATAACATTTCAGAGTTGTTAAGGCGGCCTTGAGCGACAGCAAGAGACGGAGAGATGACGTCATCGGGCGCGTCTTCTTGCGCGTTTAGCATGTCAGCACTGGACAGCTCCGTTGTTACCTGAGCCCCTGCAGCGGTTTCAGCACTAGACAGCGCCAAAACAGTCTTACGATCGCCACCTAGATGACACAGGGAATCAGTGTTTCTGTCAACATACGGCTTTAACATATTCACATGACACAACCTGCTCCGCCGTCTACGTTCTGGCGTGGCCACAATGTAATCCCGATCACTGACTTTTTCTTTTATTTCGTACGGACCAGTGAACCGCGCTTGCAAAGCTGATCCGAGGACAGGCAGTAAGACTAGGACCTTATCCCCTGGCGTGAAGCTGCGACTTTTGGCGTTCCTGTCAAACCATGTTTTCATTTTTGTTTGTGTCGCAGACAGGTTTTGTTTCGCCAGTTGGCAAGCACGGTGAAGTTTAAAGCGAAAATGACTCACGTAATCACAGAGGTTTTGTTCCTTACATTCGCTCAGCCACTTATCTTGCAGCAAAGACAGTGGGCCGCGCACAGTATGCGCAAACACCAACTCAGCAGGACTGAAACCCAGGGATTCCTGAACCACCTCACGGGCTGCAAAAAGAAGGAGATGGACACCCTCGTCCCAGTCATTATTAGTCTCAAAGCAATATGCACGGAGCATCGATTTCAACGTGGCATGGAAACGTTCTAACGCCCCCTGACTCTCGGGATGGTATGGACTGGAGTAACAGTGGGAAACGTTAAGTTGTTTCATCACCTGTGCAAAAATCCGTGACATAAAATTAGTGCCTTGATCGGTTTGTATTACCTTAGGTAAGCCGAAGACGGAAAAAAATTTCACCAAGGCTTTAACAACCGTAGCTGTAGTAATCTTGCGTAGAGGAATAGCCTCGGGAAAACGCGTTGCCGCACACATGATGGTCAGGAGGAACTTATTACCGGCTTTTGTGCGAGGTAAAGGACCAACACAATCAACGATAACGCGTTCGAACGGTTCGCCCACTACTGGGATTGGATACAGTGGGTACTGTGAAATTGTCTCGTTTGGTTTTCCACAGACTTGACAAACATGACACGATTTACAGTGCTGTCTAACGTCCCGTTTTAATCCTGGCCAAAAGAAACAACGCAAAACACGATCGTAGGTTTTATTCACCCCGAGATGACCTGCAAACGGGTCATCATGTGCAAGCTTCAGGATTTCCTCTCGAAAAGACGTAGGAACAACAACTTGAGTCACGACGTTCCAGTCGTCAACTGTGGAAGCGTGTGGCGGCGCCCATTTACGCACAAGCACACCGTCCTTCACAACGTAACCCCTAGAAACCTTGCCCACGTCATTTTCTGGCACAGCCGCATCAAATAGTGCTACAAGAGACAAGTCATGTTTCTGTTCGTTAATAAGATCCTCTCGTGACATGCAATTTCCGAAGTCCAAACTTTTATCGTGAGGACCAGCAACAGCTGTTGCAGGACCAACAGGCGGAGGGAGCGGAGGGGGAGCAGGAACAGTTAGCGTGGGGGAACCATTATCAGCAATGAAGCTATCTGCTAAATCCACCACATCATCATCAGGTGCCTGTTTGTCTTTATTAATTGCCATTGCGCGAGTGATAGCGCAAACGGAGAATACCTGAGGAAACTTTTCTTCCAGCTCATCCGGACGTTCAACAATTGGAACTGTTATAACTTCGGGATTCAAAAGGATTTTACCTCCCGCCAAGTCATTACCAAGGATAAACGAGATCCCCTCCACGGGAAGTTCTGATCTCACACCAACAACCACGCGTCCTTTCACAAGGTCCGACTCAAGGCATACAGTATGGAGCGGGACTCCTATGAACTTCATCCCAAATCCTCGGACTAGCGCACTAGCCTCTACTGAAGATTTGTCCGACAAAGGCAGCACCCCCTCAAGCAAAATGGACTGTGACGCTGCACTGTCTCGCAGGATGGTAACGGGAACTTTCGGACCCTGTTCAGAGAGAGAAACAAAACCTTTCATCAGGAATGGTGCATACATTTCAAGGATGTGCTCAGCTTCAGGAGTGAGTGTAGGAGACTGCACGTTAGGTAAGCCTTCGGTTTTGACCAAGTTTACTGTTTTAGGTACCTTGGTTTTCTTGTTCAAAACAAAACATTGCTGTATAGTGTGACCAGGCTTTTTGCAGTAAAAACAAACTTTCCCTTTAAAGTTCGCGTGTTCCTTGTTTTTGTCCTCACCCTGAAACTGTGCCTTCGAATGAAACAGAAAAGGTTTTGGTACAGGAGCGATACGCTCACTTTCCCGATGTGTCAGAACATATTCTTCTGCAAGAACAGCAGCCTCTGCCAAAGTTTTAACTTTTTGTTCGTTAACGTACGTGCAAATTTTTTCAGACATACAGTTTTTAAATTCTTCCAGGAGAATTAAATCCCTCAAATCTTCAAAATTGTGCACATTTGTGGATTGGCACCAACGATCAAAAAGGGCTTCTTTTTCCCGACCAAATTCACAAAAGGTTTGGCTGTCGGTTTTCCTGAGCTTACGAAATTTTTGCCTATAAGCCTCAGGCACCAATTCATATGCGCGCAGCACAGACGACTTGACTTGGTCATATTCCAGGCAAGCTTCTGGTGTCATTGATGCATACGCATCTTGAGCTTTCCCTGTTAACACCGACTGTAAAAGTAAAGGCCATACCTCTCTGGGCCATTTCAGAGTATTCGCTACTCGTTCAAACATTACAAAATAACAGTCGACATCCTTTTCATTGAATGGCGGAACTAGCCGAATCCATTTATTCAAGTCAAAACCTCCGTCACCGGAGCGCAAAGCAAATGCAGAAGAGGCAGTCTCAAACTCCCTCAACTTCAATTCCTTTTCAACCTCCATTTTTCGACATTCCAATTCGAAAAGCATTTGTTTTTCTTTCAGTTCCTTTTCATTATTCAATTCTTTTTCTTTCAGTTCTAACCGGCGCATTTCCACCTCTAATTCCTTCAATCGGAGCAAATCTTCTGAACTAGTAGAGGTTTCGCGAGGCAAAATTCCCTTTTCATTTAAAACCAGTAGTATCTGAGACTTAATCATCTGTTTCTTTGCTTGTTTCGTTACAGATATTTTAAAGTGATCAGCAACAAGGCTTAATTCCTGTTTCGTAAACGAATTGAATTTATCGAGGCTAGGCTTTGCTTCAAAATCCCCGATGAAATCCATTTTCGTTACGTTTGTATGATCACAACCAAATCAAAGCTACCGCACAAGGGAATCTACACCAAGACGTCGTAGAAAACAAATGGCACGCCCGCACACACAAACACACACAAAAGACCTCTCAAAAAAAAAAACGCGGAAGAACCGGGAAACCCGGTGGCGTCCCAAACCACGCACACAAAGTGCAACATACAAAGTCTTGGCTTAACCGACACAATTAACCGTGTAGAGTAGCACGCAAACAAACATCCGTAACGATGATCAAAAGCTATCTACACGTTGTGTAACCAAAATGCACAAGGCACGAAGCAGTAACACCGCTGAGGCAAAACCAAGCCACAAAAGCCAACAGCGCACCCCCAAGTCACTGCAGTCACAATAAAGCCAAACACAGAATCGCGATCACACGACTCAAATATCCAAGAAAAAAAAAAAAAGATCCAAAGAATTTTTTTTGGACGAGCCCCCAAATATGTTACGGTCTTACGGCTCAAAAGACCAACAACATATACAAAGGGACGCCAACGAAGAAGTGGAGGTCTATAACAGTGTTTTATTTAATACAAAAATAAACAAGCAGGGGAGTAAACGTAAAGAACCAAAAAGGACTGTAGGTGCCGGCCAAAAAGAACAAAAGAGGGAATCGGATAGGGGCCAGCCCACATAGGGCCGTAGGACCCCGACCTCATCCCAACTAACTTAATATAATACCCAAACCAAAACCGAAAACGGGACTGCCGGTCACCTACAATCCAAACTAAAATAATAAAGAAATAATCCCCCTGCTAACAAGGACAAAACAACATGAGTGATACTGAACCCGCCAGCGAGGGTGAGTGTCAGCAGGTGAGTGTGGGAGCCGAGCCAGAGAGAGAGAGCCGCCTCCGTCGCCTCCTTAAATAGTCTCCTCCCCATACCTGAGCACAAATAAGATTCAGATGCTCGGCAGGCCAGGGGAGGAGTCACCAGGTGGAGACGGGAGGAGCAGCCGCGCGTAACAACAACAATGGTGAAAAACACAACCCTGATTCATTATCCTATTACTGTATAACGTAAGTTGTTAGCAAAGGTTTTCTTATTGAGACCTCCAGCAGACACATGGTCACATCAGCACTCACTGGGAGTCATGTTAGTATCCACTCATTAGCTCTCAGTCCATCATTCAGTCTCTGTTTAGCTAGAAGAGAAAAAAAAAACATCTGCTGCTTTAGCTTTTAAATGCTTTACTGTGTCTCATTTTTGTTTGTGATGTACAGTGCCCTATGTCTGAAAAAAAAGACTCAAAACATCACATAACTCCATTATTATACTGTGTCCAAGCTGCTTCGTCTCGTCTTGTTCTGTTTTGTCTTCTGTTTCTTAAGTGCCACCAAAATTTCGTTGTAGAAATATAATGACAATAAAAAATCTTGAATCTTGAAAGTAGACACACAAAACAGAAATATTAAACTTGCAAATTTGTTTTTTGGGGGGAAATTAGCCAGTATTACATATCTGAGAGTCCTCTGTGCAGCAGTTACCAGCAACTAAACGTTTCCCGTAACAGCTGATCAGTGTTCTCCAGCAGCTTGGTTCCTCAGAACAGAACCACTTCAGTTCTGAGATGTTGGTGGGTTTCCTCACATCAACTGCTGCTTCAGGTCCAACAACAACATTTCTCTTGGATTAAGGTCAGGACTTTGACTTGGCCGTTCCTAAACATTCATCTGGTTCTTCTTTAACCGTTCTCTTGTAGAACCACTTGTGTTCTTGGTTCTCCCTGTCTTGCTGCATGACCCAGTTTCTCTTCACATTCAGCTCATGGACAGATGTCCTGACATTTTCTTTTAGAGTTCATTGGTCCATCAATGAGGACAAGCCGTCCTGGTCCAGATGCAGCATTCTTTAATACACGGGATTAGATGTTACAATCTCTTGTTCCAAGATCCCATTCAAACACATTTAGAGCCTCTGTCCAACTGAGAAACCCTAATAAACCTACAGTCATGTGGTTTACCCCCAGGGGTACGCAAAGTGATGAAGGGGGTACGCAAAAGAAACTGAAAAAACAGATTCTCCACAGTCATGAGATATGACAATTAAGCCTACAATCTAAATCAGTGATTTCCAATCTGGGGTACGCAAAGTGACATAGGGGATACGCGAAAGAATTGATTCTGAACTCAGCCAGATTACATTTTGAAACTGAAAAAAACAAACAACAAAAAAAGAAAACAGGTTGTTTTCTAAAAATCAAAAGACTATTAAGTCAATTATGTTAATATCTAGATTGTAGGACTACTGTCGTTGAAGCTATGCACCAGTTAGCCGCTAATGTAGCTAGCGCTAGATCACCTAAATAAGAAAGACGCCAATTCCCTGAAATGTCTGTGATTGGTGGGAAGGTGCAAGTCTCCTGATGATATAGCAATACTCATTACAGTTATTTCCCCCCAGAAACAAGCATATCTCGTTCCTGATTGGGTCTTTAAATTATGTCATCATAATTAGCTGCTACAAGTGCGAGGGAGTAGGGGGTACAGGGCTGGAGGTCAAATGTCTGAAGGGGTACGAGCTGTGAAAAGTTTGGGAACCACTGATCTTAATGAACTAAGTAAATGCTGCTGGCTTATACGTCCTGCTCAGCAGCTAACCAAACAAAGAAATATCACTACCAACATAAGACATCAGATACCTGGTCTAGTCAGTATGCAGCATGTCATTAGGGTTTTCAAGCAAAACCCAAACAAGGACATTCATGATTTTTGCAGACTAGCATACAGTGGATTAAACACATTTATTTTGCATGGAAAAAGTGCAAAAAAAGACTTTCACATTCTCCTTTTGCAATCCACAAAGCGAGTAAGTATAGCTTTAACACAGCTGGATAAAGTATATATATTATAATGCATAACTTGTCACATCACAGGGTGACATTCACTCATTACTCCTGTTCCTCAGACTTTAAGGATCCTTGACAAGGAGCATAGAGGCTGCCGGTGTTTCATTTCCCTTTTATTTAGTTGCCTGCATGGCCACATACTCTGTTTACCTGCAATTAAGTTGCATACATAAAATACCACCCAGCAGTCTGTGACAATTTTATAGAGTAGTATACATCCAGGCCTGGAGAGTCTCCGTCCGGGCCCTGTCCAATAAGGGAGCCATGTCTTTAAAAGATGCCACACTTTAAAAATCCTCGTAAAACAACACAAACACACATGGAGAGAAACCGCTCGTCATGTTGTTGCAGTGGGAGGGATGAAATCATCTGCAGTGACTACGCTGGTGTATCCTCTCCCACCACTAGAGGACAGTGTGGTCTTTCCTCACAGTCGGCATGCGGCAGCTATTTTTTATTATTTTATTTGCAGGACTGAAAAGGCTCACTGTGTGCTCTCTCTCTGTGGCATCATGTGGTTCCATCTATCTCCCCCTTTCACACCAATGCACAATCTTGTATTTACATAACAGGGAGAAGTGCATCTATCTGTGCGTGGGTACGTATTGTGTGTAGTGGCCGGCGTATGCTGCGACTGAACGTCTTCCAGCGCCACCAGCCTCTCCTCATTCTCTCTCTCTTTGTATTTGCCTTGTTCTTCCTCTAGTCCTGCACCGCCGTGAAGGTGACACAATCAAACGGGGTTTCCGCCGAGAGAGAGACGATGCGTTTCAAAGCGCAGAATCCAATATTTTTATACTGATACTCTGAAATACTGCTGCAACCTCACACGCTTTTACTTCAGCTACTACTTTTCTTACTACTACTACAATGCCTGTCACTGCAGCCGTGGTCCTGCCTCTGGTGCAACTGTTGCTGCATCTGCTGCTAAAACTTTTACTACACTATTGTCCAAAGCGCCGCCGCTGCCTCTGCTAGGTCTTTCAAGTTGTTTACCGCATCCACCGGCCTCCAAAAGCAATCAGATGTTCTAAAAGCATGAAAAAGCCGGGAAGTGCACATTGATTTAAGATTACTTTGTCAGAATCATCTGTGCACAGATGCTACTACGCAGAGATATGACTGAATGTTTGTTCTACAGATGCACAGTAACATCAGTAGCAATAACAATATAGAGTGCTGCTTAAAAGTATTTGCAGCCTTCTGAATTTTCTACAAGTGACTCAAAACATCTGCGGATATTCACACAAGTCTTGAATGTAGACAATGAGGCTTTAGTACAGTAGAGGAGACGTGCTGCATACACATTTAACGCCTATAAACCAGAGGAGGACCGTCGTGCCTGACCTTGCATGACTGCAGGAGGCGAGCTGCTAGTGAAAGTGGATTGACCTGAGCTACGCTGAGACGTGTGGTCCTCTCGTGGACTGATGTCGCGTGCGCCCTAAGGATCCGACGAGTTGATTGGGAAACAAGTTGATCGATCCGTGATTGCTTCACTCAGAGCGAGTCGTTACGGAGCGATCGGATCATTTGTGACCGGCTGCCAGAGCAGAGCAGAGGCATCCAGTCAATAGCGCAGTCAGTCAGCTCCACCACAGAAAGAAAATGTCAAATAAATAAATGAAATCTCTCTTTGAAACACGCTCTGCTGATTCAATTAAGATCACAGTGCACTTTGCCTTTTTTTTTTTTCTTAAGATAGCAAGATTAGCAGATAGAGACTGTACAGATGTAAAGATCTATTTCTTCGGGACGACCCAGTTTGCAGAGTTAGTTGCAGATAGGTTACGTCATGGTACTGATTTATCAGCAATTTGGAAAGAAGGCCGACGCTGACGGACTGATAGGACGCATGAAGTTCAACTTCTCTTTAATAAACTTTTATTTTAATGAACTATGAGCAACCTCACAAGTTATTGCTGCAGCACATTGCTGCCTCTGCCTAGTAGGGATGTGTGATATTTCATCGTTTACGATATATCATCAAAAACATTCTCCACGGTAAGAATATGTCATCCCACGATAAAAACCATAAATTCCCATTGATGACGTATATATGTGCGCGACACACTCTCAGCCCAACACGTGTGGAATATTGACAAACTGACAATGGTGGAAGGTGGAGCAGATACGCCGGCAGAGAGGAGCTCGTTCCTAAACGAGGCTCCACCTCCATTATCTGGTTTGGTTTTAACCCCTTAACGCCTCAATTGATTCTTCAATTATAGAAAGAAATGAAATATTTGTATTTTTGTTACCACTCTGGCCGGTCCTACCAGAAACTAGTGCTTGCTAAAGGTTCCTAGGATTTTTCTGAATGTGCACAAACCGACATTGGAGTATTACATGCGTTATTTCAGCTGCAGTCTGAACGGAAACAGTGCGTCGTGAATTAGCGACACTAGGCATGAAGGGGTTAAAAAGTCTGACGCGGAGCAGCAAATTACAACATGCAAGGTTTGCAAACAAATAGTGAATAAAAAGGACAGTAACAGCACTAATTTGTTCCACCACCTCAAACACAAGCACAAACCAGAAGATGAAGAAAGACAGAAAATGAGCAAAGATGCAGAAGCAGCGTCGACTTCATCCAAAGATGAAAACAACAACTCAGAGAAAACTTGATGCATTAGAGTCAAAAAGATTAGGATGAACTGGTGTTTATTTATAGATACCGTGATAAATACCAGAAATTATCAGGATAAATGTTTTAGTCCATATCACACATCACTAGTGCCTAGACATGTAGTTCTTGAGACCGGTCTGGATCACCTTGGTGGTGCTACTGATGCTACTGAGGTGCTGTATGTTTTTATACAGGCTACATGCATGAGCAATGTCATCAGAGCTGAACTCGTGTCTTTCTTGAGGACACTTTGACATGTTGTCCACGTATCAGGCTTTGTGGACCCCCTGCTCTTCGTACGTACGTACCTCCAAACAAACAGATTATCTCCAGCGTGGCAGAGTTCCAGGTTCCTTCAGAGCAGAGTGCTGCAGAGATGTCAGTGGGTCTCCTACTTGGTTTATTAGCTGCTGTCACGATCATAATAGCCATAATGATTAAAAATAATCACATAAGAGGTAGAGAGCGACATTACTACATTATTTATGGACGGAGCCGAGGCCCAGAAGCCTCATCTTTCATCCAAGCTATTGCCATTCATCTGGAGTACCATGCTGTGTGCAACGTGTCCCGTCTCACTTTGAAAGTCCTACATCGGATTCAAAGGAGTAGTTTTGCACAATTAGCTCAGTAAACCTGACGTGAATGTACATTAAATTACCGACTGTAAATTTACAATAAGCCCGAGGGTTTGAGTTTATATTTCTTGCACCAATGCATCATAATGAAATGCTTGTTTTAGTTTAAGCATCAAACACCAGAGAGTGATCTGTGAGTACTTCCTGTTGCAGTACTCTGCGTCAGAACTTTTCTGTTATCAAATAAATGATTACAAGCATCGGTTTCTTGCAGCAACAAGGGATGGAAATGTGGCCATAACATCCAATTAGCTGTCAGTGCCCACAGCCCATAACCTCAATTACGAAGGTGTCAATAATTAATCTGCAGATGAATGTGTGGAGGTGTGTTGGGTAAAAACTTGCACAGAGGGATACTAATTATTACTTACTCCTGCAGCTGCCACTTAAACAACAATAGCAGCAATACGTGGTACATATGCAGCGCGACCTAAAAAGCCAACATGGAGCCCGGACACATCGTAAGCGCTCAGAGGGAAAGTGAGGTAGAGCTGCTCTTGTTCTTCCCAGCAGGACGGGAGGTATTACACCACGGTTTCCTTACAGGGTCGCAGGGGGAGAGGGTAAGGTGCACCATGGGAGATAAAACACCTCACTTCTCTGCAATAAGGCACAGCTGACAGTGGATGGACGGTGACAGAAAACAGAGAATTCCTTTTTTCAGAGGTCAGTTTCTGGTAAATGCCCAAATAATCGTCATCTGACCCACTTCACCCGAGAGCTAAGAAACTGAATGTAGTGTGTGTTACTCAAGGTACGACTTTGGACATAATACTGGATGTTTAATTGTCCAAATACAACCTGTAATCATTTCCCAACCCATTTTATGAATTATTTGCATGTATTCATTAGCGTAGGTGCGTATGCATGGACATGTGCAGCACGTGCAAAGCTGTATTTTGCGAAATGAAAAACTTCTGTTATCATCCTTAAAACACCTTTAATGTGTCCTGCTCTACATCGTCTATACATGGGCCTTTAAAGACTGTAGGTCACAGATGCTTCTTAACTTCTTTGTCTGACACGTCGACCACATCAGGGCTAACACCGCGCCTCCTGTCTCTGCTGTGGACCTCTGCTGCACCTGATTTCTGTCTAAATTTGTTAAGTTGCTTTAGGCTAATGTCGCTGCATGCTCTTATGAATACTGAGTTGCACGCGAGACCCTCATTCAGTCCCCTTGACATTATCCCCGCAAGACTGTCCAGAGAGATAATAGGGGCCATACGCTCAGATGTGTTCTCTATTATTAATAGCCCTTTCTCTTCTGGATGTGTACCAGACCATTTTAAGGCATCCTGTGTTCAATTGCTGCTCAGGGAAGCTGGCGTAGAACCCAGAGACATAATGTTTTTTAGATCAAATATCCTTCACAGCCTTCAGGTTGACCTGGAAATGGATCCTCATGCAGGGAGCTGCTCGAGCTAATCCAAGAACAGGTACAAAAAGAAATCGTGCATTCATGGAGTTTATGGAATTAGGAATCGTACATATAAGGATCTTTGATGCATTAGTGAGAACATCATTTCAGTGGTGTTGCTTTAAAGTAAATGTAGATGAGCAACAAGTGAATTACAAATTCAACAAACACGGCAAAGAAAATAAAAATAAATACACAATTATGACAAGTTTTGTTGTTTTTGTGTAATTTTTGCAAATTTCCCCAATTTCCTTGAATCAAGGATTAAAAAAAGGATTATTTTATCATATTATGATAGTTAGGGAAAGCAGGAAGTGATCAAATCACCAGTAACGATGTGGAAAGCAAGCAGAACTCAAAGTGCGTTTGTAGTAAATCATGCAGAAAAACCCTGCAGAGGGCAGTAATACGCCCTGTAGCATCAAAACCGCCACAAATCCCAACAGAAGCAGAAGAAGAAAGCAAGTAGAAACAAATGAGCAGTTACGAAATGAGCAGGAAAGTTTAATTAATTTATGTGAACTTTGGAAATCACATGATTAATCGAGACTAAATGTTTGAATCTATGGACAGCCCTGACAACTAAAGCTTGGGTAGATGTACGCAGTTATTCCCACTGCTGTTGATTTAGGTACTCACTCTGGTTTGACTTCAACAGCAACAACAAAACAAAATACATAAGACGATAGTGCGCGTGCAAACATGCAGATTTATGTGAACTGACTTCAGATGCGCGTGTGGTTAGCAGAGTCGCAGTAAACCTGATTGTGAACAGAGTCGTCCTTTAGCAGACGTTAACACCGACGCTCGGATATGCCTCTCAAATCACTGCACGCTGGGTTTGAGTACTTCACTCAGTGTAAGTGGGAATAATCTGGATATTTAATTGGCGTCTGGGGTGCCGTATTTTTTTTTTTCAATTTAGCGACGTATTTACTAAGACTACCGATGTAAATGAGGCCAGCTGCTGTTCAACTGATTTCCATAATGTTGTGTTTAAATAAAAATCTAATCATGGTGGACGTATGTTTGGAAAGATAATAAGTGATGAAGAAGTTTCACGCATCCTACGGTGTTAAAGTATTAAAGAGCCTGGAGCAAGGCTTGGTTGGAGCTGCACAAAGAATGAAGGTGAATTTATTGTTTCCCTTGCTGTCTTCTATTATGTGTAATTTGTATTAAAAATTAACTTTTAAAGCCCTTTTCCCTGCTAACGTAGCCTCTCTTTGTGCGTCTGCAGCATATTTACACTCACTTTTCCAAGACAATGCCTCTTCTTTTTATTCTGTCGTATTTATTTCCTTTCTTCTGTCCTTTATTGAGACAACAGGCCTTCCATCTGATGCTTTAGCTAGACTTGTAGTTTTGGTCTTTGGTCTCGGGTCTCTCTGTCTCGCAATGTCTCGGACTGCCTTATTGCCTTGTTATTATTATATATTTTATTTTATTAAATGTTGGATGTGGTATGTATAATGGTTAAGACTTGAGTCCTCTTCTGTGTGGCCCTATGAGCCGATCATGCCAAGAAAAACTAGTTTGTTTTGGTCTCGGCCTTGAGCTGAACTAGTCTTGGTCTTGTCTTTGTCTTGGTCTCTCTGGTCTTGGCAGTGTCTTGGTCTCGGTTTAGGTCTTGTCTTAGTCTTGTCTTGGCCTTGGTACTCTCTGGTCTTGGTAGTGTCTTGGTCTTGGTTTAGGCGGTCTTGACTACAAATCTAGGTTTAGCTCCTATAAATGAGACTCATTTGTGCCCATCAGAATCTCCACTTAGAAAGAGGTCACTAATCAACTGCATAATTAATAAATTGTCATGAGAACGGAACTCAAAGCAACAGACAGGATATTTGAAAAGGTAAATTTTAACCCAGCCCTTTGAGTGAAAGTGACAAAATAATGAAATAACAATAATTAAACACAGATTTCTTGATGTAGAAGTTCATCTACATCAGTGAGTTACTGATATTTCATGTCATAAAAGTAGAGCCCAAACCAGGCATTTTTTAAAATCAGTATTTTCTCGTTCGTCACCTTCTCGCTCAAACTTGACGTCAAAACTTGATTCAACACCTACGTTCAGAAAAAAAATGGAGCATCAGTCGGTGAGTTACTGATACGTCTTGACTGTTAAAAGTAGACCATTGATAATTAACTGAATAATCCTGCTCCCAATGAGCCGATGGATTTCTTTCACGTCAGGATTCTCCATGAGCTTTAACACTTCCGTGAGCCGATTTTCCTCGGGGCTGCTGTCAGACGATCTCCTTTAAATTGTCTTAAGCACTGAACTTCACTTCACTCCAGCGCAGACAGACGTCTTCCATCTGCAGCTCCACGCTTTATTCAAAAGACATAGAAAGAGACACTTAAAGTTTAGGAGGAATTAATGCAAACAAAACCCATTATCAAACAAAGCTGCATCTACTCCTCTATAAGGAAGGAGTCACCAGCTGGAAGGATCAAATATTATTCTGTACGTCCTGATTATAATATCAATTAAAATTACAGTGACTAATTTACATTGACACACATTAACACGGTGATGTATTCGCTGTTAGGATCTCTTGTTGCCAAAGGCATGCATATGTTTTCACTCATATCCATTTAGTAAACGAGTCGTTAGCTGATGATTTCTCGTTCGTAGCGTTTCACTGTCTGACTCATTTAACTTGACTCTGGGGTGGAAAGCGTGGGACACTTAGCCGTCTGTCCCAGCACTGCTCCCTGTAGGCCACCGTCTTTATCGGACGTCCACATGCTGCAGGATTTGTTGCAGCTGCATGCTTGTGTGCCACAGGTTTCTTGACTCAGACTTTGAGTTTATGGCCTGACGTCGAGCGACATCTCGACATCCCGACAGCCCGACAGCCCGGAGCTGTCCCACTGGGCTCCCAGATCTGAGAGCGCCGGCACTGTGACTCCCAAATGTCATCTTTGAAAGTGTGTGAAAAAGACCTGAGACTTTTCCCCTGTGTGCAGATTGTAACTCCTCAAAGTCAAAGTTTTCTAGAAAGGTCTTTAATTGTTGGAGCTTGTTGTTACAGTTGGTGACGGTGGAGACATTAGCACATATCATCATGTAGCACCCACCTAGACCAGACCAGGTAACCCCACCCCATAGCAATGACACTCCTTGATGGCGTGCCTACAGGGCGGCCATTTTGGAACAGGGCCACTGGCTCCTACAGTGCATTACATCTATGGAGGAATGGTGTTTCTACACAATAAAAGTCATCATAAATTGCTCAGTTGAAGTCTGGCATCTTTTCTTTACAATCCTCTGTCAGAAGTTAGTCTGCTGATAACATTAAGTAGAATTTGTATTTGGCTAGTAAAACATATCATTTAGTAATACACGGGATACGATGTTACAATCACTTGTGCCAAAATCCAAGGCAAAACACATTTAGAGGCCCTGTTTGGCTAAGAGGCCCTACCAAACCTACAGTCATGTGATATGACAATTAACCTATAATCTACATAAACTAGTAAAAGCTAAGTAAGTAAGTAAGTAAGAAGTAAAAGCTGCTGGCTTGTAAGCCCACTGAGCAGCTAACCATGGCTACCAATCAACATGAAAACAACAGGAACCTGACCTGAACAAGAGCAGTATGCAGCATGTCATTGGGGTTTTCAAGTGGGCACCTCCTTTCCCCGGTGTTTCGTTAAGATTTATCATAGCTACATGTGTGACGTTTTAACAAATCATACGTTTGGAAATCGGTGATTGAGGAGTACCTCTTTCCTTTGTAGGTTCATGCACTGCTGCCTCTGCTAGCCCTGTACCAAGATGGTGGCGCTTTAGGCACATCCCTCCAAATTCACTAAATCCCAAACTGATCAAGTATCTGCAGGATGATCCACAGAGGCCCCTCCCCTCAAAGCCCCACCCACTAACAACAGGACACCCTCAAATAGGCCCATGTCCATTCTCTGATGAGTCACCACAAGGGAGACCTGCACAATATTAGGATAATATTAGGTCATAATGTTATGGCTGATGATACTGAACGAGACAAAACAAGGTCACGCCTGATTAGAATCAATTTCAGCAACATTTGGGGTGAAATATCATATGTTAACAGCTACTGTCTCTAATGGATCTCTACTGTTGTTTCAGAACCAAGAACCATGACTTTTTATTATTCTCATTACCAATGAACAGACGTCACTGATTCATGTGATCATTTCTACTAGTGGATGAATGAATGAGTTCTCCTCCTCTTCCTCAGATCAGCCCTGGTGAGTAGGTGGTCTTTAATGTGACCCAGGACTCATTGTGTGTTCACTCTACCAAAGGAAGGAGGTCACATGTGTCCCAGACCACCTCCAGACTTTACTTCACTCATTTCACCAGTCTTCTTGGTTTTATTGCGACACCATGATGAACACTTGCCTCTTGTTATTGTTCACTTTTCATTCACACCCTCCTCTGCTCAATTACCCAAGATTAAAAGTTATTTTAACACAGCTTAAGACTAATGTGGCAGATTTTCACAAGTCTGGTCTGCAGCGCGTCAACACAATTAATCAGTAAACAGTGGAATATGTGTCCTCTGCATGACAAAGACGGAGGATTACTGACTTACAGCTCTCAAACCCGGTGTTATTGAGTTTGCAAAAGCCCTGCAGATGTCACACATGCACTAATACAGAAACACAACCCAGGAACATCTACAGTTTCCTTTATCTACAAAAATAAAACAATGAAAGAAGAAATGAAAAGCTCTCAGTGCAACGATGCTCGAACCAGCCCCGAGCTATCAAGTGAAAAACTCCAAGCATTACTCTGTGTCTTTGCTGCATGCGGTCCGGTCCGTCGTGCCGTCGTCTCTCATTTTAAATCCATAAAAATCCAAGAATTTAGTCCTAGTGGCCGTGGAAAGCCCATCATGTATAGCTGTACGCTGCTTCATTCACTGACAAAGACAACAGGCTGTT
The DNA here is from genome assembly GCA_005024645.1 of Planiliza haematocheilus. Taxonomy (NCBI): domain Eukaryota; kingdom Metazoa; phylum Chordata; class Actinopteri; order Mugiliformes; family Mugilidae; genus Planiliza; species Planiliza haematocheilus. The sequence continues at coordinate 1,616,568 of SRSE01000630.1, read as the reverse complement.
GTTCAGACGATGCGAGCGCCACACGTGGTGCCTGCCCCGCTGCTAAACTCGGGATTATTCGGCATCCTGAGCTCGGCGTGCAGCGCATTGATCCCAAGCTTTGATCAGAAAGCCCCGGCCCGTTCCTACAAAGCCCACTGTCATCACTCTGTAATAGTTTGGCTGCTTTTGGTCTCTAAGAAGAACAAACAGCGTCTAGTTTGTGAAAAGTATTTCGCTTTGTTAGTTTTCCAAACCAACACCGGCCTTTCCTCTCATAGCCGTTGGCAGTAATCTTTGTCACTGTCTGTATTTGGTTTTTACATCTCCTATTATTATGACTTCTTAAATTGTGCAGATTTATATGAAGAGCTCAAATTAATTTGTACTTACTCCTACAATTATATCTTTCAAACTGTACCTGAGGGTAATGAAAGGTATTCTATGTGGTGTTACAAGTATTAACTCGGCTCACCCCGCAGAGACCTCGACACAGCACAAAGGCTGTATCAAGGTCCTCAGTATTCCTTCGTTTTCTGCAATCTCTGTAATAACTAGAAAATAATAAAACTCACTTTAGCTGTGGTTTTAAAGTTTGATAAGGGTTCACTCAGGCCAGATCATTTCTAGCCTGGAAGCCAGAACAACTTCTCTGCCCACAAGTTTTGTTTTTATCACGTAAAGTTGGTCTAGCCCTCATTTTAAACTCATTTTTTCTTGTTTTTGCAGCATTAGTCCTGTAAATATGCAGCTGTTTTATATCTAATGGTTCTCGTTTGGCTTCAAATCACAAGCACACACACAAAAACACAACGCCATGGACGCCATGGTAGCTCCTTTAAAGTGAAGCATGTAGAGCTCCCCCTGGTGGCTGGCCGCAGTATATGTCATATAAGCCCCGCCCCCCTCTATGTTAGTGGGCGGGGCTGAGATAGACAATATGATGTTTTACAAAAACTGCAAATTAGGAAGAAAAAGAAGGAGGATGAGGAAGAAGACGACAAAAGAGGAAAAAGTAGAATAAAGGGGAGAAGAAGAATAAAAAGGAGAAAAAGAAGAAGACGAAAAGTGAGGAGAAAGAGTAGAACAAGAAAAGAATAGAAGAAGAGAAGAGAAGGAGAAAGAAGAAGGAGAAGATAAGGAAGTAGGAGAATAAATAGAAGAAGAAGAAGACATTTTAGGTGGTTAATCTAATCCTGATGTACGTTCAAGTTTTGTTTTAATTGTCTGACGCTGCACAAACAGGATGTGACGTCATAATGATTGACAGTTGCCCCCGACAACTGCTCCACAAAGCCATGAAGCCGACCCGACACCGGGATATGTTGTCAACAAATCCTCCGATTAGTCAAAAGTGTCTGAAGAGAGACATCGATGGAGTTCATCCAGACCCACTTCCTGTGTAACTTTGACCTACTTCAGTTACCTACACACACACACACACACACACACACACACACACACACACACACACACACACACACACATACACACACACACACACACACACACACACACACACACACACACACACACACACACACACACACATACACACACACACACAGTGAGGAGCTCTTAGTGTTTAGGTTTGCTACGTCTCACTCTGACCTTCAAATAAATCAGATAATCTGAATAAACCGACCGGTGGTGACCTGTCTGACTTTGTTAAGATAAAAGACAATCAGCAGCTTTACTGAATGCTTGGAGTGTATAAGAAATATAAAAAAGCCTTTAGTGTCTCTTCAAGGAGCTGTTGGTGTCTGGTCAGGTTTAAAACATTTAAACATCGTTCTGAATGGAGATGTGACTGTAAGAGAATGTGAAATAAAGCTGATGGTTTTATTTTCCGTGGAGGAGGTCAGATGGTCACTGAGCTCCATTCAGTCTGCAGAAAGCTTCTTTATAAAAACAGAGACAGGATTAATGTGAGACACAGGACGGCTCTACAGACGTAACATCTGCAGATGCAAAGACATAGAGGCCGCCGTGCAAAAGGCTGCAGACAGGTCAGAGTGACAAGTCTCCTATTACAGCCAGTAGAGCTCCGCGTGTCGCCGCCATATTGACGGGACTTTTACACTTTGAACAGACAGAAGTTGATCAGTACAAGACAAGGTGGACTTTTTGTCTGAGCATTGAAACAATTGGCGCAGACAATGTTCCTGACCTGCAGCATCCGGATTATCCGTGTCATTATCCGTATCCGGAAAAAATCCAGCAGTAGAATATTTCTGAGGAGGTTCACGACAGTAACACAACTACAACTGTTTAATCTTGAGTTTTTTTCTCGTTGTGAGTAGTTTTAGTGCTGAACGAGCAACAGCCCTTTGTAATCCACGTTATAAACATTAGCCTAACTCGCTTTTATTAAAATTAATCTGTTGAACATGGTGTTAAAAACTAAATTACACTTGGATTGTGGCTGGATTGTGTACCAGACAGAAAGTGATCGCTACACGAGACAAATCTGTTTCTTCAGGGATCACATCGCTCCGTTTCCTCGTTTTATTGCAGTAATCCACATCGGCCGTCTTGCAGGATCTTTGGGAATCCTATAAAATGATTCCCCTTTTGCTTGTCCCCGACTATTCTGGCAGCTGTCAACTAATTCGAAAAGCGTGCTCTCCTGCCAATATGGTTGCTGGTGTAGGGCGACATCAGCTACAGGAGCTCTATGATCAGAATCAGAATCAGAATCAGAATCAGAAAGGACTTTATTGCCAAGCATGTTTGTGCATACAAGGAATTTGCCTTGGTGTTGGTACGCATAAAAACAAGATAGAATAGAATAAAATAAAATAAATATAGAAACTATATTTAAAATACAAAAATACAAAAACTACAAAATATATACACAGTATATATATATATTCCACCAGAACTGTGGGGTGATGGTGAGACTGATGTGTTCATGGGGGGGGCTTGGTATTGTTCAGCAGACGGACTGCGGATGGGAAAAAACTGTTCGCCATGCGAGTGGTCCTACACTCGATGGATCGCAGCCGTCTGCCAGAGGGGAGTCTGTTGAATAGTCCATGTCCAGGGTGAGAGGGATCAGCCACAATCTTAGCTGCACGCTTCAGAGTCCTGGAAGCGTACAGCTCGTCGAGAGACTTCAGACTGCAGCCAATCACCTTCTCTGCACAGCGAATGACACGCTGCAGTCTGCTCTTGTCCTTAGCAGAGGCTGCAGCATGCCAGGTGGTGATGGAGCTGGTGAGGATGGACTCAATGATGGCCGTGTAGAAGTGAACCATCATTGTCTTTGGCAGGTTGAATTTCTTCAGCTGCCGCAGGAAGTACATCCTCTGCTGTGCTTTTTTGATCAGGGCGCTGATGTTCAGCTCCCATTTGAGGTCCTGGGAGATGATGGTGCCCAGGAAACGGAAGGACTCCACAGTGTTAACTGTAGAGTCAGACAGGATGATGGGGAGGAGTGGGGCTGTGTTCTTCCTGTAATCCACAATCATCTCCACTGTTTTGGAGGCGTTCAGCTCCAGATTGTGGCGGCTACACCAAGTCACCAAGCGGTCAATCTCCAGTCTGTAGGCGCTCTCATCTCCACCTGAGATGAGCCCGATGAGGGTGGTGTCATCCGCAAACTTCAGGAGCTTGACAGACTCGTGACTGGAGGTGCAGCTGTTGGTATACAGGGAGAAGAGTAGAGGAGAAAGGACACAGCCTTGAGGGGAACCAGTGCTGATGGTACGGGAGTCTGAGATGTGTTTTCCCAGCCTCACATGCTGCCTCCTGTCAGACAGGAAGTCTGTGATCCACCTGCAGATGGAGTCAGGCACGGTCAGCTGGGAGAGTTTGTCCTGTAGTAGAGACGGAACGACCGTGTTGAAGGCCGAGCTGAAATCCACAAACAGGACCCTGGCATATGATCTGGGGGAGTCCAGGTGCTGGAGGATGAGGTGGAGTGACAGGTTGACAGCGTCATCCACAGATCTGTTTGATCTGTAGGCAAACTGCAGGGGGTCCAGGAATGGGTCTGTTAAGTCCTTGAGGTGTGAAAGCACAAGGCGCTCAAAGGACTTCATCACAACCGATGTCAGGGCAACAGGGCGGTAGTCATGCAGTCCAGTAGTCCTTGGCTTTTTGGGGACTGGAATGATGGTGGAGGCCTTGAAGCAAGCTGGCACGTGACATGACTTCAGTGAGATGTTGAATATATCCGTGAACACTGAAGACAGTTGATCAGCGCAGTACTTCAAGGTGGATGGAGACACAGCATCTGGTCCAGCAGCCTTGCGGGGGTTCTGCCTCGTAAACAGCCTCTTCACTTCCTTCTCCAGGATGATGAGAGGTGAGATGGAGGAGGGAGGCTCTGAGTCCACCGGCTGTGAAGGAGCCTTGGCCGTTGTTGTTGTCGGGGAGGAGGGGGGCACTGGTGTGACGGCCTGTGAAGTTTCACAGACACCACTGCTGGTAGGGGAGGTGTCACCGTGGGGGGTGGTGGTCATGGTACTGTCCCATTGTCTTTCAAAGCGGCAGAAGTATTCATTCAGGTTGTTGGCCAGGCGTGAGTCGTTCACAGAGTGGGGGGGTTTGGGCTTGTAGTTGGTGATGTTCTTGAAGCCCCTCCAGACAGAGCTCGAGTCGTTGGCTGCAAACTGGCTCTGCAGCTTTTCTGAGTACAGTCGTTTAGCTTCCCTCACCGCTTTGCTAAACTTGTACTTTGACTCTTTGAATTTTTCTCTGTCTCCACTCCTGAATGCCTTCTCCTTCTCCAACCTGAGGTGTCTGAGTTTGGCTGTGAACCAGGGCTTGTCATTGTTATAACTCACCCTGGTGCGTGTTGGAATACAGCAGTCCTCACAGAAGCTGATGTATGACGTCACTGCTTCTGTGTACTCATCCAAACTGTTTGTTGCCGCCTTGAAAGTGTCCCAGTCAGTACAGTCCAAACATGCCCTTAAGCGGTCCACAGCTTCACTGGTCCACATCTTAGACGTCCTCACAGCAGGTTTACAGAGTTTGAGTATCTGTCTATATGCTGGAATCAGGTGGATCATGACGTGGTCCGATTCTCCCAGTGGTGCACGGGGGACAGCGTGAAAGGCATCTTTGACCGTGGTGTAGCAGTGGTCCAAAGTTCTGTCTTCTCTGGTGGGACAGCTGATAAACTGTTTATATTTGGGGAGATCGTGGGAGAGATTTCCCTTGTTAAAGTCACCGAGGACAATAACTAAGGAGTCCGGGTTAGTTTTCTCCACGTGTAGAATCTGGTCGGCCAGCGCGCGCTGTGCGTCATGGACGTTGGCTGCCGGCGGGATGTAAACACCGACCAGAATGAATGAAGAAAACTCACGGGGGGAGTAAAAGGGTTTGCAGTTTATGAAAAATGATTCCAAGTCCGGGGAACAGTACTGCTGGATCACTGTCACGTCGGTACACCAGCTACAGTTGATGTAAAAACACAGACCTCCACCTTTCGTCTTGCCGGAGAGCTCTGTGTGGCGATCCGCTCTGAAGAGTTGGAAACCTTCCAGCTGCAGCGCGGAGTCCGGTATTAATCCACTCAGCCAGGTCTCGGTGAAGCAAAGGACTGAAGATGAAGATAGGTCTCTGTTTTTCCCCATCCGTAGCTGGAGTTCTTCTATTTTGTTGCCCAGTGAGCGCACATTAGAGAGGAAAATGCCCGGCAGCGGAGTGCGATGGCCGCGCTGACGAAGGCGCACCAGTGCGCCAGCGCGCTTGCCTCTCCTGCGTCGTCGCCGGCGTATTGCGTTGGCAAAGGTGAGCACACCTTTGACCAATATGTCCAAAAAATCCGTAGATGGAGCAATAAATTCCGGCAATAAATCTAATGGTGTTGTAGTTCTGATATTTAGCATGTCATCCCTTGTGTATGTGTTCCTCACACAACAAAAAACAGGATTTACATGCAAAAAAGCAAAACAAAGTAGAGCGCACCAAAACACCGTGGCGACCCTCGTCGGCGCCATCTTTGAACCGATGCTGTCTCCTGAGCTAAATGTGATTTTTATTTTCTAGCTTTTGGTTTAGTTTCAGGTGCCACATAAACATCACAGTTTCGTCCATTAGGCCATTGTGTTATATTATTATACTGCTCTGAAAAAAAATAAGACCACTGTAAAATGATCAGTTTTGCTGGTTTTGCTATGTATTTATTAAAATGAACATTTTTGGTTCATTCTATAAAGGGCTGACAACATTTCTCTCAAATTTGAAATTAAAATATTACCATTTAGAGCATTTATTGGCAGAAAATGACAACCGGTCAAAATAACCCTGAATAATGCAGAGAAAACATTTCTTAAACATGTCATGTGGAGCTCTGTTAACCCTCTTACACCAAGTGCATGAGTTTTCTGAGACCTGATACTTTCCTCAAAAACTGGAGCTGAAAGCTGAAGACGCCCCTTGTAGAAACTAAAACATAGTCTGCAGCTTAAAACACGACGTGTTTTAAATTCTTAATCGTTTTTTTTTTTTTTTTGACAGAGCTCAGCAGCTGTTAATAACTGCAGCATCCAGGGGTCTGACTGGTCTCTCCTCCGTGGCAAAGCTCCGAGACAATCCTCCGTGAAGTAATTAAAACTGCTCGTCAAACCGACAAATAGTGTTTAAAGAAAAAAAGAAAAAGAGCTGGTGTGAGAATACAGAATGGAAGGGAAACACGTCTCACTCCTGCTTCTACAGACGCATGGATGAGTCCAAGGTGACGCCTCCAAACCCAAATAAAAGCAGTCTAGGAAGCCCTGGTGGTCTGGTGGTTGGTCATCCAGAGATATCTGCTGCTCATTCTGGTTCTCAATCTGTTTATCATCAACTTCCTGATATATAAAGTTAACAGCTGGAATCTCTCATCACATGGAATCATGGAACATGGACATGCTAACGCTAACGCTAACGCTGCTGAAGGCCTGACTCATTAATCCTGAGACGTTAGTGAGGAACTCTTTCATCAAGTCACCATCTGAGAAAGGTTTCCATGTTGGTCAATGAGCTGAGGACCCTCAGATCTGTTAGCATGGATGAAACCAGCTGGAGAGCTTCAGGCTAGCTGCTGTTAGCTCTCGTTTGGCTCCAGGTTTTCAAACAGACAAACCTCCCCCTGTTTTCCACTGTTTCTCACTTCCTGCCTTGCATTTCTTTGGTTCTGCCAATTTTGGCTTTGGTAAAAGTCTTCTTTGATTAATCCACAAGTTTGGAAACTTCTGGAGTAAAGCCTCACAGCTTTTGTTGCAGATGAGTCAAACAATGAAGGCGTCCTTGAGTCACCACTTTGCCACTTGAAAGCAAATTTATTATTCCCAAACAGCAGAAGGAAGCACATACATAGGCTGTGCTGTTATAATTGAATAAAGTTGAGTCAGAGTGGAGCAGCCAGCAGGTGATCACTGATATCGTGGTTTTATCTCGGTGCAGATGATTAATGTCGCTCTCTCCTTGTTTAAGCTGCCGCCTCCCGCTACAGGAATATTGAGAACCACGCTGCTTTTTCAAGCACTTCACTGTGACATGAACAAATACGTGGACCGCCATTGCCATCACGGAACTAGCAGGGCCTAATGCTGCTTTACCCACTGGTCATAAGGGATGATTTAGGGGTAACTCTGCACCATGACATCGCTTGTAGAGACCATTGACTGGTTGAGACGGCTGCAGCCTAGACCGTGGCATCAGTAAATTTGATGGTGCATTATAAAGTCCTGCAGACAAAAAGACAAGAATGCAGCCAAGAACTAATTTTTAGTGAGTAACTTCATCATTAACAAAACTCTGTGTCTGTGGGACGTCCCATTTCTCACTCAAGTTCTGCGCAAGAATCTCAACTTTTCACATTTTCTAAAACTGCCACATGAAATAGATTTTTATTTATTTCTTTTTAAATCGTTGTGCTGACAGTGTCTCTTTCTTTTTTTGATGGTACCAACAATATTCCTGACTCCGTCGCCAAGTGGCTGAGTTGAACCCATAATTCCCGCGTCCTGCTGGAGACTCGCCTCAGGCTGCTGATGGAGAGGCATCCTGTCCCAGCTGGACGTCACACATTGTCGGTGGACGGCGACTGTCCCTCCAGGCTGTCGATCCTCGCGTCTTACATCCGTCCACTGCCAAGCCTGTAATTGAATGACAACGTGGGAGCTCACACAGTGACGGCTGTTTGGATTGTGTTTTTCCTTCGGCTAAAGTTACCTTCGTTTCAACTGGAGGAAAAATGTTTCCCAAACTCTTTAACAATGAAAACACTGCGACACTTGTTTTATTTCTTTCAGGTTTGTAGCTTTATATAAAACAGAATCCAAAATCAAAACATCTTCATTGGATATGTACAAAAAGTGGACACCATGACAGCTGCTCTTCTATAGTAGAGCTCCCCTAGTGGCTGGCTGCAGTATAGTCATATAAGCCCCGCCCCCTCTATGTTAGTAGATGGGACAAAAACAGAATTTTTTGTTCAAACATGGTTCTGTTACGTTAGGCTGAAGTTTTGTTTTAGTTGTTTGATGCTATAGAAACAGGAAGTGACATCATGGTGATTGACAGGTGCCACAGAGAACATGACAAACACATAATGATAATAAGTTCAGGGTATAATACAACATTTCTGGCAGGAAGTTTTAATCTGTAAAGTTAAATTTTAACATTTAAACTGCGCAAATGGTAAAAAGAGAAATTGTCATTTTTCTATGTATTGGTTCACAATTTACCCACTTGTTCACAGATGATTCAACATACTTAAATGCAAGTGGCGTATTTACTTTAGTCTCTAGATTCATAAGTTGCAATCATTTTGTAAAAGCAGGTTATACATGTGAGGGTAGAGCACATGGAGACATTTAGAAGGCATCCACATCTGAGCGTGTACCTTGTAATCCTTAGCAACTGTTTTTAGCTGCAGAATAAGTCTTGAGGGGGGTCACTCTTAGTTAGGATGTTTATGTAGCCTCTTAGTGGAACAATAAAATAACTGCTGAATACTGCCCCCCCCCAACCTCCAGCCCCGTGGGAGAGCCAAAACCCACGCTGAGGAACTTGGAATTACCTTGAAGAACACACACGCACAAAAAAAATGTCTTGTAGAGAATAGAGGAAATGAACAAACCTTGAAGAGTACCTGAGAAATAAAAACACAAACCAGAGGACTGACCTCCAATAAAACGGGAGCAGCAGTTTCTTCCAGCATCTTATTCCATCACAGTTACATTTTATTTGTTAACTGACCTTAAACTAGACGTTGGATATGAGTTGTTTCAGCAAATGCCTCAAAAAAGCAGCAAAGGATTAACTCAGAGGACGTTTGTTATGAAGCAGCTCAATCAGGAGCTCAGGGTGGATGGATGGCTCGACAAAACATTGCACTTTTACCAGCAGTGTTGCCCGTTAGTGGCGTCTTTCAATCTGAACCACATGATTATTATAAAATGGAGCGATGGCAGTGACTGAACTTTAAGCCTTTAGAGCAGGGGTGTCAAACATCTGGTCCGGGGACCAAAACCGGCCCGCTAGAGGGTCCAATCAGGTCAGAGGGATGAATTTGCAAAGAGCGTATAAAAGTAACAACTATTCCTAATATATCCACTAGGGGTCACATTATGCTAGTAAACAGCAGCAACATTAGTTTTTTTAAGAATATTGGCATTGATCACAAAATGTCATTAAATCATTATAATGTTCTTCTTTGCACCAAAACAAAGGGAAACGTTTTTATTATGGTCTTACGTTAGTGGTGCATCAAATTGGGAAAAAGAGAGATGATGAATCTGATCATAAAGAGCAAAGTTACATCGGAAACTGATGACGGATATAAACTAGAACAAATGGGCATAAAGATGTAGGATCTGTAGAGTGACTAAAAGGAACGACTCCCGTTTTGTTTTTGCGCCTAAATGAAGCTGAGGGTGGGACGACAAGAAGAGGAAGCAAGAAGAATCCACATTAACGGATGTGATGCTGGTGATGTTTTGATTAACGCAGACAGTGAGAAGCCCAGTCGTGCTCTCCTGTTTGTTTATTCCACTCAAGCGGAGACAGAATTCACTCAAGTACGACCTCAGCGTCGGTAGGAATGTGTCTGCGTGGCGCTCGTCTCTGGATTTTATTATTTTGTGGAGGTTTGTCAGAGCACCTTCGTTTGTTACTCCTGCTTCTTAGCGGTGGAGTTTTACAAAGCGAACAGGGTCACGTCGATAATAGAGGAAAGAGAAACCTTGATTGAGTGCAGACGATGCACCTGCGGCGAGCGTCTCCGAGACTTTTTATTTACCTCCAGGTGTGTTTGTGAACATGTGCTCGTGTTGCACCACTTGTTTTTTATGTCCTTCATGTGGGACACGTTGTTGTAGGAGATCAGAAGGACATGTTGGACCGTACCGCTCAGTGAATTATAGGTTTAACTGCTGCGTGGAGTATGCATGCAGTAAACAGTGTCAATAACTGGTTGCATGTGATAAACATTGCAACTTGAACGTAAGTTATTTGCTCACGTTTGTTGCAGAAATTCAACAGTTTCTGCAGCTGATTGATCAGAAAGAGGAGACCATGTGCACATCTGTAGTTCTGAGTTAAATTAAGCTAAAAACATATAAAACAGAGAAAGCCCACCAGCTACGACGAAATCAGTGAGTCCAGAGAACGAACAGAGTCTCCGTTACCCCCCATGACCCCCTCCCTGCCTCCCCGTGTCTCTGACAGTTTTACAGTTCAGTTTTTTATTGTCGCAATGACTCCTCACAACATGGCAGTAAAAATGACAGGCAGAAACAGACTACCGGTTAGTTTTTCTTATCTGATCTCACTGGCAGGTCACTCTCCAACCCCCACCCATCGCCTCCATCCTGCCCTGCACCACCTCAGTATACAAAGAGGTAAAAACTCCTCCGATCATGACTCCAGACGCGTGAAGAACTGCAAATAGCGTCGGGAAGTCGTCTGCGTCGGAAAAGAAGGAAATGAAAACAAGCGAGTTAATGTCGATGAAAACCACTTTAGCGAGAGGGAAGGTTGGTCTCAGGTTCATGAAGCGTCTTACAAGAAGGACGACACAAAAACAAACAGAGCACCTTCTAAACGCTCTGTGATATAACGTAAGAGAAAACATGTTTACATTTCATTTATAATAATCTACTAATATTTCTACCTGGCAAGGTTATCATAACCTGTGATCTGTAGGATTTATACTTGAGAGATAGTGAAAAACTACTGTTTGAGTCGCAACCAGAGTTTTATGTCAGCGTACCGTACACAGCTATCACCCTCAACAGGTGAATAAAACAACTAAAGCTAGTTTTACTTTATCAATCACTAGCTACTAGGGATGTGTCATATTTCATCGTTTACGATATATCATCAAAAACATTCTCCACCGTAAGAATATGTCATCCCGTGATAAAAACCATAAATTCCCATTGATGACGTATATATGTGCGCGACACACTCTCAGCCCAACACGTGTGGAATATTGACAAACTGACAATGGTGGAAGGTGGAGCAGATACGCCGGCAGAGAGGAGCTCGTTCCTAAACGAGGCTCCACCTCCATTATCTGGTTTGGTTTTAAAAGTCTGACGCGGAGCAGTGATTTACAACATGCAAGGTTTGCAAACAAATAGTGCATAAAAAGGACAGTAACAGCACTAAAACACAGCTCAAACCAGAAGATGAAGAAAATGTACAAGAAGCAGCGTCGACTTCATCCAAAGCCTCTGATAAAAACAAAACAAAAAAACAAGTCAGGCGAAACTTGGCAATGCACTACAGTCAAAAGGATTAGGCTAAAATTTATTTATCATCATTTTTATCGTTACCGTGATAAATAGCAGAAATTATCGGGATGAATTTTTTAGTCCATATCGCCCATCTCTACTAGCTACGTATATTTATTCTTTGAGAGCAGAGCTAGCTAAGCAGTCCTGGACATAATTCTTATTTAGTGTAGTAACGCTTATGAATAAATATAATTTAGTGGTATTCACTAGAGAATTCATTTGGTCAGAACCATTTTTAAAGTCAGCTCGTCATTTTTTACTCTCTCAGAATGTGCCGTTTTTGGCCGTCGGTTGTCAGCTGATGTAGGACAACTGTCTCTTCACTGGATAAGTCTCACATGTCCCAGGACTGGGTGCAGGTGGACCAAAGTTCAGGTCCTCAGCTCCATTATTAGTATTTTTTTTAAAGGAGCTATTCGTTAAAGATTCACATTTTTTTTGTAAATTTTAGAGGCTTTTTATTGGGTGGAATCTACCCAATGTTAGTGTCCGTCACTAATTATAACGTTAGTGTTCTAGGGTTAAAAGTCAAATGTGTAAACAGAAGCAGAAGAACTGAGTCATCCAGACTCTGTAACTACAGTTTTTACTACGGCTGTCTACAGATTAAAATATTTCATCACGATTAATCGCATGATCTTCATATTTTATTCCCTTTAACACAAAGTCTGTTTAAAATGTCTGTGGAGTGGATTATTTTAAGTTTTTATTTCTTTTTCAACATCTCAGCTGCTCAGTAACCCTCCTGCTGTGAGCTTGATCCGTTTTGATAATACATGATGTTTTACTCTAATATTCACTACGACTGCACTTCAGATTCTGCTTGCTTTCCACAGCGTTACTGCTCCACTGGGGGCTCCTTGAGCTTCCAAATGATTGTTTGTCAGTGTCAGTTTATATCCAGCGTTGACCAAAGAGCTGTACAGAGTAGTTAAAGCGCTGTGAGAATAATGCATGAAATATGAATAATGTCAGCAGCTTGAGAAACGTCCGGCAGAGAGAAGCTGGCTCGGTTAGCTTTGCATGAGTGGACAGATGATTAACACAGACTCTTCTTTGTGCCGTTTCCCATTACGTCTACAGCAAGGGAGCAGACTGAGGGAGGGCTTTGTACGTATGAATGGTGGCGTATATTACACAGAATGGACATGCAGGGAGGAAATGAGAACCTATATGTAGTATACATGGACAAAAGCTCTGATGAAAGCGTACACAGGAAGCTAAGCTCCAGATGAGCGACCTCAGACTGAGGCAGAAAACTAAAAGTTACACAGAAGGAAGGTAGGAAGGTAGACTGACATTCACACTGGTGTATGTTGGTGACAAAGGTGCAGACATGGTGTATTTGTGGCCCTCACAGTTTTAGTCGACATCTTTCAGAAAAGAAAAAAAAGCCCTCCATAACCTTTTAGTGACACTCTTGCATTTCTGGCACAGTTAAAATTTAAACGGAGCACTTTGGAGAACACATTAAAAAGTTAAAATGAAAACGACTCACGGTTAATGGGACTGGGTTTGAAGCATCCAGCAGCCACACATTTATATTTAGATCTGGCTCAGTTAGTTTAACTAAAGGACATTTAGTTTTAAAAGCTACAGTCGACCACCCAAAACATTATGACCACTGACAGGAGAAGCGTTCAGTGACAGTTCAGAGTTCTGCTGGGAAACTTCTGGACCTGGCTTCATTCATTGGTGTGGATGTTACTTAGACATGTAGCACCCACCTAGACCAGACCAGGCACCCCCACCCCATAGCAATGACACTCCTTGATGGCAGCAGCCATCCCCAGCAGGATGCAGCCACAAAAACACTTTAGGAAGAAGAACAGCACAAGGTGTTGACCTGGCCTCCACATTCACTAGATCCCAAACTGATCAAGTATCTGTGGGATGATCCACAGAGGCCCCTCCCCTCAAAGACCCCCCCACTAACAACAGGACACCCTCAGAAGGCCCATGTCCATTCTCTGATGAGTCACCACAAAGGAGACCTGCACAATATTAGGAAGGTTTTGGATTTGTCCTACCATGAGATGCTCCTAAGTCATCTTTAAACTGTTCAACTGATGTAATAAATGTTTGTCATGCTCCATCTGAGAAACTTAAACCCTCTCAGTTTGGTTTCATTCTTTGAGGCAGACCAGGCTGTAAACACAACATTAACTTATTATCACTAGGATCACTGTCACAGTCCCGGCTGTGCCTCCAGCTCATCCCTCAGGCTTTCTGCAGCCCTTGAACAGAATGCAACCATTTTCCAGAGCTGTTAATTAGCGGCGTAATTAAGCGTTGGACATTTTCTACCCGATGTGTTCTCTTTAAATTTGCACAGCGTGGGATATGTGCTCCTAATACCCTGGCTAATACCGACGAGAGAGGGGCTTTCATTGCTAAATATGTATACGGGAAAAGCAGCAGGTTTGGGATATCTTCTGGTTGGCTTGAGGAGCAGAAACAGACACGTTTGTATATATTTATCCTCTTGGGTTGAACGAGAAGAATAAAAAGCATCTTGACATATTGAAAATGTGCAAATATTAAATTTCTGCACTTAGAAAGCGAACGTTGGCCCTTGTTTGGCGGCAGTGTGGATCAAATAAAGGATAATAATAATAAAAAAGGATATTGGTCATTTTCTGCTGACGTTAAATCGCTCGATCCTGGCCAATTGTTAAACTCTCAGTGAACTTTATCCAGATATTACTTCACAAACTGCGCCGACACATTTATTAAAGCGTCAGCCGCCTGATTTCCCTGCAGAGGTCATTAATGTTTCATTGGAGCTTCTCTTATATAAAAAGCTTTTGTATTTGCCAACAATGTAGACTTTGATTTCTTTCCCAGTTTCATTCCTTCTCCCTCTTCAGAGGATTCCTGAGCTAATAAATAAGCTTATTTCTTGGATGACAGGTGGCTTTAATCTGTGATAGCGTCCGCTGGACCTCTGATCTGTAACAGAGTCACTGTATTCTGCGTTAATAAAAAGCAGGATGCGTTCTCTGGCCTGGCCAACACCAAGGTCAGCAGCAGCTCTAACAGACCGACTGTTTTCTCTCTGTCTCATATTTGTCCCTGCAGCGTCTTGAGCCAGCCTCGCCATCCAAACAAAAGATATGACTCAGTGGATTTGGAGCCCCCCTAGAGGGTGGGACTCATCCAACCTAAAACTGATTTGGCACCGGTGTGTGCGGCGGGTTGATGAGGTGCCAGCCCCCACCCACCACCACCACCACCACCACCACCACACTGGAGGCCAGAGGATTCCATCACAAACCTCTAGAGGAGAAAAGACGGAAATAAGTTGCTGTTGCTTGGTTGCGTTGTGTTCTCAGATGATGTGTATTTATTTTGCTTTTACTGGAGAACAAAACGACACGAGTATCTGTGGCTTTCCCACAAAAATAAAAGCTTAATTTTTATCATTTGTTACCAATCAGGCATAACATTATGACCTAATTGTGTAGATCTTCAAAGAACATTGAGGTTTCTCTACAGGAAGAGCCAAAATCCACTCTACTTTCCATGGAAACTGAGGTCCTTCAACATCTGCCAAAGGACGTTGAGGATGTTCTATGAGTCTCTGGTGTCCAGTGCTCGCTCCTGTACACCATTGCATGCTGGGAATGCAGGCTGAGAGGGGAGAGGGGAGGTGCCTCTGTGGATCATCCCACAGATACTTGATCAGTTTGGGATCTAGTGAATGTGGAGGCCAGGTCAACACCTTGTGCTGTTCTTCTTCCTAAAGTGTTTTTGTGGCTGCATCCTGCTGGGGATGGCTGCTGCCATCAAGGAGTGTCATTGCTATGGGGTGGGGGTGCCTGGTCTGGTCTAGGTGGGTGCTACATGTCTAAGTAACATCCACACCAATGAATGAAGCCAGGTCCAGAAGTTTCAAAGCAGAACATTGGTGAAAGCTAATGACTTGCTACTGCCTCATTTGTGGACGATTGTTGGACGTCAGCAACCTTCTCCTGACGCTCCTACTCTCAGTGTACTTTGCTGCTATCGTTTTTAAAGGGACATCCGTCACGTTGCCGTGGCGCTGAGGGAAGACTCTATAAAAGATTAAAACAAATGAACAATATCCACAAAGCTTTTTACCACTGAAACTCAGCTGCTCTTTAAGCTGCTGCTCGCTCTTTGACTGAGGTAAACCCTCTGATGTCTGGATATATGTTCTGTTCTAACAGATGATATTGGCCTCCCTCTGCAGGAGCTCCTCAGGTCATTAGGATTTGCAGACTGCAGACTCCTCTGTGTGTCACCTCTCAGGAAACAAGAAAAATGTCTCAGTAAGGATGTGGCGCGACCATTCATCACTTATACCATTTCTAACCGGGTGCTCTCTACATAATGGCCAACACGAGATTGCATGAGTCTGCCTGACTGGGAGCAGATGGTTTCCAGTGTTGTACCAGACGCAGGAAAGAGAAAACAAGAACCCTCATCTCTCCAGTAGGTTTTGTGATGGCTTAGCCAAGTTTAAAATAAGACAAATAAGGAACCATGATCAAAGTTAAGATGGGCTCAGACAGGTGGCATCACACATTAAAAGAGAAACTTTCTTCTCTTTTATCCCAAATGTGCACACGCAACAAGGTTAGAGAACATAAACCATGCAATCTGTCTGTGATGCAGGTTTAAATAAAACACTCCAGGTCCAGGAGGTAGTAGGTGATAATGCATCTGCAAGATGGTTTGTATTGCACCAATCAGAAGAAGAAGAACGGAAAGCGAACTGGCTGCAGCTTTAATCAGCTAACATTTCTGATATGATCTATACTGCAGCCGGCCACCAGGGGGAGCTCCACATGGTTTGGCTTCACTTTAGAGGAGCTGTCATGGCGCCCAATGGTTCTGCAGTCTGTTGTTCATACTAGTAGCAACCGTAGACTGTTTAAAGATGAAAATGATCCTCTAAAGTGAAAACAAAGCAAGTAGAGCTCCCCCTGGTGTCTGGCTGCAGTATAGGTCATAAGCTCCACCCCCTCCATGCTAGTGGGCGGGACTTGGACCAAACTAAAACGCTAAAGTAGACATCAAATACTTTTTTCTGTTGTTGCTGCCATGCCAACTGGGTTGTTAAAACATTTTTTTATAAATTAAGTTCAGTGTCTAATCCATCATGTCCTTGTAGCAGGTGGAGGTAGAGCAGAGCGTAGTATTAATTAATTAAACTAAAAACATGAGTGAGTCTGGAGGAAGAGTGGGCGGGGCATCAATATCACGGCTCCACGTGGCTCCGCCCCCCTCAGACCGTACTGATCAGACTCTGGATCCAAACAAAGATGGCGCCGCCCGTATTACCCGGGAAGATAGAGTCAGTTTGACCAATGAGAGGAAGAGGAGACGTGTTGTCCATGTTTATATACAGTCTATGCTAGCAACTTAAAAGGTCAAAGTACCAAATCAAAATATTGTTGTGATTTTGTGTGCGTTTTGTTGGATTTTAAACAGTTTTATGTGCACACTGTTAAATGAGAGTGAACAAGGGACTGACTGTGGAGATGTGTCTTTAGTTTCCTACAACAACTTAAGGTTAGAGCAACATGCTATCTCACGTTAGCTTCTAGCTCTGCGATGTTTAGAAGTGAATTTGGGGATAATTGGTTCCAAAGCTTCTGAGGATGAAAAGTTTTCGTTTTACTGTTCATGTAATTGTATTTTAGTAGAGAAATGTATCATGTTGGCTGCAGATAATGTTTTTTAGCCTAAATTTTGTTTGTTACCTCCTGGATTTTTGTTACCTCTCTCCGATACATCCATTTTTTTTAATCAAATCTCTCTCATTTGTTTAAAGTTTGAGCTGAAATCATAATACTCCCATTAATGACCCCTGAAATAGTTCTGCCGTTCAGTACGGCCTGATCGTATGTTTACCAGGCGTCCGTCACTCAGCTGTAAAACAGAGGATTTATATCTGAGATGTATTCTCTTTGAGTTCTTCTATCGGCCGCCTCCTCTCAGGAGCTCGCCGTAATGAACGATCTGCTTCTGAGTTCTTATGTACCTCCCTAACACAAACACACACAGTTCATCTTTAAAGTCCTGTAATGGAGTGTGTCTCCTCAGCGGCTCGAGTGTCGGCGCCGTCGTTAAAGTCCGCTCATCGAGTCAAGATTGTTGCCTTCGCCCCGTTCAAACTTTAAATACCTATGTTTAGCCTGTCGAGTATAAAGAGACAAAAAAAAAAAAAGTTTAAATGAGGTAAATCACAGCTTTTACTGGGAGGATGAAGACACTTCTTCGTCTCTGTGGCTTTGGTGAACTGGCAGCGCTTTGAGTAATTAATTCAGTTAATTCACAGACTGTTGCTTCTTTTCCTGTGTCGTCCCAGAGTAAAACGAACAAGAGTATGTCACTGATGTGGGATAAAAACAAGCTCTACCCTGTGTAGTTAATTTAAACCCTACACGTTTTAAATGAGCTGTTGGACGAAGCACATAGTCGTAGATGTTCTAATTCCAGAAGTGTTAAAGGCTCATGAAATAACCACTGGTCATTTAAGACACGTCCAACAACTAATCAAATTAAAAGCTTGAGGAAACTTGGTAATAGCCTGGATGTTGACAAGAGGCCAGAGTTTACAGGAGAGACAGTGAAAGCACCAGACGCCTGACAGGAAGACTGCAAAACTTTTCAAAATAAAATCTACAAGCTGCAAACAGGAGCTGATGAACAGGGTCTACTGAAGGACTTTGTGTGTGTTGTACTTTCAAAATAAAAGCCTCAAACAACTTACAGGAAGTAACAACGTTATCTGGAAGTATTATAAACATCCTAAATGTTAAATGAAGCTTAGATGCTTTTGTTTCAGTTGCACTTGAACACATCACATCACATCTCATATGTTTTCTATTATTATTGTACTGTGTGTGCAGTCTGTGTGCTGCTCATACCGGCCAAATCATCAAGTACACTAGTAAAGTCCTGCACTGAGTCTATTGTGTTTTCAACTGCGTTTACATTTTAGAGAACGTTGTGATGACGCTGTAAAAGTAACGCGAGTATTACATGCGTTATTTCAGCTGCAGTCTGAACGGAAACAGTGCGTCGTGAATTAGCGACACTAGGCATGAAGGGGTTAAAAAGTCTGACGCGGAGCAGCAAATTACAACATGCAAGGTTTGCAAACAAATAGTGAATAAAAAGGACAGTAACAGCACTAATTTGTTCCACCACCTCAAACACAAGCACAAACCAGAAGATGAAGAAAGACAGAAAATGAGCAAAGATGCAGAAGCAGCGTCGACTTCATCCAAAGAGTCCGGGAACAAAACAACAACTCAGAGAAAACTTGATGCATTAGAGTCAGAAAGATTAGGATGAACTGGTGTTTATTTATTTATCATCATTTTTATCGTTACTGTGATAAATACCAGAAATGATCATTAGGTACACTAGTCCTGCACAAGATGTTCTTCCCTTCATGAAGCTTCTGGTCTTCAGCATGTTTGATTCAGTCCAGTTTAACAGCACCACAAACTCCATCCTCCAGTCAAATCTCCACTCTCTGATGCAGTTTCAACATCAACTAAACATTAGAACCGTCATGAATGCATTCATTTTCAATAGTGTACCTAATGTAGTGGCCTGTTGCTTTCCACCACCTCCTGTACCTGTGCGCTGAGTGCATAACCTAACATTATAACACTGCTTTTTCCATCATAATGTACATTCTCAGACACACGAGTCTGAATATTAAACAAACCTTCCTGATATCAGAGCTAAATTCAGAGGAAACTACGCTACACCCAGCCACACAAAGGACTCGGTCAAACTGCGTTAATCTGCTGTTATTCACTTCAATCAGGCTGTCGTGTGAAAGTAAATGCAGCAAATGGCTTCTCCACGGTGCGCCACATAGTGTAATCCATTAAATCACGCTGCAGAGTCATCCTCCTGCTAGTTCCTGGTAGCGTGTGTGCTCTCAGCTCCACCATCCCCACACGCATTTCCATTTTCTTGGAACAATAGAGAGCGTTATTAGAAGCAGAAATTAATCTAGAAGCTGGTGCTTCACGCAGCCGAGGAAAAGTGCTGCTATTTCCAAAAATGAGCGATTCAGTTTCAGACAGTTTCTTTGAAAGAACCGGCCGAGGGGAGTCGGATGTGACCGGCGCTGGCCCTGTGAGGTCATATTATGGTCTGTGACGTGAAAGAGAACAAAGAATAAAAAGGAACGAATGAAGCTCCTCTCCATCACGGCAGGACGCCTCCTTAGGAGCGCAGGAGTCCATGCTTAAACTGACAAAGAAGGAAATTCATGGCATTTAGTATTATTAACCATCCATTAGTTTTGTTCACGAGGCAGAACAAATGTCAACGATATTAAGCACAGAGTCAGTGATCATCGTTCCAGCTATTCCTCACTCTGATCTAAGACTCTGTCCCCAGAGCAAAGTTTGTTTTTCTGCAGTCGACCAAAACATTTTCATCTTATTTAGGTCAAAGGTTAGAGGTCGTTTCACACGCTCAAATTTATTTTACAGATATGATAAAGATTTACAGACGAGATAAATTACAGGACAAAAATGAGATCTGATGTTCATTTTATGACAGAGAGAACACAAAGTACCAGCTACCGTCTCCACACTACGTTAACTAAGACTGAAAGATTTACTGGACTGAATCCAGTCCACTCTAGGACAAGACAAGGAAGACAAGGACAGACTTTAGGAAGACACAGGAGACCAACTCTAGGAGAAGACAAGGAAGACAAGGACAGACTTTAGGAAGACACAGGAGACCAACTCTAGGAGAAGACAAGGAAGACAAGGACAGACTTTAGGAAGACACAGGAGACCAACTCTAGGAGAAGACAAGGACAGACTTTAGGAAGACACAGGAGACCAACTCTAGGAGAAGACAAGGAAGACAAGGACAGACTTTAGGACGCTACAGGAGACCAACTCTAGGACATTTAGGACCAGATCAGGACTCATACCAGTCAATACTGAATCTTAAAAGATGCATGAAGTTGCAGATGAAAAACATTTTACAGGAGAAACATGTTTGGTATCAGATTGGATTAATGTGTTAATGTTTTGACAGTCAATCACATCCTGCTTGTAGAAAAACCTTCCAGTGAGAATAAAATCTCCCAATGCTGTGCAAATTCACTGCCCCTGTCTATTATTTATTTATTTGATTTTTCCATTTTTAACTTGCCCTTAAGCCACGAGCATGCCAGTAACGGCAGTTTGACATTTTTTGACATTTCTTCTAAAGCAGCCGCCGTCGAGGCTAAATGTGCTCGGTTCAGCCGAGAGGAACCCAGAGCCAAACTTTACAGCTACACTTTCAGGTTGTGCTGCTGGCGTCAGCACGTCACCATGCTCGCTGTGATACTGTAAACGTAGTGATGACCTGCAGATAGTGTGTCCTGGTGCGTAGTGGAGACATTTGTCATGAGGAACGTTGTTATTTCTGTATTTGATCATGAACTGGAGGACTGGACCTGGAAAGGGAGACTCCAATTTAACTTTATTTAATTCTTTTGTTCTCTGCCTCCTTTAATCTGAATATTTTTATTTGCAGGAGTTCTTGTTTGTGGAGTTTGTGTCTGTCCAAAGAAGTCCCGGTAGAATCCCAGAGACAGTAAAGCCAACGATTTTTTTTCCCATTTTGTTAAAAATGGGAAAAGAAACCTATATAAACATTATCGTCACAGGGTGTGAGCATGTTTTTCCAGCTTTAACCTTTTAAAAGTGCACGTTGGATTACCGTAATTACATCTTTAACAGTTTCTGAAAGCTGAGACTTTTCTAGTCATTACGGTAATTTCACTTGAGCCTCTCCAGGATTATTAGATGCAGTAAACGGCAAATAACTGCCCGATATTAAATGTTCCAGGTATTCTGGACATTGTCTGACCTTTTTATGGCCAAAATAAGTCAAATAAAGTGTGTTTACACTGCAGTGATGATCTGATCAGCTGACAGCGTCGCTCAAACGATGCTTCAAGGCAGAGATTCAGTGTTGAGGCAGTTGATTTCTGCAGCCTCTCTTGGTTCCTAGCTGCCTCCATCTGTGTGGAAGTACAGCCAACGACGGACCGGTAATGTGTGTGTGTGCACGCTTAATGGTGCATGTCGCACACCCTGCGTCTTCAGTGCTCCACACGCTGATAGTTATTGATGTCCACTTATATATGCATGATGTGTACGTAGAGGAGACGTGAGCTGACATGATGCAGTTTGACTTTTCCATTATAGCGCCCGATCGGGGCCTGTACGTGGATGGTTCTAACCTCAATTGATGGTGATGCCACAGAATGAGTGAAGTCTTTTATTCTTAACAGCTACAGGCAGCGTCCTTCCAAAGGGATCAGCGTCAGCCGGACCGGAGGTTCTTACAGTGTGTTCATTAAGAGCCGACTGGTCCGTTCTCACATTAGTGAGGATGAAGCAGAGGAAGGCGAAGCTTTAGCAGCAACAAAGACGAGAGGGTTCCTCATCAAAACACCTCTGTTTGCTGTTCATACAGGATCCAGTCCAATCTACTTTACTTATATAGCACAATTTTAACAAACACAAGGTTGCCAAAGTGCTGCACAACAAGAGTTTTAGGAAGAGTTTTAAAATGAGACACAGAGGAGGACTGTCTAATGTGCAGAAGCAATTCGTTCCAAAGTTTTGGAGTTGCAACGCAAACGCTCGATCCCCTCTGAGCTTAAGCCTAGCTTTAGCTTTAAAAACCGGTTAGAGGTGTAGGGATGCAGCAGCTCAGAGAGCTAAGGAGGGGCAAGGCTTTAAAAGCAAATAAAATAATTTTAAAATGGATCCTAAAATGGACGGGCAGCCAGTGGAGTGAAGCTAAAATAGGTGAAATGTGCTCATACATGTTTGAGCCGGTTAAAAGACGTGCAGCAGCGCTTTGTATCATGGTGCCACCAAAGACCATGACTTTGGTGGCACCCTAGTCCAATATCCCAAAAACGTGTCTACATTATACTATTATTAGGGGTTGGACCGACAAGTCCTACTTAAGGTGTCATAAAACAGACATTTGGGATTTAAAAGAGAAAGACGACGAGGGCGTTTCCCAGACAGCTACATCACTGAGCAGCTGTATTTAACGTGTAGGATCCAGGCTGGCGCTGCATCCAGTCAGATCTTTTCATGTTTGTCTTGTAACCTCAGGGAACCAGAATCTTTGGAGTAACCCTTTAACTACACAAGCTTTCCAGAAACGCCACAAGCTTTTCCAAACCACCGCGGCTTGATGTGTATTTTGTTTGATGGCTGCAGTGGATGGATGAGGAGGCTGGAGCTGAGAACCGCAGGGATGTATGCATGGAAACACACACACACACACACACACACACCGACACACACACACACACACACACACACCGACACACACACTCTCTGCTGTCTTAGCAGGGTTGATTGAGTACATGCAGTTTCCCCCTTAAGGGATAATTTCACGCCCTGCATTAGAATAATTTGCTCGGTGTGGAAATGACATGGGTGGAGGGCATGTACCCACAATGCATCCTGCTATATTACCACTGAAAGCTGAATAAAGTACACGCGCTAGTGCCTAACAATGTGTGTGTGTGGTCCTGTCTGTCACAGTCAGATTTGGTGTTTTGGTGATTCTTACATGAGGATTGTTCAGATTTCAGTAAATAAATTAAATAAAGTTAAACTAAATGGTATCAGGACCTGGATGCACAGGTGTGACGACAGACGCTGAACCCTCAGAGACCAGAGAGCTGGGAGAGAGAGGAAGAGAAAGAAAGAGAGAGAGAAGCACCTGAAATGAACCCTAACCCGAATGATTGGGGAGGAAAATTTAGGTTTTTGTTTTGTTTTGAATTTTATTTATATTATTTTACTTGCTTTTATAGTCATTTGCATGAGTTCTCAGTGTTTGAGCAGTTAATAGAATGATTTACAGATTAGATATAGCACTTACTTTCTTTTTGAAGCACTTGTTTGTTTGTTCTTTCATATGGATTTGAATCTC
Source organism: Planiliza haematocheilus (assembly GCA_005024645.1). Lineage (NCBI taxonomy): Eukaryota > Metazoa > Chordata > Actinopteri > Mugiliformes > Mugilidae > Planiliza > Planiliza haematocheilus. The sequence continues at coordinate 1,592,866 of SRSE01000630.1, read as the reverse complement.
TGAGTTGATACTTGTGTCGCATGAATTACTTTGATGGATTGTCTTATTTTTATTCCATGATTTATGGATTTTCACATCTTTTATTAACCTAATATTTTCCTCCTTCTAATCATTTACAGGTTGAGGATTATTAAAGGGAAAGGTATGGTATAATATTTGGGAGGAAAGGGGGATTATCTGGGCAGTAGGGTATTTAAAACTATACGATTTCATTTATTTCGATCTACCTTTATTTATTTATTCATGAGATTCTTATTAAGGGTTTCTTTAATTTTAATTTAGATATACTTTTATTTCCTTACCCTGTGGCCGGTTGCTCTAACTCTAACCATCTTGAATCTTATGCTTAACCTTAACCGACTTTGGGAACTCTGTGCTTGACCTTTTCCAGGAGATTGAACCCCATGTCTGTCCGTGGAGGATCCAAAACAATCCCCCAGTGAAGTTGGAGGAGTTATACCGAGTGGCCTATGATGGCTGACTCTTCCTGAGAATCCCTAAATTAAATATACATTTTAATTTGTTTTCGTTATTGTTATCTTGATTAATATTGTTCAAATTCTTTTAACCTTAATGGATTAAAATAATTTATGGAAGTTACAGCCTGTGCCTGTGCATTAGTAACTTTCTCCTTAAGAGGAAGATGACTGTTTTGTCTCCAAACCTAACCCCTAACCCACAAATTCAAACATTCACTGCAAAACAAAGAGTCAGTTATTTGAGCTTTGTGTTTGCGCTGAACACTAAGGATCCAAACCGTTGATCGAGGTTACGATTGCAGACTTTGGCTTTTTGTGACGCTCAAACACAACACATATGCATCCTTCCTGTTTCCACATGTTTGAGAATGATGCAGCGGCTCAGAGAGCTCAACACTCTGCAGATTAAAAGAGAGCAACAGACTGTCCGCTGGTTGCCTGGCAACACTACAGCGACAAGACTCCCAACAAGTCACAGCACCTACCTGGAAAGAAATAATACGCTTTACTTTTAGTTTGGTTGTACAACACAAATAACTTTTAGACCTGGCATTCATTCATTCATTCATTCATTCATTCAGTCATTCATTCATTGGTGTGGATGTTACTTAGACATGTAGCACCCACCTAGACCAGACCAGGCACCCCCACCCCATAGCAATGACACTCCACAAGGTGTTGACCTGGCCTCCATTGAGCAGCAGGACTGAGTCGGGGGGCAGGACGCCTTGGAACCAATCAGTGGCTAAGAAGGAAAGCTAGAGGTGGAGGTAGCAGGGCAAACACGATGCACCACAGCGGTGGTAACGACCGCTGCTCTGGACTGGATCGATTTCCCCACAAATGTTGAGCAGCATGGTGTCCTGTGTCCATTTGTTGTTCTTTTATTGTTTTTATCTTGTCAGACATCGTACACTGGGGTAGGAGTTATTTTTTAACCACCCTGTTCCAGTCTCTAGAATCAGTCACCCCTTATTGAACCACAATGGAAGTCAAAGCCTTGAGAGTTCGTCTCCTCTTACAAACCTGGGAGGCTTTGTCCGAAGACTACCTGCACTAATTGGCGTCCAAACTGTCCACACTTGTCTTTTTTACTCATTCGTGTGTCAGTATAATTTGTTTGGCTGTACTAGACACCAGATATTAATGTTTAGCAGCATACAAGCTGGAACTAAACCCTGCCAGTTAAAATGTAGACAGACTATCGTATCAGCACATGTGGGAAAAAAAAGCTTAGGTTTAACATGAGAGAAGTTCTAAAGTATGGAGCTAATGGTCCCTGCAAATGAACTCCCCTACATGCAAGAGTGCATTGACTATTAAGGCCTTTAATGTACAAACTCTATAGTACACCGAGCTTTGCCATAATGAACTGTTTTATAGACTTGTAGACTTGTTTTATAACGACCCTGGTGCCAGACACGAGCTGGGATGCACTGGTCTAGCTCCACATTTGCTCCATACACTGAAGTTGCAGCAGTTTTGACCTCCATACTTTATCCCCCCGTCCTGCATGTACTTTAGCCGTAGGTGAAGTTGCGTCAGAAACCTCTTCTCTCCATCTTAAAATGTCTCCAGTCCCGAAAACACGAGGAAAAATGAGGCAGTTTCTGTACAAACCATCTCGTTGTCGTCATTAGTCACTGCTCAACTCCACGATTTTTTTTTTTTTTTTTTTTTGCCAGTAGCAGACAAAAGACCGTCCAAATGACCGAAATGTCCGAACTCCTCTTACTTAATCTTTTGGAAAGTGGAGTAGACCTGAGCATTTACAATATATAGATTGATGAGGGCTGATAGAAGGTATCTGGGCCAGACTTACAGCAGAATAATTCAAGTTCTCCAACTGTCACCTAATTAAGTTAAAACATTTTACCTCGTCTTGTAGTTGGATCATCCAATCGATTTGTCAAAATATTGCCTGCTTGAAAAATTGCTCGAAACTTCCTAGACGTCATGAGGTAAAAGTTTGTTGACTAAGGTTGCAGCAGAAGAAACGCCCAGGTGTCCTGAGCGACTTACTGGCTTGTTCTGATTTGTGTTTGCTCCAATTCATGACTCGACAGCAGCTTGAATCATCCTCAGTTAAGGTAGGAAAACGTGACTGGTCAGGGCCACACCTGAAAACATCCCCACCTTTACCGTCCTACCTTATCCCAGCTGGGACACAATTCATCGACAGAATTCGGTCATTACTTCAGATGATGCAAGGAAAGCAAACGCAATGAATCTCTGACTCATTTGAGAGACGTTCCAGTCGGCTGAACAGGTATGAACGTCTGACACGATATCTGTAGCCCTCGTTTTGGAGTCGGAGCTGAACATCTGCACAAAACCACGAAAGCACCGAAAACGTTTGCATTTCCATCATCGTTTCAAAATCACATCTCTGCAAAGTGGGGTTATCAGCAACAGTGACTAATCTTCAGAACAGGTTGGACATTAGAGACATGCGTCAGCCATCTGCGTCTCACATCGACAGGAAATAGTCGCAGGTATTTTTTCAGATGAAAATGAATGAACATGTGCACCATGTACAGGAAAAGAGTCCCTAAGGACTAATGTCCTCGTAGGAGGTTACTATCACCATCAGAAATATTCTAGATCCTGTTCATTGAAAGTTATTTTGGTGGCAGTGAAGGATCAACCACGTATTAACCAGAATGTGTAAAAACACATGGAGGACTTGATTCAAAGCTTCCATGACCATTCAAAAGACATGGACGGTGCCAAACATACGGCTCTTGGGCCAAAACTGGCCAGAAAACAAGGCCCAACCTGGACCACAGGATGAATTTACAAAATGTGAAAACTACATAGAAGGCATTAACCCTTTATGGGGCGAGGAACCATATAAGGTAAATTGCATCCCCATCCCGGAGCCTCTCAATGAGGTTTAGAACCATGTGGTTTTCACTCAGCCAATCAGAGAAGATCAATCAAGGACCAAATGTGGTCTGCAACACCAAGCATCATTGTGTTTACCGCTTAAGGACAAAGTGTCAGGATCTGTTTGTCCATTTCCTGTTTTACTTTGTAGTGTGTTCTGTTGTGTTGCTGTTAGTTTTACTTCCTGTTTTGTTTCCCTTCTTTGTAATTACTGCCTCCATCCTAATGTGTCTTCCCTGTGTCTCATTCCCCTTGTCTTTGTCAGATTGTCTTGGTTACCTAATGTTCAAGCTCTCTTGCGTTTTTTTCCATATTAGCCTTCTGTGTTTGTCCACTAGGGGTTGCATTGTTTTGAGACTAAACACACAATAGCAGCAATGTGCTGACATAGCACATGAAATTTGAGATTGTTCATAAAACATTATGTTAAAGGACAGTTCTTTAATTGTACTGGTCCGGCCCCTTGAGGTCAATCTGGTCTGTATGTGACCTAGAAGTAAAATGAGTTTGACATCCCAGTCGTAGGCAGTTATGCTCAGGTATTATCAGGCAGCTGTGGCTCAGTTCTTTAAACGTTCTTCAGCTGCTGCAATAAAAAAATCTTGTGAATTAGAAAAGTGTTGTATTGTAGTGGAAGCAAGTTCACTTCACAAGACAGAGGATTCAGCAGGAACATTTGGTACTCTTTAGAGAAAGCACTCGTGTGTAACCTTTAAAAATAAAGATGAAAATTGTCTGAAATCATCATAGTCCTTGAAAGTTCACACTCAAGCAAATGGAAATGTTAAGATGAACCAGAGACTGTTGTAGGAAGCAGCTGGAGTTAGTGGAGCTATAGACTCTCACACAGCAATACTTTATCTGCTGCTGCTTCATATAGACTGATCAGCCACAAGATTACGACCACCTTCCAAATATTGTGTAAGTCTCCCATCAGAGAATAGACATGGACCTTCTGAGGGTGTCCTGTTGTTAGTGGGGGGGCTTTGAGGGGAGGGTCCTCTGTGGATCATCCCACAGATACTTGATCAGTTTGGGATCTAGTGAATGTGGAGGCCAGGTCAACACCTTGTGCTGTTCTTCTTCCTAAAGTGTTTTTGTGGCTGCATCCTGCTGGGGATGGCTGCTGCCATCAAGGAGTGTCATTGCTATGGGGTGGGGGTGCCTGGTCTGGTCTAGGTGGGTGCTACATGTCTAAGTAACATCCACACCGATGAATGAATGAATGCCAGGTCCAGAAGTTTCCCAGCAGAACACTGAACTGGAGCAAGATGGTTTAGATGTTATTCACTTCTACTGTCTTCTATGGTCATAATGTTGTGGCTGATCAGAGTCAACAAGTTCCAATAGGTAGACAGCTGCTCTATAAATGTAAGACCATTTAACATCTATCACTTGACTCCAACCTGAGTGTTGCTCTTTGCAGCAACGCTAAGTTCAAGTCGCCATGTTTGAACTACCTGGTGGTCGAGTCCAAACTCCGTTACTGTTTATTGAGACGACATGCACGACATCAGTTACCTTCATAAGTGAGTGTTCTGCAGATCGATCCTTCTCCCAGAACACATATTGACCCGTCCTTGCTGGAATCACACAGGTGTAATTAAGAACATTAATAATGACTCTGCTCCGCTCAAGTGTCTCATTAAGCCACGCCGGTGAGTCAGCGTTCACCTCACCTCTACTAAATATAATACAGCCATCACTTATGTTCTGATGTGATTATGACGCCTGCTGAGGAAACTGCAACGTGTAAAGAAATAACACTTCACTTCTGTCTTTGGTTGTTTATTCGTGCCTTGCTCTGACTTGGTTCTCAGTGCACTCAGTGCTTCTGCCCTCGAAGGCTTGATTCTCACAAACATTTTCAGTTTTCAGAGTAATGGAACAGCACTTAAGATGGAAGAGGCGATCCCCCGAGGAGGAGGAGGAGGAGGAGGAGGAGGAGGAGGAGGAGGAGGAGGAGGAGGAGGAGTGCCCATGGCAACTCAATGAGTGCATGTTAAAGAGCTACAGAGGTCCGTTCCTTTTCTCAATGCTTGGTGGAAATTGCAAAAGGAAGAAAGAGGAATGTGAATATTAGAGAAGACAATACTTTAAAGGTCACAAACTTTAGATTTTTAACAGCTCAGGCATTTATTCAAAAGTCACTACACCAACAAATGAGAACCAGTGTCCTACGTCGTTACAGAGCTGCAGCGACATGAGCTTCCTGGTCTCTGAAGGGTTCACTCAGCTGGCTCTAACCCATTGATGAGCCACGCCACACCCCTCTGACGGTTAATTACATTTACTCCACACTGACTGGTGGGCTTCCTCCAATCAGAGGCCTCTATAGAGCTCTGGTAGCTGACGTCATACTTCACCTGCAACCACAACCCCCAGTAAAGCGAGCTTTTCGAATGATTTTAAAAGATTCACAAAGATTCTGAAAGATGGCCGATGTGGATTACTGCAATAAAATGAGAAAACAGAGCGGTATGATCCCTCAAGAAACAGGTTTGTCTTGTGTAGCGATGACTTTATATCAGGTACAGGATCCAGCGTTCTCCAAGTGTTTCCAAGTCTTGCTTATTTAGTTTTTAACTCCATGTCCAACAGATTTCTCTTCATAAAGGCAAGTTAGGCTGATGTTTATGATGTGAATTACAAAACTACTCACAATAAGATAGAAATTCAAGATTAAACAGTTACTTGTTGTAGTTGTGTTACTGTCATGAACCTCCTCAGAGGAATTCTGGATAATCCGGACACTGCAGGTCAGGAAGACGGTCCATGACGACTGTTTCAGTGCACACCTGGGTCATGATAAGGGTCCGTGATATATAATCTGTGGAGTTTTGCCATGTTTAAAGTGAGCGGCCTGAAATAAATGATGGCTCCATTTATTCAGAGTTTTCCTGCAAATATGGCGCCTGGAGCTCTATGAACACACTTAGAAACGGGGTGTTGGTTTTTTGATTTCGTTATGGAATTAAGTTTGAGACGTTTGTTTGAGAAGAAGGTCTTAGCCCAGAAGGTCAAAACACAACAACAATTCAGATTACGTAAAGACTTCTTGTTTCTGATTGGACAGAACCTGTGCTAAAATATAAGCTGATGTGATTGGTTGTTTGGCTGCCAGTCAAGAAATGACGCTTTGTGAGCGTAGACGCTGTGATGGGCTTTGAAAGCAGACAACATGCACTGTCCACATTGTTGAAAGAAGTACAAGTCATTGCCAGATGTCTGCATGTCTCGCAGAAAGACATTAGCATTATTTAAAGCTGCAGAGGGGACGCACGATGAGGACGTAGCTGCCCCGTCTCCTCAGTCCTAACTCCTTCTACCGTGCTTTCAGGGTTCAGAGGGACATGTTGATGTCATGATGGGTTGAAAGCATCAAGAATGTTTGTCCTCTTTCTAAATAGTCCTCTATTAATGTCATCTCGTCCTTCTTTCTGTGTTTGTTTCAGTTTGTTGGGGGTAACATAGACTAATCAAATACTTGATGATTTAAATATTGTCTCTAATTATTTTCCTTTCCTGACATGACATATATTTGGTTGTTCTTCTCTTGTTTCATCGTCTGCAGGCGTCCAAGCAGCAGCTGATGAGAAACAACATCCAGTATATTACAAGTGCTGGGGAGGCACTGGTAAAAAAAGAGGACAGGTAATAGAAGAGAAACGCAAACAGACACGTTTCATTGACATGAGGTAATTATAAAAACATTGTGGGGGGAAAGTTAAAGGTAATTCTGCTTTAAATAACCATTTTCAGGAGCCCTATGGAACTTTTTCTGCTCCGGTAACAAACGCTGAAGTGAGCAGATTTGATCAGAGCGGAGGGTCTCTCTCTCTCTCTCTCTCTCTCTCTCTCTCTGACACACACACACACACACACACACACATACACCAATTCAAAGCTCAGGATGGGAGGTTATGGTGCAGACAGCTGCTGTGCTTCCCCAAGCAGCACAGCAAAGGGAAGTCCTTAAAAGTCATCCAAGCCAGAAAAGGATCTGCTCCTGATGAATCACCTCCTCTTCCTCCTCCTCCTCCTCCTCCTCCTCCTCTCTCTCTCTACACTCCTCTCCTCCCTCTCTGCTCCTTAGGCGTAAAGCTTCAATATCGATTCAGCTGGCTAGCCGCTCTCCCTGTGTGCCCTGTTAGAGAAGCTGAAGTCTTTCTTCAGTCGTTTACAACTCCTTGCTCCAAAAAAACAAAAACAAAAAAACACTTTCACGACTTTTCTTTGTTTTTTTTCTTCTGTTTTCTTTTGGTTCCTGTTTAACACAACACCTCCAGAACTTCCAAAAAGCCTATAAACCGTGATATCAGGTCAGTGATGCAGGTACTGTATGTACGCTTTAGAAAGTGTGAAACCCGAACTACAGGAAGCAGAGACGAACTAATGGAAGCTAGTTTGCAGTTGCATTTTAGCCCAAGGCTTAGCCATGGGCCCAGATGGGACAAAATGTTTACTCAACCTTCTCCATCTCAGCAACACCCTCACCTCCGCTGGTTTAATGCATATCACAGCCAACTGGAAGCAGACTGACAGCTTGACAGCTTGAATTTAACCACATTTCAAATGGCATTTCATCACCATATGAGAACATTTCCCGCCCCGTCGCAGGAAGACGTGCGTGCTTTTACAACAACGACGCTACTTTCTAAATTCCTCCTTAACGGTTTCGTCCGCACTTTACTGCGATCTCCAGTTGTTAAGCGGCGAGTGGTAATTGAAAAGGCGCGTTGGCGGCTCTAAGTGCTGATATACATGTTTATAAATTCCCCTCGCAAGTGTCCAATAAAACCTTTACGGCGTGTTGAAGTGACGCCGTGCTAAATGTTTTATCAGCCTCATCAGTGGCGTGAACATCCACAGCCCCGGAGTCCAGTTACTGGCCACTTTCATCTGCATATCCCGTTATCACAAGAGGAAGTGTTTTATTTGAAACGTGAACAAACACAAGTAAATGTCAGTTGCTCTCAGAGCGAGCTACACTTTATAAAGGCCTCATTAGCAAGAAGAACTCTTGTGGGAGAGAGTTGCTTCTCAGTATTTCTTTTTGGCGGACCCAACTAAAAGCTATTCAGGCTAGTATCTTACAAATAATCACCTCATACAATCAAATGCATTGTTTAAACTAGGTGGATCCCTTCGTTTTGAACAGAAATCAAAGATTTTACCAATCTTTTTCCAAAAGTCTCTCTGTTCAGAAGCTTTTTCACCATTAGGAAACAAAACAGAAAAGCCAGATCTTCAGGTGAAGACTTTGCATTCACCCTTGACCTAAAGGACAAGGTTTCTCTTTTCAAGACAGCAACAACTTCCACATGAAGCCGGAGAGAACACGGACTAAAAGAAACCATCCATTTATGTAAAAAAGGAAGGGCTCTCTGTGAACTGGGGAGATGGGCCGAGACACCACTTATCATCCACTCCTAAGGCAGTCTTAAATCTGTGAGTGTTCTCAATCATCATCATGGCATATCCAGAAAGGGTGAAAACACGGTCGACTGAACTTGCAGAGTTTGTTGAAGAGGTTTTAACCAGGTCTTTGGAGTTGGGGTTAAAATGGGGCCGTTACTGTTTGGACCGGTCCTCTTTCTCTAATGAAGGGTACTTGATATCATTCAGATGCATCTTTTATTAGAAACACAGTCTTAACATCTACCTTAAGCTTCAGGTCGTGATGGGTTGTTAGAGTACAACTCAATGTGGAATAAACATGATGCCACCGAGGTCAACCTGGACCATTCCTTTAACTGTAGGGGAGTTTATTGTGTTGTTAACGGACACTAGTCATGAGAATTTAGAGGTGAACACAACCTACAGCTAGGGATGGTCCTCTGACACATGCGCCGCAGCTCATTAACCTGTATGGAACCACTTTACTGCTTCATTCATCACTGGTTTGGTCGTCTCGGCTCTTTGGGAGAGCTGAGCTGATTACTGGGAGCAAATAAAAAACAGTTGATGTAAGTGCATGGCAAATCAAATCCCATACGAGCATGAACGAATAAATGACACTGCTTTCTATTGTCCACTAGATGGCCTAACTGAGCAATGTGTCACTGAAGCCTCCAGTAAGCAACCATTTAGTGTTGAAGCCTTGATTGGCCATCACTAACTGTTCAGGGTTGATGTTTTTACCCTCACAGTATGAGAGCAGCCTTCAGAGGAAACAAAGGTCTCCAAAATGACGACCATGAAACAGCAGAACTCAGAGCTCTGACAGTTTTTAATACAAAACAACTGGATGTTAAAGATTTAACAGGTTCCCATGGCCACGGACAAAGAGGCAGTGACAGAAAGTTTTAACACAAGATCTTAAATACAGTTGGACTAAACCATCCCTAAGATGCAAAAGGTTGAAAATAAAAACCTAAGCATTAAACTACAAATGTAAACAAAGAGAAACAGAAAATAATACAATAATTTAAGATTAAAATATTTGCTTTGAAGTTTAGTAACTAGGTTTAACATAAAATCAAATAAAAACATTCTCCCTCTAAACTCTACATGGTACAGTCTAGATTGAAACAAATATTTGGAGGGAAATATATTAACTTAAGTAAATGCATTAACCAACTTAACAGGATCCATATTTAGTAAGCCAAAGACATATTCTAAATACATAGTACATATTCAAATAAGATTAAAGAAAACTAAGGAAGGTTAAGGAAACAAAAAGCACTGCAGAAAACTAAAGCTTTGACGTGGAAAGCAAGGAAACATGAGGAGCTGAACAGAAACACCAGGAAACATGACAGGCAGACAAACTGCCAGAGAAGACTAGATATACTCTCTGAGACTAATGAGACGCAGGTGAAACCAGTGAGGACGGAGGACACAAGGAGAAACCAATCAAACAATCAATGGAGGGAAAACGACAGGACACAAAGAAAACCAAACAGGAACGGGTTAAAAGTCAATCTAAATAAATATTATTAAGCCCCATAATACTGGATTGTGTTTCTTAAGAGATTCAGGAGTTCTCATTAAAAAGTCTTCCCTTTACAATTATTGAACACCTCTTATTCCCGATTGTCTTCATTTAAATTCACTGCTTTGCATGTGAGCCCACAGGTTGTCAGGATGTTAGTTTTATGGATGCACCGTGGAAAAATAATCAAAATTAATACAAAATCCAGCCAGACATATTTATTACATTTGAATCTGCAGCATTTGATTATTTTAGTTTTGCTGTTTTGATAAAGGTTTGTACGTGTGGGACGTTTTCCTACTGTGAGACACTTCGTCCGTTCTAAATGTTGGAGCAGTGGTCACACTCCACACCTGTCGTCCCAGCCTGGGAGGATTACAGCCAATAGATGGGGCTAAGGGGCTACGAGAGGCAGCCGCAGACCCTGGGATGACCTGGGACGGGTCTGATTGAGTGCTGAACTGTTCTGACACACTGTACACCGTGCACATCCCCAGAGAGATCACTGTGGACTGCAGTCCTCCCAGGTCTGAGTGTGCACGGGAAAAAGGAAATTACAGCCGGACTTGCTCACCTTTTAAAAGCAATATTCACACATATATATATATATTTATGACGTAGCTGCTGATGATTGGTATTGTGTGTCAGTATTCATCCTCTTCATCACATAAGCCTTCTTCAGTGTAACACTGAATCTAATCAACATGCTACATAGAAATCCATTCAGGTCAAGGCGGTGTCATTGACGCCGTCTGTATAATACATGACTTATGCAACAAATATGCACTGAATAAAAAATGATTCACATCCATGCATGACACTGCAGCATGTCTAATCATTAAAGGTCAACACCTCTGGATCTTCCAGTGAGTTATCTGAACAAGCATGTAATAATGCAGTGAATCCAGGATCAAGGATGGACGGCGCAGGGCCCTGACTGAAGCTCAGCATCACTTAATAATCACAGGACGCAGAGTTGGTTTAATTGTACGATCCTCTATAGATCTGTGACCTTGTTTGAGCTGAATGTCTGCCGCTGCTTCAGGTCGTCTGACTTTACAGTAGATTATTGATGAATGCACAGGTGATTCATAGCAGAGATAAGGAGTGGATAGAAGAAAGAAAGAGTCTGGTTTATTGTGATTTTATTGAATCTCTGTTATACGAAGACGCGCTGAATGTAAAGAAGCAGGGCTTTCAAACTGAACTTGTTGCTTTCTTCTTCTTCTTCTTCTTCTTCTTCTTCTTCTTCTTCTTCTTCTTCTTCTATATTTATGACAGTTTTAATGCAAAGTGTGTTACTGCCCCAAACTGCACTTTGGATTCTGCTTGCTTTCCAAAGCGTTTCTGCTAATTTTATTTAAAAACTGTGGCGTTAAAAGGAATTTATGTTTACACTTTATTAAGAAACATAATCCATTATTACTATGACTACAAATTATAATTATTATAAGGATGCCAACATGGAATTTAGTGGATTTAGTGGTCTCGGGTTACGTGGCTAAAATGTGGACACATAGACGCGGTGGCTATCAAAGTTGACTATAAATGAGACACAACTTCACATTTAGACCTTACGTCGCCGGTTTCTCCCCAAAAGTTTGGCTAGCCATCTATCCGCAACTCTGCACACAATGGAAGCAGTTATTCCATCCATAGTCATCACCGCAGCATTCATTTTGTTAACGAAAATAAAAAACAAATCTGAGACTAAGATGAGACGAGCTAAAACGTCATATGATTAAAAACTAGAATGAAATCTGTGCATAAATGTGAATCCTTGTTGTTCATTACAAAGTCAACAGTGTATACCATCATGCTGCAAGCCTGCACTTTATTAAGATATGAAATGTTATTTTCTTCAAAATGCATTCACCCTTAATGGTTTAACCTCATTATGTTTGAACATGAATTATCATAACAATACTTTCAGAGAATAAATGCTGTTTTATTCCACGACAGTAAAAACTACTTGAGCTATGCTTCCTCTTTTCTCTGTTATGTCTGATCCAACCTCATAAATGATCAAGGGCAGCACAGCAGCTGAGATCCAGCTCTGGACAGAGATCTGTAGAAGTCAACAAGTGCCTAAGAGATCAGTGTTGAGCCAGTCTGTTAAATGGATCCACATTTAGAAGCTTCATTAAACTGATCAAAAGAGAAAAACACTCTGATTATTATTTAGTCTAAAGGCTAAAGGTTGGTCAATAAGATCAATAAATAAAAGTTGACAAAAATGAATCATTGACTAAAACTATGAAAGATAAAAATGACCAAAGTCTAAAGACTAACAGGTGGTTTATGCTTCATTTGATGCTGCAGACCACATGAGCTGTGATTGGTCCAGTTGGTGGCAGTGTGTTTCTGCTTTAGTATTTCCAGCTGCTTCTCCATTTCCACAATTTTCTAATTGATTATTTTGAATCAATCGAGATGGAACACATGGAGGAAAGGTTAACTGAGGAGGTTTGGAGATACGAACATGTATACGACACGGCTTCGGCGAGATTTCGGCAAAAGTTTCAGTCTCCATTGTTGGAAGTGAAGCAGGAAGTAGAAACAAAAATGAACCTGCGTGGTAAAAAGACACAGCGGCAACTAGTGTTTTTGTGCAATTTCTGTGAAAATTTCAATGAAAGATTTAGTCGGCATTGGTAAAAGTGAGGCGGGAAGTAGAAATAAAATTAATCCGACTGACAAAAATGCAGACTAGCGTTTGGCGCAACCAAGTATCTAGTTCTATAGTACCTTAAATGGGCTTTAAGACTAAAAGACTAACACTAATCGATCAGCCAAACTAAGGAAGTGGTTGGTTTGTTGGTTGGATTAATACTGAAAGCCCAAAGGTGCCTTTTGCTGTTTGAGAGAAAAAAGTAAGAAAAAAGTAAGAAGTTGCCCTCACATTGAAGAAGTCGCACAACAACAACAACAACAGTGACCCAGTAAACACAGGACATGTCTGCACGTGACATGAGTGGACATCTGTCAAACAAAGAGCTGAGATGCTGTGCAGAGACACAGGCGTCTCTCTAAACCCGGGTTTGCATTGGAAACCCTGGCAGTCAGTCGACCTAATTCGTGTTATGTGATGTTTTGGATTAAAGCGTCGGAGCAGGAGCACAGAAGGAGGAACGCTGTTATAAGAAGATCAAACCGGAGTGAACGGAGGGGTCTTGGCTCGCCCAGCGTGTCTGGTAAAGAACAGCAGGAGTCAGATCCAAACAATATGTCAATGGAAACCACGGGAATAACATCTGCTGGTCTAACAGGGTCGATGCCGCTCGGTGTGTGTGTGTGAAGCCAGTTTGTGTTACTTTAACGCGAGGTTATCTGAGATGCTTCTCTTTTTCTATAAGGAGTAATTAGATCCATTGTTTCTCCTCGTCATTGTCTGGTGAGAAACGCTCGGTAGCAGTGAGGGAGTAAGCGCAGGATATTTGCGGGTCAAACTCTCTCGGCTTAATTAATTTGTTGGCTGGCTGATAATAAAGGGACATCGTGACACCAGAAATTGAAGTCGAGCCAAGCTTTTTGTTCTGCATGATGTTTATTAGTTGGTTACATTAATATTTAAACGTATTTGGCTTTGTGGCTCGTGTTTAGGATTAAGATTATGATTGTTTTTAGTGACTCGAAGGGGAAAAACAACCTGAAACGGCATGGCGACGCATATAGACAGTCAGGATGTGGTGATTTTGTAAATTTGTCCATTCCCTGTTTATCTTTTATCTTGTTGTCAGTAATTGGCGGCTGGATTAAATGGTGTCGCATTGGTTTTTGGTGTCATTGCATAGGTTGGGATTTTTAAAATAAAGGTACAAAATGTTCTCTAATCCTAACCCTGATCATTTTACAGGAGTCTAAAGACTATAGACAGTCCACCGTATGATGACGTCTGATGATCTGATAAACATAACCCTCAATGGAACAACATCACCTTCAGCATTGGTCCATTAGCATACACGTTGCTTACATGTGTGATTGGTGTACCAGTAGGGACGCAACCTTCAGAAGCTTTAACTGCAAAGATTATTCATCTGTGATCGTGGAGCCATCAATATTTGACTTATTCGCTTCTCCTTCCGTGGTTTTAATGTTGTGGCTGATTGGAAATATAACATTGACCATCTTGTGACAGTTCAATGTTCTGCTGGGAAACTTCTCGATGAGGAACTACGACTCTTGAATACTTTGGTCAGTTGTAACTAACAGGAATGCTGACTCACTCTCAGCCAATGGAAAGCTGTGTTATTAGGAGGTGAACGATGTTTAAAGAGCAGACATGACCAAATATGGCTCATTAGTAAACAGTGGTTGAAACTGCAAGGTTTATTCTTTGTTTTGCTGTATTTTTGGACTCGCCTTGAATTAGGTGCCAAACGTAGACATTCTGGAGACAGAAAGACACTGAGGAATCTGCTTTAGTATCATGCATCATCACAAATGGTCATACACTGATCAGCCACATCATTAGTCAGTGTTCAGTGTTCTGCTGGGAAACTTCTGGACCTGGCTTCATTCATTGGTGTGGATGTTACTTAGACATGTAGCACCCACCTAGACCAGACCAGGCACCCCCACCCCATAGCAATGACACTCCTTGATGGCAGCAGCCATCCCCAGCAGGATGCAGCCACAAAAACACTTTTGTTGCACCCTCAGAAGGCCCATGATCCTGAGCAGAACATGACTGTGTGGCTATATTTCACGCCAATCCGTCCTAAAGTTACTGAGACATGGTGTTTTTGGGCTCCCCACCTTGTAGCCCATGAATTCATCCAGTCGTTAGTCTAGTTGCTGCAGAGTTCAGTGTTAGGTCTGGATATCAAGATCTCTCACAAACAAAAGATCAAACATCTCCACAGAAACAGAAGAAGTTTGACGCACCCCAAAGATTAAAGGGCTCGCTGTGCTTGCATGAAACGAATTAGTTAACATGACTCGGCGGTTTCATTTCTGTCCTTGAAGTGGGGAGGGTGTTAGTATGTCTGTTTGAAGTGTGAAAGGCAGGTGCTGGCTGCGCCATGAAAGCAGATAGATCCCATTTTTTGTGTGTGTGTGTAAGTGTGGATAAAGCGTCTTTGATCACAGCTGGGTTTTAAAGCCGGTGCATGGGTTGAGAGCTTGTTCCACTCTTGTTTAGGAGCGATTACACTCCACGGTTTTAGCCCTGGTCTAAACGCTGCAGTAAGCAACACTCTGCTGAACAAAAAAATAAATAAATAAATAAAAGAAAATGTTTGCTGCGCTGACGGAATAAAGGATGCAGTGTGTCCTCTGATCAAATTTCATGTCAGAGTGATGAAGTGGGATCAGAGGGAATCCCAAAAACTAATGGCTCTCCTTGTCTTTAAATTGTGACTTGATGAAAAAGAACAAAGAAGGAAATTAAATAAAAAAAAATAGTCTGAGATAATAAAGCCGGATGTCTGAATGTTTTGCAGAATCAAAGGTGCTCGGTGTGGAGGATTGAAACTGACAAAACTAAAAATAAACAAAGATTTAAAAAACCGACTCCATAAATAAATGATTATTCCGTTAAAATGAGGATCTTAGTCTCAGCCAGCCTCAGTTATTTGGCTAATTTGTGACGGGCGCTCGAGCTCTGATCTGTTTTCAACGGTGGCCACTTGAAAGCGTTCAGAAGGTACAGAGCGAATATTTTAATATTTTTATTTTAATCCTGCCCCGACGTGGAGTCGTCTGCAATAAGACAGATCTAAATCAAACAGGAAATAATGTTTAAAAGAAACCGAAAACATGACCGTGGATGCAGAAATGAAACATTTTCAAAGTGCACGACGCACAAAGCCCAGGAGACCTCAAGCCTGAGACGGCAGCTCCCTCAGACTCTATTCAGAATAATAATAATAAATAATAAAAAAAAAAGGAATGGAAGACAAACTCTTTATTATTTGTCTGGTTTTCAGGCTGAACACAAAACGTCCTCCTCCATACTGCACATGCGGCTGGAACCAAACAGCTAGGAGCAGAATACACAGCAGCCCTGACTGGAAATATTAATACTGCACATATAGAGAGTAGTGTAAAGGATTAAAGGCTTGCTACCCGGTGATGCACAGGAGCATCTGAGGTGTCACTCCTCCCTGAGGAACAGCAAAGTTCAGACGAGTTCTCTCTTAAAGAACATTTTGTCGGCTAATCATCGAGGGTCAGGGTTAGTGTTAGCGTGTCTGCAGGTCTTCCTCCACAGACGGACTGCTGCTGGTCTTATTTTCATGTCTACCAAGAATGGACATGTCTTAGCGGCGAAGGCTGCACGAGCATTTTCTTTGATATCTGCTGCAACAATCCGTGGACACAGCAGCTCCATGTCAATGCAATTTATTTCCCCTGACGTGCACAAAACATTGATATAGTGCAAGATTTTCACGCTGATATGTTACGTATTAAAATGATATATCTGCCCCATGTATAATGCATTTGTCACATCCACAAACAAAACACGCTCACACATAAATCATTTATTCCAGACACTAGTCTGTGTTCAGTCGTTACATATTTGTTTTGGGACCATGGGAGACCAATTTATCTTAATGCACGGGCAGAGTTTATCTGGCTATTCCTTACTTTGAGAGAGGTGGCTCCTTGTATGATAAATGAACTGCGCCCTGTATTAAGGTTGAGGTGGTGCACGGGGTCTGTAAGCCGATTTGTTGGTTTTCTTTTTCCTCGCTCCGTACTGGCATGGATTCAGATTCCATAAAAGCAGTTTTTAATATTTATGTTTGACATGCTCTGTTTTTAAAAAAATGCTGCAGAGACGGCAATTAGAAAGATTACTCCAGTTTGAGCTTCTCTTCCCTGGCTTCGTGTAAAATTCATCTATTCATTCTCTGTAACCTATCTCAGCTGTCATTGGGCAAGAGGCGGGGTACTCCGCGGACAAGTCTCTTGTCCTTACATACAAGGCCCTTAAAGGCCTAGCTCCATCAGATCTTAAAGACCAGATAGAACCATATCATCCAGAAAGATCCCTTTGCTCTCAAAGTTCAGGTTAATCGTGATTCCTGGGGTTTTAACAAGTAGAACCATGTCTGGGATTAATAGGTACTCACCCTCTCTACTTTCAGTTTTGATAAAGCTAATGATAGTGAGTGGGTTCAGATGACCCTGAACCATCCCTTAGTTGTGCTGCTATAGGTCTATTCTGCTGGGGGACCTCTCATGATGCTCTGAGCACCTATCCTCTATTCTCTTCTTCTTCGTCATCCTCTGCAACCGCTTGTCCTGTGAAGGGTCGCGGAGGGTCTGCTGGAGCCTACCCCAGCTGTCAATGGTCTACAAGAGGGGTCTACTCTGGACAGGTCTCCAGTCTATCACAGGGCTAACACAGAGAGACAGAATCACCAGTGAACCTAAGCAGCATGTCTTTGGACGGTGGGAGGAAGCTGGAGAACCTGGAGAGAACCCACACAGACACAGGGAGAACCTGGAGAGAAAACCTGCAGACACAGTTTGAGATAATAAAAATACATCAACTGGACCTTGATGTCGCCCAGATTTGATAAAAAACATTTTACTAGATGTATCCCAAAGGATGAAGACGACTATATATGCAACCTCTTCAGCTGAAGGTAACGTGTGAATGACTGACTTGACTCAGAATAATCTCAGCCCGTGGGATAAAAAAAAAAAGAACTGTGAACCACAAATCCTATTATAGTTCCACACTAATGTCCTTAGCTGAAACGTGAATGGTGTGACAGATAAAGGCCGAGCTCCTCGTCTTATGTCACGATCTGAGTGGAGGCAGGTGCAGTGAAAGACAAGGCCGCTGCCTTCTGTGACCCAGAGTATCCCTCCTCTCTTATAGGAGTCGAGGCGGATGCTGCTATGTGTGGCTTCTGCTTGATGGGGTGGACTAGCAAACATCACCGTGCAACTAAGAGTCTCCAGAGAACAAACGGCTGTGACTCACCAAGCGGGCGGCAGGACGTCTGTCCATGTCAGGCCAGCGGCCAACATGTGGGGCCATCGTTTTTCTCATTGTCGCCAGCTTTTTCAGCTGATTCAGCATCTGGAATCTGGGAAGGAATGCATCAGTGAGAGAGATCTCTTTAGACCTGTTCACACTGAAAAAATATGTTTTTAAGAATAAAACATGGAGACAATTGATCCCTGGGAAGAAATCACCAACGACCTGTCAGTATCTAAATCCTTTACCAACGCATTCATGCTTGATTTAATGAGTTCATACGTCTGAATGGCTCAGGGACATCTCAACTCTGCAGCTTAACATCTGTGCAGACTTTGATTGACAGCACATCCTTCGTTATTCTTAAGTGACAAGAGGCAGAAAATGCAGAAAATCAAAGAATAGTGAAATCACAGAGATGCAGATTCGCACTCGGGACCTATGTGTTACTAAGATAGCTAATTTGTGTGTAAATTTTACGATTTGCATGACATTAAAAGGAAGCAACCAAAGCAACGACGACTGGTTTAAAGGTCACACCTTCTCGTTCTGCAGTTTTATCCATCTCAAGCAGATTTTGATAACAAGCGAGCGTGGAAGCCCTGCAGCCGAGCGGCGGGGGCCACTAAGTGAGCGTCTTGATTACCCCCCCATCCCTACAGAAAACGGAGCAAACCACACATGCAGCTGCTGAATACCTGCCGGCTGTGCAGTGGCATTCACGGCTTTGTTCACGGCGAATGAACAGACACCGAGAGGAGCTGCGCTGGCATCGTTTCTGCGGCCGAGGCTGGATTTGTTCGTGTTGCATGGTGTGACGCGGTGAAAGTGACATGTCATCCTCAACGCTCACACGCAGTGTTTAAAGTGCTGCAACCCTCCTCCACCCTGTCCACCTCCAGTCTCCACAGCCAGGGTCCAGGCCTCATCTCATGCACAGCTCCAGGTTTTTCCTCTCACCTGCACCGGCATCTAAACCCATGAGGGGTTTCTTGCACATCTGCACGGCCTTACCTTCTTCTGCTCAAAATCTATGGTGTCTCCATTGGGTCTAATCACCAAAGACGTCCACGTTTTTGACATTTTGTGCATGCTAGTCACTCAAAAACAAGTCCTAAATAAGCTCACTAATGCTGTATCCACTCAGAAGCAAAAGGTCTCAGTCATTGTCCTTCATTTAAGACATCAGCTAGTAGTTTTACGTCCTGTGACAGATGTCCCACTAGTGGCGGAGGCTTCAGTTCAGTTCCCAGTTCCTCTGTGATAACTGGCCTCAAATGAGCTGAGAACTCAAATTAAAAATGTTGTGCGTCGCCTCACAAATCACCAGAAGCTCCCGTCCAACTTTTACAGGAGTCGCTGAGCTTTACAGTCCTGTAATCTGTATCGGTCACAAACGATTAGAGTCTCCGGTATTCGTAGTTTGCAGAGTTACGGCCTGTCCTCGCTGCAACGTTTCTCTGATTCAGCCTTCAAAGATGCACTGCGCCGAATGTGACGGCGGTTTAACAAACAGTCGAGCTGTACGCGCTCTCTCCTGGAGCAGCGTGGCAGTAAATAAAGTTTTTATCTTGTAGTTCATCACAGATCCAATTCCATGCAGCGCAGTCAAAACCTCAGAGACGCAGAAACTGTGATGGGACGCCTTGATGGAATTCACTCAGTGCATCTACAAATATGACTGAAATAGTGCAGCTATTGCATGTTCTCTAAAGGTCAGGTGAGATGGGGCGAGTGGCGTTCACTGAATTCTGCACAGATTCTAAGTTGTTGGAGGTTGGAGTTGCAGAATTCATCATGCGTGGTCTTCCACACTAAGTCGCACTCGTGACACATCTGGGTTGATGTCCTCAAAATAACAATAATCCTAACAATCCCGGTTAAGGCTTGGCAGACGCTGCCCTCTCAGGGGTTTATACGACTTAACCACCTCATAAGTTTATTTTCTTCTTCCAAAAAACCAAACGGAAACCATTATCTGTGACCTGTAACGGACAAACAGCTGCTTATCTTCCTTCAGCCTGCCGTTTGATGAGTAAGAGGCCGCTCTGTTCCCCTCGTCGCCGCGCGGACGGGAGGAGAATGCACCATCTCATCGACCGAAAGGAAAGAGCTGAAAACATGAGCTGAGACACAGCAGGGTGAAGGCTTCCCGTCATCTGATGTCAGGGAATCCTCCCTGGAGTCTAAGAGGACGCTGCTGCCGCCGATGCACCGGCTACAGTCAAAGGCTAGTTTTCCAGCTTTCACCATCCTGATACTTAGACGCCGTTTGCAAACCTGGGAAAGTAGCTAAGATGAAGAAAACTGCTATTAACATAAGAAATCCTTTGAATTTATCTGCAGGGTTTAACGCTGATTATAATTAAGACACATATCAGAAGGCGTCTGTTCTCATCACATTTTATTTTTCTTTCCATTTCATTTCCACACATCAAGGCTCCGTTCCCTCTCTCTCTCTCTCTCTCTCTCTTTTCAGCGACACCGTTGCCACGATCGGGAGCGATTCAGTTCCTGATTGGGGCTCACGCGGCTGTAGACAAAAAGTAGTAAAATAGCTCATTTGGGGAGCCATCAGCCGCTTTGAATCCGCCGCTAAATGAAACACCTGGCTCAGAATGACTTCATTCATCTGAACTCCCTTTAACTCTACAGCTGGCAGCATTTCACCCGTTACACAGAACATAGAACGAGCTCAGAGGGCATCTAAACCCGGGGGGGAGGGGGGCAAATGGTCACGTCATGATTCCAAATACATATCTGTGTGAGAAAGCTACGTCCATACAAAACACTCCACTGGTTTGTGCTGTATGTGCACATTGACATCGCACCTTCAACCTTTACATGACTCAGTAATTGAAAATAACATTCTTCATTTTCCGCCACAGTCAAAAGTTTTCCATCTATCCTTATTAAACCTTGCATTCTTTCAGGTCGGAGCCAATCCCAGGTTGTTCCGGTAGAGAGAGCAGACAAACAACTGGGTTTTCACTTTTTCTTTGTTTGAATGATTCACTTCTAATCCTGGGTGAGATGGGTTAGTTTGAAAATGTGCAGGATACGGAGCAATGAATGTTACCTTGAACAAATCTCGAGGCATCTTGCATCTCCATTACTCTCAGTCATATTGTAGTCATTTCTAAACTGAAGTCATTTTTTCCAACTTTTAATTATTCTTTTTCGTCAAACTGCGACAACATTAATTATATATGTCGTCTTTAGACAACGCTGAAATCAGAATATTTTACCTCAGACCAATTTACCTAGACCTATAAAAACGTATCAGCCACAACATTACAACCACTGACAGGAGAAGTCAATAACATTGAAACCATCTTGTGACAGTTCAGTGTTCTGCTGGGAAACTTCTGGACCTGGCTTCATTCAGACATGTAGCACCCACCCTAGACCAGACCAGGCACCCCCACCCCATAGCAATGACACTCCTTGATGGATGCAGCCTGAAACATGCAACATAAAGAACTGTTGGCTCACCTGGGGCCTCATGTACGAAGGTTACGAACGTACAAAAACGTTCCGTACGTACTCGCTCACGTAAAAGTTCAGATGTATCAAGAGTGAAATGTCCGTGAACTTTGTCCGTGCCAACGCCAACGACGTGGCTGGCGTACGTAGGATTCTACAGATGTGGATCCTTTGACACTTAGAGGTGATGCTGGGAAACTGTCATCAATGTGAAAACTATTACTCCGACCGATCGGGACTGAGCCAGTCGACCCTGAGCAGAGCCATGCAAGCCGTGTGGGACGGAGTTCTCCTCATGTCAGCCAGGTAGATCAGATTCCCACAATGCACCTGAACAGGTCAACATTAAAGAGCAACCTGCAGCCAGAGACGGTTTCTGAATGGAATCAGAGCTATGGACTGCACACACATTGATAGAAAAGCACCATGGCATGAATTAGTAAATGTCAACAGGAAACATTTTCATTCATCAGTGTACAGATCATACGTGATGAACAAATGCAAGTAAACATTGAGGCAGCGTGACAAAGAGCACATTTTCGACACAGGCGCTGTGGCTTAGTTGGTTAAAGCGCCTGTCTAGTAAACAGGAGATCCTGGGTTCGAATCCCAGCAGTGCCTTTTAGGGCAGCCGCGGCCTACTGGTTAGCACTTTGGGCTTGTGACTGGAGGGTTGCCGGTTTGAACCCCCGACCTGTAGAAAGCGGCTGAAGTGCCCTTGAGCAAGGCACCTAACCCGTCACTGCTCCGGGTTAGTGTGTGCTTGTGTGTTCACTAATTCACGGATGAGATAAATGCAGAGACCAAATTCCTTGTGTACGCAAATATACTTGGCCGAGAGAATCTTAATCTTAATCTCCACTCACTTCTGTCAAGTTCTTCTTCTCATTCTTCTCATTCTCATTCTTATGTTTTCTGATCGTGCAAAGAGGGGAATCTCAGGTGCAGGGTCAATTTAGAAGGAAATCTACTCACAAGCGAGACCTCATAATGTTATGGCATATCTGTGTATAAGGCTCATTCTAAGCTAACAAAAAACAAACAAACAAGGGATGCTATAGTTAACAAAACTATTCTAGCATTTGTTCTCGTAAAGCCTTTAAATCCTACACACAGTCCAACAAATAAGAAACATGTTCCTTCTGAACGATCACTGGCTCCAAAACAAGTTTTTTTTTTTTTCAGAAAAATAAACATGCAAGGCACATTTTGTGTCTCTGATGTTTTACTGTATTCCTAAAAGAATCTACAAAGGCCCCAGTCGTGTGTAGCTGGCCGCAGCCTAACGGTGTCTGCTGATGATTGTTTTTTTTTTCTTTTTGTTCCCATAACACTGTCAACGCTGCAAACTTCAAAACATTGAGTCAAGCAGCGCGGCCATCGCTGCTTCGCTGAAAAGAGCTGCACCAGATGAATCTTTGTTCAGGTAGATCATTGCATCATCTTATGCTGCAGACGTGCAAAGCGCTGGATGCTGCTGGTTGGTGTTTTTCTTTCCCACTGTGAAAAACCATCACTCTGCTGGATCTCAGTCTAGTTCTTACTCCTCAGTCTCAGTCAGAGGCTCGTTATTAACCCTGTCCTGACTCTTTTTCTCTGCACTGTTGCTGTGTTGCAGCTTCAGAAGATGCATTTATTTCTACTCCATCATGAAAGAGAACTCTCACGGGACATTCAGTCATCTTAAAAATGTCTTTCAGATTAAATTCCTACTTTAACCACAATACAATTTGTTGACTTTGCATCATTTGAGCTCTCAGGTTTTATACAGAGTTAAAAAATGGGTAGTTTAGTCTTCTGCATTCAGTTGACGCAGGGGCTACGGTGACAATGTAGACACCTTCACAAAGCCTAGCTCCATAGCCTGACAACGCACCACCGCGACGATGCAGACCACAGGAGCTGTGATTGGTCCTCTTGGATTTGCAAGAGGACCAATGCAATTGTCAAATTGATTGTTGTGGCTCAATAAAGAATCAGCGAAGGTTTCAGTCTCCGTGAAGCAGGAAGTAGAAACAAAAATGAACCAGACTGGTAAAAAAGCCACAGCGCCAACTAGTGTTTGAGTGGAGTTGTTACAGAACCAATCAGACTTACGAGGTACAAGTATAGGCTTACAGAGACGTACGGAGATCCTGCAGTAAAACACGCCTTTACTGTGCAGAAAGGTGTCTATGGAGGACTCAGATAAGCATTTCACTTATCGTCTGGATGAATTTGCAAAGTGCTAAAATGACATTGAAGACATTAACTGCAATTTTTCAGTAAAATGTATCTGCTATTCCAAACGTGTCCACTAGGGGCTGCACTGTTTTAGTTACAGAGATCCAGAACTAAAAAGCTGGCGGCAGCAATGTGCTGGGATTAAAAGGATCATTTTCTTCTTTGCCCTAAAACAGAGGGAACCATTTGGAGTTATTTATCGGTTATTTCGTTGCTAGTCCAGTCCACTTGAGATCTAATTGGGCTGCATGTGGCCCCCTGAACTAAAATGAGTTTTGACCCCTTTGATCTAGAATTTATCCAGAATCTAAAAGGTGAATTGATTTAAACAACAAGATGTTTTCAGGTTTTAACCAGCGCACACGTTGCTGTTAGTGGGGAACATAACAGAATTTTAAACTCGCATGTTTCCGTCTTAAAATGCACTTTGCAGAGTGCTAGCTGATTGCTCTGCTTCTGCTGCCTCCATCAAAGAGCCACACATTTACTTTTTTTTTCTCAAAGGCGGTTGTTCAGAATTCGTGCTGATGATTGAACCGGGGGAGCTGCCATGCCAATCCGAGTGAAAGAGGTGCTTTTACAACCGGAACAACACAAACCAGAAACAGGCCTTTGCAGCTCTAATTCCGTGTGCCATACCACACATTTATCTACTTACCTCTCAATTTTGTGCATCCACTCATCATCACAACATTGCTTTATGCATCGTGTCTGTAACAATGTCAAATGTGAATACTGTCGACATCGTGGTTGAGAGGCCACTGGACTTGTGGAGTTTTTTGAGAAGACGTTTCACCTGCGTAGCTTCTTCAGTTCTAGAGGACCGATGGGAAGTTTGAGGTTTAAATGGGAAACTCTGTGGGTAACCCATCAGAAAATTGCTCATTTGTCCTCTTTCCCTGTGAATGGTGCTGTTAATAAACATGGGTCGTTAGAGAACCATTTATAGGGAAATGCGACAAGGACAAGTGGTCTCCTCTCAACGACAGGTAAGTATCTAACCGTTAATGGAAATTAGCTGCACCAGACAAGCACCAAACAAGCAAGTTTCTGACGGGTCACCCAGAGTCTCCAGTTTAAACCTCTATCTACTTGATGTCTTCTCATTATGCACATGCATTACTTTGGCATACAAAATAGTTTAGTGGCATGAGTGGAGGTAACCAGAGATGAAGCATGCATACAGGCATACCATGGAACCGAACGTTTGCAATTTTCTATTTATGCGAACACACAAAACATAGTCTTCCCATTTGCCGTCTGTGATGTTTGTCATTTATTATTTTTTGTCTCTTTGCTTTGCATTTATTTCAATGCATGTAAATACTTTCATAAACTGGGAGCAGCACAGTTCCACATGAACCCGGTAACAGAGAAGCAAACAGCAATTTAATATAAATGAAAATATTGTTGATTCAATGAATATTTAATTCAAACGGGGCAGATATGAGCTTATAGGGACCGTGTTCTGTAATGTGTTGGTTTGAGAGGAACAGACGTTCACTTCCAAAAGACAATATGCACAGTCAAAGCACATCCATTTGTTTTTTTGGCAAAAGATAAGAAAATGAATGTGTGATTCCCCATGTTGCAGCCAAGTCTGTTCATTAACGAGCATTATTCATAACAACATTCTTTCAACTGCATTCCCAATCAATATCTCCGTACTCAAGAGGATTTTCTCCAGGCTGCGTCATAGAGTTGTCAATTAAAGGTCAAAGAAATAACACCTCAGACGTATTCCTCCTCAAACAAACGGCGAAGAAAATAAACAAGGAGGCACCGATGTCAATCTGTCAGGGATGCAGCGGCGCAGGATTTTGTGGATTTGTTTGCTTGAAATAATTTGCCGTTTCTGTGGATTCAGTGTGAGCTCCTCGTTCCGCTTCTTGTCATGTACCAGTTTCCAATACCCGTCAAAAACCGGGCTCTGCTTTGAACCGCCTCTCACCTGGACGTGTGACCACCTGCTCCCCCCTCCTCGCCCCCTCGCCGGCCGAGCAGCGCCGCCACAGCTTCATCTCCTCCGCGTTGCAGCGGCTGACGGCTGAGTTGTTGTGGCAGGCGTGCCCTCTGCAGCCACGAGCCGGGGCGGATGGGAGTGGACGGGTGTGAAAGTGGAGACAGTTAGCACTTCCGCATCTGTCAGTTGAGGTTTTCAACTCGCACCTGACATTTTACGTAGGTGGAGCAAAGAGAGGACAGAACAAAACCACAGAAGAAGAAAAAAAGACATTTATTTAGTAGAAAAGAAGTTAAAATAACGGAAAACGTTGTGTCTGGTTGTGTGTTCATACGTTGCTAATCCTTCATACACCGGCCCTGTGCTGTTAAATAACTCTATTTACACCGATCAGCCACAACATTATAACCACCTTCCTTCCTAATATTGTGCAGGTCTCCCATGTTTGGGATCTAGTGAATGTGGAGGCCAGGTCAACACCTTGTGCTGTTCTTCTTCCTAAAGTGTTTTTGTGGCTGCATCCTGCTGGGGATGGCTGCTGCCATCAAGGAGTGTCATTGCTATGGGGTGGGGGTGCCTGGTCTGGTCTAGGTGGGTGCTACATGTCTAAGTAACATCCACACCAATGAATGAAGCCAGGTCCAGAAGTTTCCCAGCAGAACACTGAACTGGAGCAAGATGGTTTAGATGTTATTTAATTCTCCTGTTAGTGGTCATAATGTTGTGGCTGATTTTGCATTTTTTTTTTTTTCTAGATATTTAAACAACAAATAATTACCTCATCCACCAGCATGGATGTTTTTTTTAGGATCATTTAAATCTAATGACTCTGCTGTGATGAAGTGACACCAGATCATTTATTTTTTTAAATAATCTCCAGTTTCTTCCGAGCTCAGCCTTTAACACTGTCATCTAACCAGCAGTGACACATTAAGACACTTCCGCTGATCCTCCTGACACCTCCCTGTCCTAGCTTGGTCCAGTCCGTCCTGCAGACACCTGCTCTCCCTCGGGTTGTTGAGCCTTTTAGCTCCAGCGTGACACACTGCTGCTGCCGTTTCTTCATAAAAGCATAGATGCACATAAAAGAATGGTACGTATACTGCATGCAAATTAAAAAATAAATGCTGTTGATGTAGCGTGTACTTTCCAGGCCTCAGCTGGTAACCAGCATGTTTAAATGAATGTGATCAACAATACAAAATAAGAGCTTTACAGAGCCTCTGATGGCCCCGTGGAGCTGACTCAGAAATCCCTGTGCACAGATTACCTTATGAACAATTTAACTGGATTACTAGGGAAAGTTAATTATGGATTATTACCATCAGAAATAGAGGTAAGAAAGAATCATTCTAAAATAAAAATGATCACGCAGCTAAATTAACCACAACAACAAGTGCTTTGTTGTGGCGCTGCACTGGTGCTCGAGTATAATCAGTAATTATTTATCTACAGGAGCCTTGAGCTCACTGGGGCATTTTGGCATATTTCAACTCACTGTTTTGGTTCTAATCAACCGAACTGCCAAAAGCATTTCCATTTCTAATCAGACCCAGTTAAAGACTGGTGAAAATAACGGAGCATTTAGCAGCTAAAGAGGCCGACAGTATTTAAATAAGAATTCTTTTCTTCATTGAACCATCGTGGAAAAATTCGTTCTCTGCATTTGTCCCACCCATTTGTTTGTTTGTGCGACGATGCATAGACGGTAGAGACCTAAAACCAGACAAACTGAGTTGATACTGGACTTAAATCCCACGTTGGGATCACGATGAGCATGACCCATGTGTGCTGGATGCGTAACTTAGCAACCGCTTCACATTTACAACACTGACCTTGAAGGTTCCCACTTAATCACTTATTTCTGTTTCCTTCAGTATTTGCAGATTCTAAAATCACATCTAAAATATTTGAGGTATATTCACGTGTTCAGTGATGCACCCCGTCACATCCTAGTCACTCTGTGAATGACTTTACGTGGTCTTTAGTATCCTGTTTATGTGTTCAGAAACCGAGATATGCCCATTTCCTGGTTTCGCCACCTGGAGTACTCTGATTGGAGCATGTATACGCCTTATCCTGATCTCTGACGACTCTTTTAAAACGACACAGAGCTTCATGTGAGACTAACCCTGTCCTTAGCATCAAATGTCCGCTAGGGTTACGCCGCTGGACGATGCCGTGGTGAACAAAGTACCAGCAAAGTACCAGAGAGACCTGCTCACGACAAATATTGATTTGTATCTGAGCGGTTGATCGGTATCACCAACTGTCCCCATAATGCTCATTATCAGCACATCTACCGGGCAAACTGCCTCTAGGACACGATGCAGTTACTCTGACTGCACCATTAAACATTTCTGCAGCAGAAAGGAACCAATAATACAATTGCAAACGTCTCTCAGCAGCTCCTACAACCAATCAAAGGTTTTTTTTTTATCCTTTATATTTGGTCTCCTGTTGACTGAGTTCACACCGTGCTGATTAAGGCTTCCAGCACAAGGGAAATCTTCTATGTTTGTGTCTTCTGTGACGACATTCATTGGCTGGACAAACAGGAAGTGTCCAAACTACCGGGCTTTCTAAAAAAAGGAAACGCAGACATCATACGCTCACTGTCGTTGAAGGGGCAGGAGTTCCACGCTGCAGCTTTTAAATCCGACTCCTGCTCCGAAGCTTCCACGTCCTCGTCCCACAGACCTTCTTCACAGCGGACATTTTGACTCGTCACAGCAGGGGAGGCACAGACGAAATGAATGACGGCCGCGTTCCACTTAGGGAAGACTTTGCCTTTGTGCACTCCGGTCCGCTGTCACGGCTCCCTGGCACACTTAATGGAACTGAGCCGGCGCTAATGCAGCTGTGCGCTCCCTGATGTGGCGAGCCAAAATGTCTGCCGCGAAAAATGTTATTACCCTGATCATTTGGTGTTTATTTTATTTATTTCCTCCATCTGATATCAGGTCAGACTTTGCACATCTCCTCAAGGTTGAAACAAGTAAACCAGTGACCAGGCGGCTAATTAAAGGTGACTTCAATTCTGCAAACTGTGCATTAATAAAGTGTATTAATCACATTTTTTTTTCAGGTAGTTTTTAATCATTTTCAATAGTCACTCTCTGGAGAAGTTTCTTGCACCAGTAGAAAAACAAAATCAGCCAATCGGGTTGAGCTCTTGAGTTTTTCAGGTTATTTGAAGGAAAATAATGATTTAACCCCAAAGCCTGAGCCTCTGTGCAGCGGTAGATCAATGACACAGCACACACGTGTACACAGTAGCCGTGTTTTCATGTAACTGTCAGGTGAATTTGCAAAAAAAGGAAGAGAAGTGCATCTCCATCAACGAGGAGTGTCAGGAGTGTTTGTTCTCCTGCAGTGCACCTGTACTTTCCTGTACGTGTGCAAAGGGCAATAAAGTCTATTCTGCTCCATGCTGTTCTATCCAGAAGGTGATGGCATGTCACAATTAGCAGAGTAGAAGGTGTAAAGGTAAAACAAAGCAACTTATCTTTTTATGATAAATAAAAATATGATTTCTATTTATCCTCATTTTTATCGTTACCGTGATGAATACCAGGAGTTATCGGGATCTACACAAGGAGAGGGACACAAAGAGATGGTGCGAACTGATCACGAGGTCCAGCTCCATCCTGGGCTGTCCTCTGGACTCAGTGGAGCAGGATGTTGGCTAAAGAGTCAACATCCTGCTCCACTTTGGGCAATGCCTCATTGTATTTAAATGTGCTTTATAAATAAATTGACTTATGACTAATGACTAAAGAGTCAAACCCTCCTGTAGGAGACAGCAGCGTCTTTAGTTAGCTCCTTCTTTTGTCTCCTCAGCAGTCAGACTCTTTAACATCAGCATTTCTTGACTCTTTCTGCTGCTGAGCTTATTTCCTTGTACGTACATGAGCACAGTATACACCAGCTCAGGTCTTTTTCATGCAACACTTGGTGCAACTTCTACTGCAGTTATTCATTCAGCCTCCTTATCAGCTCAACTCTCAATTTACACTAGTTGGTTATTTCAACTTTTAAACCTGATGTAAATCCTCTTCTCTTACTTTATTCTATTGTTTGTGTTTTGCACCGTTGCTCCCTGCAGCTGTAACACCTAATTTCCCCACAGAGATAAATAAAGTCTTATCTTAAAGACGGGGAAACCAGTCACTTTGGTCGAGAGGTAATTAGGATTTTCGTGCAATTTCCTAAATTGTTATTCTTCTCTAATGTCAGCCATTATTGACTGCGTCCCCTGCTGTCCAGAGACAGACAAAACAAACAGATGCACAGCTCCTAGTGCATGCAGCAAAGATCATATAACATCAACAGAAGCCACGTGAATGGTAAGATCTCCCCAGGAAGAATCCATTCCATGTCTGTGCATTGCTTTGGCTGCAAGCTGCAGGAGAGGGACCAGGCAGCACGCTGAACGACTAAGAGACTAATGCAGGTTGGTCCAGATACTGTAGGTAGATAGGTAGTGGGCTAGTTGTGTTTTTTATTCTCCTAAACCTGTTTGAACCAGTCCTGATCGAGTCAGATGATGAGCCAGGTCAGACCTCACACGTTAGATAATGACTTGCTCAGCTGATGCCAAAGGTTAATCTCAAAATGAATGCTGCGGCGGCTGCACGGCGGACAGGCGCTTTTGTCGTCGACTCACGGCGCCCGCGCTGCTGTTTAAACCGAAAACAATTATGCAAATGGGGTTTAAACGGGGCTCGACTAAAAGGCCGAGTTCAGAGACGCTCCGGTAAAACACGCGGCGAGGTGAGCTCCGGCGAACGCAGCCGGCGCCGTGACGGAAGGGACCGGCTGAGCGTTCGCGGTGCAGAGGTTAAATAGCTGCTCTGGTGAGGCCGGCCGGCTGGCTGCTCGCCGTCGCGTGACCTCTGACGGAACGGAAAATATGATGGAGCTCACCTCTGCTCCTTGGCTTTTTTAATTGAACACAAACAAACAGAAACACTTAGAGGACGGAGACACGGCAACAGCCGCAAAACATGTCTGGAAATACGTAAGGTTTAACAGCTGTAGCTCCTAATTCCAGCGTGTTCATTATATTCACAGTGATACCTGATACTCCGACTGTGTTGCCGTGGCAGCAAAGAATAATATATATATATATATATATATATATGCATAGCGCTGGTCCCATGTGAGTACTGTTCAATCAAACTAACCTTTTTGTTAATCTCATACGAGCTCTGCTGCTCATGGCGGCGTAATTAGTGGTTCTCCATAAAAGAACCGAGCACCAGTGTGGGAATGTGTTGAGCGCCGCTATAAGACAGTCATTAGTGCCGAACGTGGGGCGCTGATTAAACACCTGTTTGCTAACACATGCATATTGAACATATGTACGCAGCTAATTTGCTGTGTGCAAGCAGCTCTTTCATTTTGGGGACTTCTTGGTCGCGACTGCAAAGCTGGGTGCAGTCCTCATTAAAGCCTGAGTCTGATTTTATAAATATCTCTCACTGGAGCCGACCAAAAGCTACCGAGTTGCGGGACAAAAATGAAAAGTCTGATAGGGGCACAAAAATAATCAGCAGCAGCAGCGGTGGCAGCGGCGGCGGCAGCGTTCCCGCCGGCACCGCTCTTTGGTGTTTTGTTATTCTTCAAGATCTGCTGCCGGAGAAAGTTTGGAGATGAGAGAGAGCCAAGCTTCCTATTACACAAGCCTCAAAGTCTGAGAGCAACACCCCAAGGAAGCGATTTACATCGGCTGCTTCATGGGTGAGCCTTTCACAATCACAGCCGCGTGCCGGCGCAGAGAGGTGGATCATGTCGAACGCTTAAAAATGGATGGCTTCCTTTGCCGTCGTTTAAACCTGGAGAAAGAAACAGAGGCGGAGAGGATGAGAGGCCGACTGACGGAGGGGAAAGCCGAGGGAGGGCTAGAGAGACAAAGGCAGGCAGAGAATTTGAGAATGGAGCTTTCTTCAGGTTATATTTGGGCTCTCGGTGACAGCTGAATTCCCTTTGCTCCCTATTCTTCCAGGCATCACGGATCGGTCTCGGTTGCCACTGCTACGACAGAAAAAAGGCAGCTGATGAAGGGAGCAGCATCAGACAGCCTCAGCCTTTGCTTTACAGCCGGGGTGTCAAACATAAGGCCTGGGGGCCAAAACCGGACCGCAAGAGGGTCCAGTATGAATGTGCAAAGTGCAGAAACTACAAAGAAGATGTTAGGTGCAACTGTGATTCCTAATTTGTCCACTAGGGGCTGCACTGTTTTAGTTTCAGACATACCACAACATTGACCCAGAACTAAACAGCTGATGGCAGCAATGTGACAAAATTACATTTGTTTTACTTAAAAAGAACGTTCAGATGCTAACCAGGGAAACATCCAGAGTTGGGTGACATGTTACTGGTCCGGCCCCCCTTTTAGATGGATCTGGGGCTGCATGTGGCCCCTTGAACTAAAAAGACACCCCTACTCCTGCACCCCAGCGTCAATACCATTTCCTGACTTTGTTGCAAGCGATCCATTCGACACAACCCAAACCTGCAGTTTTTATCACGTAAAGAATCAGCACCATTGACCCGCTTCTTTTTTTTTATGATCCAAAGTGTTCTGCCCAGAATTTAATCAATTTCTATATAAACAGCTTACTTCTGGGGGAAGGGGAGCGGGGGCTTCACAAGTTTTTCAGGCTTATAAGGCGGATCGATACGTGCAGTCAGATTAGATGAGGCCTCTGAGGCACAAGCATTACGCCTCTCCAGAGGATTCTCCAAGTCAGACATGGAGGACTCCAGCGGCGCTCTACACCTGTCAACACTTAACCGTAATTGGGGTGCATGTATCCCCGGTAATGTATGCGAGCGCGCCGCACACCACACACAGCAACACACGTGTGAAGCCTAGCCAAGTGTTTTTAACAAGGGGTGCCACAGGCGGGAGGAGCTCTCACCCCAGGACATGCGGCTCCGGTGGAAGGCTGCAGCTCCTGTTTGAAGTCTGCGTGCTGCAGGAGTCAATTTACTGATAGCGGCGCTCTCCTCCTCTGCTGTCTGCACGCTTGTGTGTGAACGAGTGAAGCGGCTATCGGTGAAATCTCTAATAAATATGGGATTTGACTCCCTGTTTGGATTTATTGTTCATCACAAACCGTGATGCTCAGATGCAGCCCTGATTGAGATTACAGCTCCTAAAGGGTCATTTCACCCAATTACATTAGTTTATTAGAAGAAACTGTAATGTCCTTGTCCCTGTGACTGTGTTGGTCTCTGAGGTGACTGCATTCATCACAAAACGACACAGATGAAAACAGTTTGCAGTTTTTTGTTGCGTCTGTGTACCTGTTGGTATTTCAAGATTAGTTTTTTTAAATATTTTTAAAAAGAGCTTTTGACTTTCAATTTGGAAAGTAAAATCAAAAACAGGAAGAGAACTAAGAGAGAAAACATTTGAAAAGATATTTCTGCACTTTCTGTTTTGCCAGCTGACCAGAAAACAAATCTACATGATCTATCTGATGCACGGTTTGCCTCTTCAGAATCCGTTTACTCACATCACACCACAAAACAGCTTAAAACCAACATGAAAACTCTTTTTTAAAGGCATTTGATGCTGAATTATAGTATCCAGTATGCACTCAAAGTGACAGTTTAGACAAACAGACTGTATATAAAGATGGACTCCATGAATGCTCCTCTAAAGTGAAGGTCATAAGCTCCGCCCCCTCCATGCCTCCATGTTAGTGGATGGGACTAAAGTACACGTCACATATTTCTTTTTTACGTAGTTAATATAAAGCTGGTGTTTGTTCAAGAGTCGATTTTTCTAAAGAAAAAAATCCGTTTTAATGTTTTGACGCCATAGAAACAGGAAGTGATGACCACTTCGGTTGCCTTGACAACGTCTATGTGAAGGCATCCGTTAGAAACGTGAGAGCAGACGAAAAAACAAGTGCAAATAATAATAAGTTCAGTGTATAATCCAACATTTCTTAGTGACTGTTGGACTCAGAGCAGATATCAGTATCAACCAATCACCAGTGAGTCTGGAGGAAGTGTGGGCGGGTCAGATAATCCCGATCAGACTCTGGAATATGGTGATTTTCACACAGTTTATAGTCTGGACAACTAAAAGTCCAATTTGGATGAGCTCACCCCGGAACGCCCTTAAACCACTTAAACCTGAACCGGCTGTGTCTCGTTGCCGTCAGCAGCCACTTTGAGGTGCACTGTACCGAAGCTGCACTGAATGGTGAAAGTTGTGCGTCAGTGCTTTTTCTTTCAGTTTGGGCACCGTAACGTTTCCCACATATAAAAAAAAAAAAAAGCTGTGCTGCATAGCGGAGGCAGTGGCTTAAGGTTTAATAAAACACATCATCAGCCGGTGCGTCCATTTATTTCCTAAGACACGCAGCGCTGCTCTGCCAGAGCGAACAGAGCCGACCACTGCACCCTGCATCACTATTCAGCCCAGGCTCCCCTGTCCCTTTCACTCTCCCCTCTCTTCCTGTTTGTCCTTCGCTGTCTGTCGACCCCACTTTCCATCCAGACGGCCGGATTTATCCTCGTTTCATCTACTTGACTGAGTGTCACTCATGCACTGTGGAGCCAAGAGAACTTGTTGAGTTATGCAAATGGCTACTGAGCGGCAAAGCTCTTTGAAAGCTGCTAAAACAAACTGTTGTGTGCATTAGCAGAGCAAAGTCTGCAGAGCGGTGGAGCTGTCCTAGAAAAACCTTGCAGGGGATGTGAACTGCAGTTTGCAAATCAACAAAGTCAGCGGGTTGTGTTCATGTTGTTTCACATGTCTCAGTTGCGGCGCCGCCTGAACATGCTCTGAACCCTTTCTGCTCGCCCTCATCCATCCTGGTGACCTGGACGCACTCACGGCGCCTGTTGTTACCCAGATCAAACCTGCACTCACGTTCTGAACGGAGGATGTCCTGAGGTATTACAGTCTATTCTGGGGGGAGCATGAAAGCAAACTGCAGAGTCTGGAGCTCCAGCTGCTTGGCTTTAGCTGTTGCTTGCTCATCTGACGGGTTCTGCACGCACCCCTGCACCTGCTGACTCACATATAATCCCTACTGGTGCACCATGTGACGGTGCTTTCACCCACTGCTGCTGTGACAGCTGACAGCGATTTAACACTGAGAGGTGTAAAGTCACAGGTTAGGTACATTAATACATGCATTTAGGCAAACAAACTGTCTTCTTCAGGCTAAGAACGACAGACAGACAATGTGAAATGGCAGTAAATCAGCATTTCAGTGGATTTGTACCGAGTAAAACGTTGTGTTCAGCAGCAAGTGTAAGCGATGGGCTTCAGATCTAAGATTTATAGCTTGCTAGGATATTTAATAATGCTAGTGTAAATGAGCAAAGCTGCAGCTGAGGCTGAGTTGAGCTCTGGACCAGGCCTGCTGTGAAACACTGCTGCAGGGCTTTTTATGGTCTCCTGGAAAGTGCACGTCTAAAAACGCCTAAAACTAAAACAAAAAAATGAGAAAAATGAAAAGTGAACACCTGGAAAACTAGAGGACGAACAGGATTTATTCATTTTGTTTTTATCTTAGAGTCTAAATCAGGGTCATCAGTTTTGCAGAATGCAGGATTTGTATATCGAATGAGGACCTGAGTAATATCTGCTGTAAGCTCATAATCAAATGCTAATTTTAGATAATAATAACAGTGAAGACAAGTGAAAAGCTTTTTTAAAACTGTGACGGAAAATTCTGAAGGCCATCTGTCATTTTTACAGATTGCAATTCACTCCCTGACCACTTGGTGGCGAATGATGTTATTAATTGTCTTTTGTCTCTAATCGCAGTTTGCGTTCCAAACATCGCGGAACTTTTATCATTGCACGATTTCCTGGTACACCGATTATACTGATGCACACGTCAGAGCTCAGCTAACGGCGACCAGAGTGGAGGAATCGGATGAAAGCACGTTGCTAGGACCGATGGAAGGCCTTGATAAAAGCTGAGTTTTGGGAAAATTTTGCAAAAATAAAAGAGTTAGCATAACACCGAAGCACTTCAACACTACTGTGCCATCTAAGAGCTGTTAGCGCTAGCAGTGCCGGTCCGATTGTGTCGGCAGCCCAAAGACAACGATAAATGTATAAATATATCTAAAGAAGACTTAACTTACATAAAATAAATGAATGTATATTAAGAAAACCATTCAACAACACTAGCAAAAACTATGAGTTAATTCTACTATAATTTTAAAATTTGGGTTATATTTACAAAAGTAAAGATTTATTAGTTTATATCTTATTGTAACTTTTCAAAATTAGAAAAGATTTCCTTACAAAAAAATTGAAAGTTAGTCCATGTGGGCGGCCATTTTGGAAGTGGCTGCCAAAGTCTGCTGACTGCAGAGCATGGATGCATCCACCAGGGGGCAGATGACACGTCTCAAACTCTGCACGACAGGTTAATCAGTAAAGTACTGATTACGCTGGGTTGTGCAGAGGTCTCAGAAAACTCCTGCATCAAATACGACGACGTCTTAGAGGGTAAACAGACGGAGGAGTCACGTCGCCCGTTACTTGCGTCTGTATCTGAAAATAACGAGCGCTGCGTCTCCACTCCAGTTCCTCCATCAGCCATGTTCATCAGGAAAACAGACACAGACATCTGCATGCTTCAGCCTCTCCTTAATTATGCCAGGCACTTAATTAAAACGTATTGTAATGCGCTTGTAATGATTGTCGGCTGTGTATATTCTCTGTAAGGAACTAACCTGAAGATTGTTTTCTATGACAGAGAAGGAAGTTAGAGGAAAACACAAACGACTTCTTATTGGTTGGAAATTACAAATACAGTTTCAAACTTGTTCTTTAAATTAGATCTTTAACAAATGTAAAGACTGTTTTGTTGTTTCATTTTCTCCACTTTGGTCCGTAACGTCACCACGTGCTCCAACACATTCCCCAACAACCTGGTAGCAGCTGCACCACAGGACCCTCCTATGGAGAGGATTATTTAATTAGATTTAAGAGGCCCGGCTGTATAAATCTGCATGCTGATGAGGAAGAGCGGATTCTGATGGAGCCACTTCTCCATTCCTTATTCTATTAAAGTGTTGAGATTCACGCTCCCCTCACATTGCCATGATATCATCATACATTCAGTTGGAAACAGAGCCAGCGTGGAGACAAATATTTGCTCCTTAATGCAACAAATGGCTTAATTAAAGTATTCAGTACGTCATTATTTTCATTTTTATTGTCGTGATTAAGCTGGCGGCTCGAGTGCCTCCAATCTGCAACTGACTTTAATTTTCTGCAATGTCTAGTTTGGCAACAACTGCAGAAATGGTTGTATATTTTCTGCTTATATTACTCCAATCTTCTGCCAACACCAGTGGCTATCACCATTAGGGATGTCCTCATCAAGCTTTTTTGCCCCTCGGCCCGATACCAATCCTAAATCAACAGGATGTTGTGCAGGAGATTACATGTGCAACAAGTGTTTCTGTCAGAGTTAATGTAGTGTGGGGAGGGTAGCTGGTACCTTGGGTTCTTTGGTTGGAGGGAGAAGATGGTTTTGGACCATGGTTTGGCTTCATGATAGATTTAAAATAAATCCGATATTGATGCTGAAGAAGTAAACTTTGAAGAGACATTAGGAATTGACACGTTTGGGACAATTCCAACCATATGTTGATGTCTCCTGTCTCTGCTCCCCTGCTGATCAGAGCCTTGATCATACTACCTGAGTGTCACTCCTTTGTCCTTTTGTCCTTTTGTTCTTACCATGTCCCCTGCCTCCTACCAAGTTCACCCTCCTGTGAACTCGACTGACTAATGTACATCCACTATACGACCACACCCAGGGACAGGGTCTATCTGTGCTCTGGCCCTGCATTCAGGGTCAGTCTCTGTAGGCTCACCATGACCTGGAACTCCAATAAACCTGCACCACTGCAGCAAACTTGGAACTAGACTTGGATTGTTTTCTTTCCTTCAACAATCCAATCATTTAAGGACTTCACTCATCACCACTGCTCTAAAAATCTACATTAAGGTATCTCTGACTTCTTTTCATGTGCTAGCAAGTACACCAATCAGCCACAACATTACGACCACTGACAGGAGACGTGAATAACATCTAAACCATCTTGTGACAGTTCATTGTTCTGCTGGGAAACTTGTGGACCTGGCTTCATTCATTGGTGTGGATGTTACTTAGACATGTAGCACCCACCTAGACCAGACCAGGCACCCCCACCCCATAGCAATGACACTCCTTGATGGCAGCAGCCATCCCCAGCAGGATGCAGCCACAAAAACACTTTAGGAAGAAGAACAGCACAAGGTGTTGATCTGGCCTCCACATTCACTAGATCCCAAACTGATCAAGTACCAGAAGGTACATGTCCATTCTCTGATGAGTCACCACAAGGGAGATTAGGTCATATTAGGTCATAATGTTGTGGATGATTGGCGTACGTTATGATATTTGGCTGTTTTTTTTTACAGTAGATGTTACTTGAAGGGAAAAAGTCGGGCCTTTAACTTCCTGCTGGTGCTAGATGAAAAGATGATGAGCTGGGACTCATCCTCAGGAGAAAGTGACTTCCTGTACAAAATGTCACAGCAAGCTGTTGACATATTTCAGCCTGCGCCAGAGTAGTGGACTGAATGACACACCAGTCCCTGGGGCCAGATGCCTAAAAACAACATCTGTCCAGGGAGGGACACGGGGTATTCCCGTCCCTGGAACGCTGCTCCACCAGCTGGCTCTGCTCTCCAGCCTTCAGACTGTCAGATGCATAAACTACGACGGCACAGCAGCAATAAAGTCATGACAAAAAGTCAGTTGTAGAGTGACACGTTAACAACAAGCCTTCACTTTAATGTAAGAATCAATGACCAATCACTCAACAAGTGTCAGGGTACAGATATACGGTGAGAACCACGTATTGTTCACATCCTTCCCTAAATGCTGCTGATGACTGACGGCTCTCCACGACACGAGGAGAAGATTTCATTCAGTCACTGACAATTAGGTGATTGTGTATCCTCACGGTCAAGAACATCCCGCTGTAACGATTATATATATGAGACATAAAACGATGGACGGGAAGCCGATACAGTACTGGCCTCATATATCTGTGGTTCTGAAGGCTGCAGGGCTCCACGGTGCCGAGCTGCCCCCCTCCCTCTGCCCCAACCAACCAACGCCAGAGGAGGATCCAGAGGGAAAAAAGGGAAGCAGTTACCTCTGACCCGAGCGTGTGGCTGATAAACAACCTGTGCAACTTAAAGATTGCAACACATAAATCAGAAACGCTGGCTGCATATTTAGTTCTAATCAGGGTCCATAGATGAGCAGTGATGCATCGCACCGGTCCAGGAGTGGGACCGACTCGTTCTGCTGGACTAATGGAAACACGGCCTAAGGCCACCCTGACTGTTGTTAGAGATGGTCACAGTGTGTCCACGGCAACTACTGATGCTACTCAAAGACATGGGTCGATTAGGACGGTTGACTTGATGATGAATTCCTCTTAATTGACCATTATTGGAGGCGGCGGTTAGCACTGATGCCTCACAGCCACCAGAGGAAGGTTCTAGGTTCTAATCCATCATGTTCGACTGGTTCCTCTCTGTGTGTAGTCTGCATGTTCTCCCTGTGTCTGTGTGGGTTCTCTCCAGGTTCTCCAGCTTCCTCCCAGACATGCTGCTTAGGTTCATTGGTGATTCTAGATTGTCCGTGATAGGCTCCGCCCCCCTGTGACTGTCCACGGTTGCTTTCAGATAAATTTCTCGCTCTACTTTACTTTCTTTTTGGACTCCTGCACATGTTTTCTCAAATAAGACGAAACTTCCTTCCTTGGCCTCACTTTGTCTCTTTGTTCGCTGTTGGAGACAAAAAACAAAAAAACAAAAGAACAAAACCCCCTGCCGTCTGGAGAACTATACGTCTCCAAGCCCTCATTCATAACGCGATGAGGACAGAGAGAGACATTATTCTAAGGGAGAAAAGAAAAGACAGACTGCTTTTATTTTATTGTGACATAGCGAGAAAGGAGCCAAGACTACAGGAAGAGAACATGGACAACGTCAGTCGTTGTGACATCATCTCCTAAAGGCTCAGTGTGTGTTTAATACCATAGTAATCTGATTACAGTATGTGAACTATGAACATCATGATAGTTATTAACTAATTGAAGTAGTTTTAAGATCAGTTACTTCCTATTAAATGAGCCGGGTTCATCATCTTCCTTTTGGGTGAACTTATCGCTCTACTTTTAATCCATTACTTTCTTTTTCTTTGCAATTAAATTGTGCAAGATTGTTGATCCAACACCCATCAGCCACAACATTATGACCTTAATGTAGGTCTCCCTTGTGGTGACTCATCAGATACTTGATCAGTTTGGGATCTAGTGAATGTGGAGGCCAGGTCAACACCTTGTGCTGTTCTTCTTCCTAAAGTGTTTTTGTGGCTGCATCCTGCTGGGGATGGCTGCTGCCATCAAGGAGTGTCATTGCTATGGGGTGGGGGTGCCTGGTCTGGTCTAGGTGGGTGCTACATGTCTAAGTAACATCCACACCAATGAATGAATGCCAGGTCATTGTTTCTGTAATCTGGCCTAAACACTTGTTAGAAGTGATCTCAAAGCTGCAGATATTCAAATGTTAAACCCCTCACTATTAATGGTCTTGTCTTTGAGGTGTAAGCTACAAACTTGATGTGAAGTCTCAGAGATAAAACACTATCTCGGGCCGTTTGTGACTTAAACTCCATCTCAGAGGCATCAAGCTGGTTTCAGGAAGTCTGTTGAATACTAAGCATCTCTTTGGCACCCCAGACTCGTGTGACCTCCGGGCT
Source organism: Planiliza haematocheilus (assembly GCA_005024645.1). Lineage (NCBI taxonomy): Eukaryota > Metazoa > Chordata > Actinopteri > Mugiliformes > Mugilidae > Planiliza > Planiliza haematocheilus. The sequence continues at coordinate 1,552,122 of SRSE01000630.1, read as the reverse complement.
CCCATCGATCATCAAATGGTCCCTACGGAGCAGCCGACCACAGGTTGACACCGGTGAGTTGGAATAATAAATCAGCCGCAACCTCAGTCAGATGGAGAGACCCGGAGCACTGGATGTGTTCGGTTGAACTGGAAGGAGCTAAATCTCTCTGGTGAGGGGCTTTAAAGACGTGGGGGGCTGTGCAGCGCTCCATAAAAGGCCCCGTCTGCTCTCATGTAGACAGTGATCTCCGAGCTATGTGACACAGACTTGACTTTGTCCTACTTTTCTTTTTATAAGAGCTCTTTTAATAACCGCCATGCACATACTTACAAATACAGCGTCTCGGTGGAAGCATATCTCTCTTTGATGTCGTTCCTCAAACAGCCGTGACAGCTAATTGGATGATTTGTGAGTGATTGGGAGAATAAAATCTCGCTAAAGTGCAGTCGGGAGAAGTCTGCTAAATTCAAACGATCAAATGATGAACTGGAGGAGTGAGGGCGTCGCAGACGGCGTGCCAATTTGGATCGGGCAGACGTGGCTGGGAGGCTGCTGATCAAGAGCTGGGTGTGATATATCATAAGAGATGGAAGCGTGTCTTCACAGTGAAGGACGTTTTGATTCATAATCAGGTTAATAAAACACTGCTGATGCTGTGAGTCTGATCTGCGGCCGATGCAACGATACGCTCCACATTCAGCACAGATTCACTAGTTTATATTCAGGCCTGTTTTGTCTTCATATCGTCACGTCTTTGTATTTGCATGACAATATACGTATTCATGCACATTTACATACATATATATATAACGGATATTTACATTTATATGGCGTCCACACAAAAAATAAATCCAACCAAATGCGTGAATGTGATTCTGCTTCGAGCCAAAGCTGTTCCTGTAGACCACAACACAACGTAGGGTTTGGAAATCAACAACAACATTAGCTTTGTTGGCTAGAGTTTAGTTATGTTATGAAAGGTTTTCACATTTTCAAAAGTGGGTCACACAGAGGAATAAAGATAACCTCTACAGCCAATCAGAGCTATTACGCTTGAAATAAATTCAACTCCACGCCGCTTATATTACATTTATGACTACATCACTATTACTCTCCTCTCGCTGCTTCAAGCCAAATTATCTGATCCTCGCTGATCAGATCCAGTATTGCCACTTAGCTGGTGTTTTATTTTGCAGGTACAAATAAAATGGACGTTGGCCTGGTTTGGGATCCTTCATTCATCTTCTGTAACCGCTTGTTCCTGTTAAGGGTCGTGGGGGTCTGCTGGAGTCTATCTCAGCTGTGATTGGTCTAGAGGGGGGTCCACTCTGGACAGGTCTCCAGTCTATCACAGGGCTAACACAGAGAGACAGAATCACCAATGAACCTAACCAGCATGTCTTTACATTAGTTTATGTAAAGTAAAGTAGGACCAAAAAGCTGAAGACAGAGGGGAAGGCAGGAGTAGGAAACAAAATGACTTCAGGAAGACATGGCAATAAAAAACACTACTCTGAAAACAGATGTAGACTAAAACAAAGTCCCGTCTCCGTCTCCGTCCGTCCCTCACACCCAACAATACTGTAACTCTGGTCCATAGTCTGGTCACGTCCCATCTGGACTTACTGCAACTCCCTCTTATTTGGTTTAGTGGACAAATCCATTCAAATCTCTGCCACACGTCCTACTCCTACTTCTCTAACATTCCCGTCTTCACTCATCTTCTTCATCTTCATCCATCTTTCTCACCCTCCCACCTGCTAGCTTGACCACGACAGCATCCATAACCTTCAGCCGCTCAGCCCCCCACCTCTGGAACGTTCTCCAGGGACAAATAAATAAAAAACTCTGTCACCACCTTCAAATCCCAGTTTTGCAGTTTCACTTTTATCTGCTGTAAAAAAAAACGCTGGGGTGAGCTGACGTGATACTATCAGGCGTCAGAAGAGACGATGAATGCTCTTAGGATGAGTCGACCGTCTAAAGCGACTGTTCACCTGACCCATGTCTTTGAGTGGTTGCCGTGGAAACGCGGCGACCAGCTCTGACAACAGACAGTGTGGCCTTATAGGCTGTCTTTGTGTTTCAGAGTTTTTTTTAATTGTGTTGTGGCTGGATCGATACGCGGATCAGGAGTTTTAAGACTGTTAAAGACATATTTAGTTTTAATATTTAGTCAGTCACATTAGATTCTGTTTGATTTAACATTTTAGATCTCTTTTATTTTCAGGAACAAACCTACGGCAGCGTCGTCTTCACTGTAAAAAATGTTAACGCCATCATTTGTCGCTCTCACGGCTGTCAGATGAAATTATTTACTAACTGTTCTCCTGAGGTCACTGTCGCCTCCCCGCCCCGTCCCGCCCCGCCTCTGCAACGCTCAGCAACCCTCCCTACACGTCTTCTTCTTCCTTTTTCTTCCACGTTGGATCCAAACACGCCCCGGCCCTTGAACAGAAGAGCTAAGCGCTTTGGGTTATGATCACCCTTGAACCATAGAGGTGGTGGCAGCTCTCGCATTCTCTTTGAAAACTAAATCCTCTTCCTGGCCCTTAACATCAAAAAAAAAAGCAAGAGATGAAAAAGGAGGTGGAGGATGTGGTGGTCGTGCTCGTGCTAATTAAAGGCATGGATTATTTATTTGCTTCGCGGTGGCATTTTGCTTGTTTGCCAAACAGCTGCTGTGGGCTGTGCGCTGCCTGGCCTTGGCTGGCTGCCTCTCTCTGCCTGTATATCCTAGACACATATGGCCGTGCACTCAAACGCCCGCGGATGCGCTCACCGACGCACACACCAGTGTTTCCCCAAGAACGTTATTCCTGTCAGGGCGGAGACGCCTCAGGAAACAAGCGTCGGGGCGGCGCTCACGTGTTAAATCACCTCTTTTGTTACGTCTTGGCTCTCGTCCACTGCTTCGTCTCGTTGTGCTGGACTCTGGCTCAGTCATAACCCCCCCGACCCCCCCAGTCTGTGCCAGGTGCCTGGAGTGAATGATGTAAGAATTATTTAATGTCACGGTGGAGCTGACAAATTCTGATCGCTGTGTTCGGATGCTAGCTGCATGTAGGTCACTTGTCTTGGGGCTCAGGCTTGGTGCCGTGTGCTGCACATCCATGTGCTCCACATGGAATAATAATAATAAAAATAACACCAGGACTGAACCAGAGTTATATGTTTGTAATGGAAGTATCATCTGTGGAGAAACTAACAGGATGGAACCGTTTATTCTCCTGGTTCTGTCGTTAGGGACTGATGTAATTAGTCTGATCACTGTCGATTATTTTATTATTATTTTCTCTCTTTCTCATTTTTGAATGTCAGATATTCACATGAGAACTGAACAGGTACTTTTCCTCGTTATCTGGACGGCTAATCATTATTTTGTGTGTGTCTTTTGATTCGTCTGTGGGATAAATTAAAGGATTAACTTGTTTTATTATTATTGTGCTTTATTGTGTTTTTTTTTGTTCATCTTCTGCACAATAGAAAAATAAGAACATGGTGGAGAGAGATCGAGATAGAGATAGAGATAGAGAGGGGCTGCACTGTTTGTGCAAAACAAGATGAGTAAAAACTTTAATTAAGAAATATGTTTAATATAAATGTTAATTATTTGGTTGTATTGTTTTGATGTTTCATAATTATTATTTATTCATTTATTTATTTCAGTTATTTTTAATTCAATTTATTTTTATTTTATTTTATTTTTATTCTTCAAAATAATACATATTGGACAAACAGGCTGCATTGTCTGTGCAAAAAAGTCCAGCAAAACATAATAATAATAATGAATGAAATAATAACAAGAAATCAAAAAAAAAATTATAATAATAAATAAAAAAGTTTAGTATTTTACTTATTTATTTTATTCATCATGTTGAAAAAAATCCAAATAAAATCAGAAATTAAATTAAAACATTAAAAACAACAACAGCAATAAAGCACTTGGTGAAGTGTTTTGCTTTTTTATTTTTATTTATTTATTTATTTGAACTCATATCTGTGTCACATGTGAGGGGACTGAGAAGTGGGACGTCTTCAGCTGCAGTGTGACTGCAGCCTAACAGACTTAAGAGCCAACACTAATGAAATTCCCGTAGGTGGGTTAAACCAGCTCGTTAGGAGAGAGCTGTAAGAACTCTTGTAGGAGGCGCAGCTGCTGGAGAACTTTTAGCATCACGTCACAAACACAGGAGAAAAGCTCTGCATCAGAACGTATACAGTCTGGAGCATTACAAATCACCAACGTAGAATATGTGTGGTTTTGGTAATTTGGTGTCCAGGCGTTGGCCTCGTCGCTCCCCACGAGCTCCACACAGCAGGACCATAATAAAATAACTGACCCTGAACTTGGAGCCTGCAGGTGGAGGCTGGGGTGAACGTGGTGGAGGAGACATTACACATTCAGCCCAGCAAGGTATTCAAATAAACTGAAATGGAAGGATCCTTGAGTTTTCAGAGATACGCTGATCCTGATCGACAGGTGGATCTCAAAGGAAGCGCCGTCAGATCATGTGCCATTCAAAGATAATGTTTAAGACGTACAATATAAAGACGGATTGACAGGCTGCCGGTGAGATGCTGATGCAAAACTCTAGCGAGGAGGTGATGGTGCAAGTTAGAAACCAAAAACACACCACTACAATGCAGAATAAGAAGAGGGATGTATTTATACCAAAAGGTTCAGACATTTCTGCATAAAAATAATTCAAAACTTCAACTTTGCATTGATTTGTTCAAGTAAATTAATAATGTATTGATATGTGTGAGGTGTTAAAGTCATGTCCTCCTTGTTTCTCCAGTCTCTGCTGTGTCCTCCTCCTGGTAACAGCTGATCAGTGTTCTCCAGCAGCTTGGTTCCTCAGAACAGAACCACATCAGTTCTGAGATGTTGGTGGGTTTCCTCACATCAACTGCTGCTTCAGGTCCAACAACAACATTTCTATTGGACTAAGGTGCCACTGGATATACAGTCCTCACACTTTTCCACATTTCTAAATAAAAACGACTCAAAACATCAACGGAGGAGAACCCAGTCAAACACAAGAATCAGAAATATTCTACTTTTGCCAATTTTATGAGCCAATATTACATATCAAATCATATCAAATCATATTTCCATGTGTTTCTCTTAATAGTTTTTTCTCTAATCATGTGGGGTCTCTTTTTTCCCCTTGTTCACAAACCAGAGGGACAGGGGATTCGATGTTCGGTCCTTGAACAAGACAGCAAGCCACGAGTTGCTCCCAGTTGCTCAGCACAGGTGTGTTTATGCTTGGCTCAATGAGACATTGACTGTGTTTACGTGGTCTTTAGTATCCTGGTTTTTGAAGTATCCCGTTTTTGTGTGCATGTAAACACCATATCCCAAATTCAGAAACTGGGTTATGCCCATTTCCCGATTTCAAGAAACCAAACTCAGTCAGTGTGGTTGTAAATGTTTTAAGTTCTCAGAGAGGGCTCGATTCTCAAGGCCGTGTGTTTGCGTAGATTTCTTCCTGGTTGTCTTGTTTCCACCCAAACACGTAGGTGCTAGGTGCTCTAACCCTAATGCTAACCCTAACCCTCCATCTGATCATGTAAATCCATTGTACTATATACATACGGGTCCATTTACCATTATGATTCTTCCTGTCAAGCACTTCTTTCTTTCAATGTGACATGATCTAACTGCTCACAAGCAGCAGTGGGGACAAAACTACATCAGTCCGTCAGATTTGAAGCTGTGCTAAAGCAATTTCCTTCGATCTGTAACAATAACAAGCAGTCACCGCTGCAGTGTGAAGCCATCACCAAAACAATTGCAGCTGTTACGCACTTCTGGAAATTAATTTATACGTCAGTAAACTGCAGAGTTGAGGGAAATTAGATTCCGGCTCCGTTGGACACACCGAAGGGAGGTGAAGTGGCAATTACAGCGGAAGGAGTGAAAGGAGGAGAAGGTTTCAGGTCAGGACGGCGCGGATGTTCACGGCGGAGTGGACGAGGAACGGGGAAGCTGGTTTTTGGCGGCTGCTGAAGTGAAGCAGAGGATGAAATGATATAAGAGCTTATTGGAGTTGAAGTGTGGGTTGATATGAACAGGTTGGACTTGTTGAAGAACTGGAAAGATTTCTGTAGGAGAACGTGGACGAACACTGGAACTCATGGGAGAACTGTTTGCTTTCAGATGAATCTACTTTTATCTACACACGTAAAGTAAAACGCAGGATATTTATATGAATGCAGAATAAACACTGTGCGTTTTTTTCCTTCAAAACAGAAGGGCATTGGTTTTGTTCTGACAGCTCCATGACATCTTGCAAAACTGATGCAAAGCACTGAAGATTAAAAACAACATATGATGACGGGCTTATGCACAAAAACAACCTGGAAGGGTTAAGGTAGAATTATCTTTATTCCTTCTTCACTTGTGAAATGTGTCTGCAAAAAATAAAAAATAAAAAATCTACTTTTATCTGCAGTATTCTATTTATGTGCCATACTTCTATCTTCTTGTGCATATGTGCAGTTACACGCTAGGACGTGCACAAGTTATGTTTGCAGTTAGCGACTGAAATCTGGAAAGACATTCCTTCATTCATTCATCTTCTGTAACCGCTTGGTCTAGAAGGGAGGGGGGTCCACCCTGGACAGGTCTCCAGTCTATCACAGGTCTCACACAGAGAGACAGAATCACCAATGAACCTAAGCAGCATGTCTTTGGACGGTGGGAGGAAGCTGGAGAACCTGGAGAGAACCCACGCAGACACCGGGAGAACATGCAGACTACACACAGAAAGGAACCAGTCAGAACATGATGGATTAGAACCAGAAACAAAACCAAAGTGCATTTATTCTTTCTAACACAGTGTTGTGCCTCTTTCTAAACAGCAGAGAAGCTCCATTGGCATCGTCCAGTGACTTCCTCATAGCTAGATGTGAGTAGTTGTGATGTTTGGCTGCAGCAGTTTGTTGTTGTTTTTTCATGATAGGCTACACTAACTCTAAGTAAGTTTGATGGTGAAAGTACTAAACTAAATACTGATGAGGCTAGCTTTCCACCACAGAAACTTTATTGGTGGTCTGGCTTCCAGGCTGGGTAAGACCCGTTTTAAGGGATTTCATTTGAGTTTTAATGGAAATTTACTGGAGGGGAAGGCAGGAGTAGGAAACAAACGAATTCAACAAAAGGTGCTGCAGGAAAGACATGGCAGTCAAAAACACTACTCTGAAACCGATGTAGACTAAAACAAAGTCCTGTGTCTCATCTCCGTCTCCGTCCATCCCTCACACAGAACAATACTGTAACTCTGGTCCATAGTCTGAACCTTGCAGTGCAAATGTAGCACAACTGGGTTAGTATGTCAACTTTAGGGGTATCTGTTTCTAGCATGGAAGCCTGCTCTACTTCCTCTGGATGATGTCACATCCTGTTTTCATAGCGTCAAATAACTAAAGCAAAACTTCTACCTAAAAAAATATGTAGCATGGCTTATGACCTATACTGCAGCCAGCCACCAGGGGGAGCTCCACATGCTTTGGCTTCCATAAGAGGAGCTGTCATGGCGTCCACTTTTCTTACAGACTACAGCTTGACCCCATAACCTGACTTGGTTTTAGGGAAATTAGTGATTTAAAGTGTCAGTCAGTTCAGTGTCCTCTACACATGAATGAATCCTCAAACAAATCTGAACGCAGGCCTCATCTGTGATTGCTTTCGTCTTATCAGTGTTGACTTTTCACAACAAACGGTGCAGTGACTGTACGGACTTGATGAGGGCTGAAACACATGTAAACCCCACAACACACACAGAGACAGAGACAGAGACTGCTGGCACCAAATAGAGTTAGGGACAGCAGGACGCCGCACACAGAGGGATGAATAGATCAGATTAGCATCGTGGGGAGGTGGGGGTGAGGGACATTGTCCAAGGTTGGCGGCGTAAAATTAATAAGCAGCCGCCGTCCGACTGTCCCAAAGCCACGCTCTGATCGCTAATGATTTGACACTTCTCCGTCTCCTCTCCTCCCGTCCTCATCTTTGTTCATTATCGCTTGCGCTCTGCCGCCGCAATTAGAGCACGATTTGTCCAAAGATACCGTAAGGCCGTCACCGGCTTGCAGTGATCAATCTCTCTCGGCGGATTTGGGCGACATGATGGGCTCTCCACGGCTCTGATTAGCGCTCATTGATTGAAGCTGCGCCTTTGAAACGGATCCTTTTAATTGTCAACTCTTCAGACCACTGTCTCCTGTGATATCAGCGTCAGATAAACGACACGGATTCTCTCCTGTCGTTTATCTGGATAAGCGGCCGGAACAAAGACACGTCGTCTGATTGAGCCAGTATCAATTTCTCTTTGTCCTCTGGGGGTTTTATTTAACCACTGTACGGACCTTTTTAGCCAATTAGCTCAACTCAGGGAAAATGAACTACCAGGCAGCTGTTTTGGTGACTGATTAAACATTTTAATAATTGCTCAAGCAAAAATGAATAAAACCTAATGAATTTGCTGTTTGTTTGTCAAATATATGCACAGGTTGTGGTTTGCTGATCAAATAAAATGCATTTATATAATTTGTCTACTAATTCTGCGCCATTTTATTTGCAGATAATGTTTCTATCAGCTGCAGCCGTGCAGACACTCGTCACCATGCGAGGCTGTAGCTCCTGCAGAGCTGCAGCCTGTGGCCACAGGGCGAAGGCATTTTAAGGGTAGCATCCAGTTCCCCTTTAATTCCCCCTGATTCTCCGGAGCCTGTTGCTTTATTATCACACAGCTCAGGCGCCAGCATCACTGAGGAGGATAATGGGGCCACACCAGGAAACAGCAAACACGTCCCATGGTGAGGTTTGCTTTTTGTTTCACTTCTGTGATAAAAACCACTGAGTCCACCAGACTGATGGCCAGTAGGTTGTTTGTTATCGCCCCTACAGGAGGTCACGGGTTCTATGAGAGCTCTATGAGATCTCTGCAAAACACTGGAGATACAAAACAACCTGGAAGGGTTAAGGAGACATTATCTTCAGTCTGCCTTCACTACATTCATGTGCAACATTCAACCTCATGTGCAACATTTCTACCTTCATATTTCTACCAACTTTTTGTCTCAAGTGCAATTTCAATATTCTACTGTGTGTATAGTGCACATTTATTGTTTTGCATGGTATGTATAGCCTCTTTTGTGTTTTTGTTTCTTTTCTAAGTGTGTATTGCTGGACAGATATTTAATCCTTTTGTTCTTCGTTGTAAAGGTTAGGGTTCAGGACTCATATCAGGGCTTAGCTGCAAAGACGGTTCCACAAAAAAACAGGTTTTATTACTTACAAAAACACTCAAAAAGACAGATGTAGAAAAAAATAGAGATGCACGACAATTTTTTTAACAAAAGACTGATAACATAGTGATATATCATGACATCAATTCTAAAAACAAAATCAAAACCTGTTTAAATCTTAAAATGAAGATTTTTCTTTTTGAAAACCATTAGAAAGCAAACACTTGCTCTATTTCAAATGAACATCTGTTCTTAAAATGAGGTGCATACTTGATGATACAAAAATAAACAAAATACTGATATCGATGCCACTTGAACGCAGCATTCACTTCAGGCCGTTCAGGTCTTAAGTGGGAGTGTGCGATTGATTAAAACAACCACTCACACTGCAGTACTGACAAAAATATATATTCTTTCTTTTATATTCTTTAAGATATCATAATTTCCAAATCCTAACAGAAAACAAAAAGAAAACAACACAAAAGCATTCCTAAAGGAGGCAAACTACACTCTACAGTAACTGACTATCTGAAAAACTCAAGGATCACTAAACAAAAATAAAATCACTCCTGAAGAGGCAAAAGAACAGATAAAGAACCTCAATATATTTTCTAAACTGTGGCTTGGTTGAAACATCAGGCTGGGATGTACGAGAAGACGAAACACTCCAGCGCAAGACACGGGAAGGTGCAGACCTTATATACGCGAGCAGGATGGTGGAAACAGGTGAAAACAATCAGGAATCAGGGAAGACAATCAGACCAGTGACACAAGACGAAAGGCAAGTGACCTGGAATGAGATGAGAGTTACTTTTCAAAATAAAACAGGAAGTCACGAGCCATTCTTCACGTTTGACTCTCGGGCTTCAGATAAAGACACCTACTTCCCTAGAATGTGTGTTCGTACAAATGGCAAATAAAGTTCTTGAAAATATTAATATATATATATTTGCTGAGGGTTAGAGATAATTTGTTGAGCTCCAATCACGAGTATCTGCTTAAAATTAGCGAGTGACAACTGGAAAGACATCCATTCATCTATTTTCTGTGACTGCTTGTCTACTGCAACCTATCCCAGCTGTCATTGGTCTAGAGGGGGGTCCACCCTGTCCCAGAGTCTCCAGTCTATCACAGGGCTAACACAGAGAGACACAATCACCAATGAACCTAAGCAGCATGTCTTTGGACGGTGGGAGGAAGCTGGAGAACCTGGAGAGAACCCACACAGACACAGGGAGAACATGCAGACTACACACAGAGAGGAACCAGTCGGAACATGATGGATTAGAACCTAGGACCTTCTCACTAACCTTCTTTTTAGTAAGCAACCTAGCAAATTAATGTTTAGCCCTGAGGTCAGCAGGATATAGGCTACTGCATCTAAACATCATTCATCTTTTAGCCACTGTAGGAGCGATGAGGCTACGTTTGACTTCCAGCTACAAGAATAATCTACATGCAGTCAGTGTCATTACATTGCAGGGTGGTAAGCCTGCCGTTGGGGGGTGGCATGCTAAAGATGGCCGTATGGAAGTCAGGAGCTATGTTCTGTTTAAATCATGTTCAGTCTTGTGATACTGGTGCTCCGTCTCCTCTGAGTTTCCACTCCACGGGGCGTTTTAGCATTTAAGTGCCCACTGGACGTTTAAGCGTCTCAGTTTGACGCTCGTGTGCAGATGTGCGCACCGAATAAAGAAGAGGGGGCACCAGATGTCCTGCAGGGAGGGCGGCGGTTACAGATGGCCTTTTCCGTCTCCGTGCGCTCTGGTGAATCCACAGCATGTAAGCGCTCTTAACCAGCCGAGATGTCCGGTGTGACCAGCGAGCTGTGAAGCAAACAGGAAGGAGAGGCCGAGCGTGTTAGCGTGTTAGCGTCATACGTCGGCTGATTAATGCGACACGATATGGAAGCAGGAGATAAATTATTAAGGGATGCTGAACGCCGTCTCCTCGTCACTGCTTGGGCAATTTTGCTACGTTAAAATATGTTTATCCTAAAACGAGAAGAGTGGAAAAACAGTCAACTGTGAATTATTTGCATTTTACACCAGCTTCACTTGGGGAGGATTTTCTATCCTAAATTTACGTGCAACAAAAAGTCTTGGTTGGTTTTATTGTGCGTTTATGCAATCTATCGTCTAAATGCTAAAAACAGAATAAACACTTGAATAAACATGTTTTTAGTTAATAGTGTAGTGCATTATTAACCTTTTACCTTCAACACTGCCTGACTAGTACACAGCAGGAGGCAGCAGCATCTTTCAAACAGCAGCTTTTTTAAAGAACATCACTAGAACTGGTGTTTTATGTCTTTTGTATTAATTCTCTTTATTGCTCAGACGTGTTTTTACATCTCAGTTTTTCTTTGAAACACAAAAACGCCATTTCAAATGCCTATAGATCAGAACGAGAAGAAAAAATATATATCATTCCCCTGCTGTCTAAACTCATTCATAGCATCTTCTTTGGTTTTCTGCATGACAGCATTCTAGGCACGTTGAGACGCTGAGCAGCTGAGTCTGAGCTCTGCATCCGCACCCTGGCAGTTCCTTATCAGGCATACGGGATCAATAATCCCGGCACAGAAACCTGACTCACGTTCGGATGTCGGCCTCACATGCGCGCACACAAACGGCGCCGGATCAATTTTATCAGGAAGTGGAGCCGCAAAAACCACAACTCTCAGTCTGAGACGCTGGGTCGATGGAAGATGGAAGCAGCTGGTGTTACAGGATGGAGCGTCTGTAAATATTTCTGTCATTCGTCCGTTTAAGTTTAAAGAATAATTCAGTGTTATATTTCTGGTTGTGCTTCATCGTTCATTGGGTGTTTCAACCCTTATCGCAACACCCTCCCGATGGTGGTGGCCAACACAATAGCCTTCCTCTCCGACCTCTACAGGGAACAGCCATCCTGCCATCCTTTCCCCCTGCACTCATGCTCTCACTTTAAAAAGAGGCCTTTTCCCACCCATCCTCACATGGGACCGTAGGTTTTGCCTCTTCAGACCACAGGGTTGTCCGGACAAACTGGGGGGAACTGCAGCCTTCCTCAATAAAAATCCAATCCACTTTACTTATATAGCACAATTTTAACAAACACAAGGTTGCCAAAGTGCTGCACAACAAGATAAAACACAATAAAATCAATCAAATCATCAAATCAACACTCTACATGGTGTTAAAAGCCAAAGAAAAGAGGTGAGTTTTAGGAAGAGTTTTAAAATGAGACACAGAGGAGGACTGTCTAATGTGCAGCGAAAATTCAGTTCCAAAGTTTTGGAGTTGCAACGCAAACACTCGATCCCCTCTGAGCTTAAGCCTAGCTTTAGCTTAAGAGATCGGTTAGAGGTGTAGGGATGCAGCAGCTCAGAGAGCTAAGGAGGGGCAAGGCTTTAAAAGCAAATAAAATCATTTAAAACTGAATCCTAAAATGGACGGGCAGCCAGTGGAGTGAAGCTAAAATAGGTGAAATGTGCTCATACATGTTTGAGCCGGTTAAAAGACGTGCAGCAGCGTTCTGTACCAGTTGAAGACGACTAATAGACGACCCACTAACCCCCACATAAAGTCCCACCCACTAACATGGAAGGGGCGGGGCTTATGACCTGACCTATAACGCAGCCAGCCACCAGGGGGAGCTCCACATGCTTTTGCTTCATTTTAGAGGAGCTGTCATGGCGTCCACTTTTCTTACAGTCTATTAGCGTTACCTGGGGATGTCATGTGATTCAGAAATGAACCTCGCAGTAAATAAAACTGACATCCATCCCACTCTGTTACATGTCAGAGTTAATATTAAACCTTTTATCCCTCTACTCTTTCTGACAGCTTTACTTAATAAAAAAAAAACAACATTCTTCTTTTCAAATAAAACATTACGTGATGCGACTGAATTGCCCCTGAGGGAGAACTGACAAACTGCCTGTCAGTGTTTAAACCAGCTCCACCTTTACTGATCACTAAATAGCATCCATGGTTTAGAGTTTATCTGTGCGTATGGCTTTGCATGCTGCGCGGCGACATCTCGTCGTTTGGCGTTTGCATGAATCACGAAGGCTGCGTTATGAATCAAATGAAGCTCTTAACAAGAATAAAAGCACATGATGCAAATGTTATACTTGTCCCGTGCAAATAAGGCCCAACTTGATTCTAAAAATGTCTCGTATTTCTGCAAAAACGCACCAGATGATGAGCAACAACTGTCTCCAGCTACCTCTGACTGTACCAGCACTGCTGTTACCCACTATCCAGGATAATCTGATCACTAAGTAGTCTAGTAAGGTGCAGCCCAGAACTCAGATGATGGATTAAAATGTGTGTTTTTTATTCTTCTAGACTTTGATTAAGAGCAAAGATCCTGGTGCATCATCACTCTGAGTCTGTCCTCGTCTTTGTGCCGGTGAAGTCATTCAAATAACGCTGCAGCCAAACAACAGCAGCGCCAGCGGCAAGCGTTTGCCGCCTATAAGCACCGTTACACATGGGTCTGAGGCACCTGGGCCGCAAGACTAATGAAAAGGAGGATGTGAACAGAAGCCTGGATGTATTTTGTCGAATGTAATTTGTCACTTGCCATTCACTTGTCATTCGTTAAAAAAAACCAAAAACCCGCCCCAGGCCGTTTCTTCTACAGGCTACCAGGAGTGCAATGCTTTCAAGGGGATGTAAATTTCACCCTTTGACAGGTCAGGGAATACATCAGTCTTTTTTTTTTCTTTCAATTTCCTTTAAAAAAAAAAAACAGCCTTTGTGTGAAACAGCCCCGTGTGGAGGAAGGTTATTTTGTACAGTGGTGAATTTGTGTTTACACCAGCCGTGTACGAGCCGTGTTTACAGGCTGAATGCAGTGACGGCTTCTCGTGCCTCCGCATGGAGCTCTGGGGTAAATGGAGTGTGAATGAAAGGAAGGGAAGGTGGAAATTTGCCCTGGATGGAGGACAAGGATCCCCAGACTGCAGGCTGTGCCATCGGGTTTCCTGCTGCTGCCAGTACTCTGAGTCTTGATATCTACATAAATGCAGAGTTTCATGTTTCTGTCAAGGTGTTTGATTTAGATAGATAGACAGTTAAACAGTTTGATGGCACAGGGGACAAAGGAGTTCCTCAGTCTATTGTCCTGCAGAGGGTGGCTGGCATTGTCCAGGATACACGTTAGTTTTTTCAGTGTCCTTCTCTCTGCTACACACAGCCCAAGATATTTATAGGTCTGCACGACCTCCACCTCCTCTGCTCCTATCAGAACTGGTCTGGGGTTGGGTCTGTCCCTCCCTAAGTCAATGACCAGTTCCTTAGTCTTTGAGGTGTTGAGTTGTAGATTGCACGAGGGCGGGAATTTGTCAACACAACTCTAATGCATGAAATATTAACAAAAGTCCATGGATGGAGTGGTGACAGAGGGAGAGAGACTCAGAAGACCAGGATTTAAGCCCTGTGTTGTCCCATCTGCGTTTTCTTTTCTTCAAGTATTTCAGATTTAAATGAATTTCACTGACGTGCAGCATCGATGGGAAGAGGACGAGTCCCTGCAGAGCTGAGGCGCTGAGCCCGACCGTCCTGCTCACTGTACACAAGTACGCCTTGTTAAATAATCAATCCACAGTTTTTATTTCTGCAGAAAATGATCATTCCCACCTTTAATGAAATAAAACAAAATGTCACCGCTTAGCTGTGGAGATATTAGACAAGGGTCACTGTTGCTTTCATTAGTTTTTAGCTGTTTAGATTTGATGTTTGCTTGTTTGACTCTCTTTGGATAAAAGGCAAAAATAAAAGATAAAAAAGACTTGCAATGAGCTCCAGGACTGGGAAAAGAAGAAAGAAAAACCAAGCTGAAGTTTTTCTGTAAAGGTTTAACTATTAACAGTCCTATGAAGTCTTCAGATCACCTGTGAGCCGTCACTTTCATCACGAGTCATTCGCCTTTTTCCCGTTTCAGGCCGATCACAGCGTTCGCTCCTAACTGCACATTCAGTCTCAACGGGAGCCTGCATCAAAGTTTAATGAGCATTTGATCAATAAATCTTTGAATCAACAGAACAGACAGCCTGTCTTGATTTTAGCCACTCTCTTTATTTAATAAGTTCATCTTTGACGGTTCGTTCAAAGCTAAAGACGCGGCTCCAACCCCAAACGGCCGCGTCAGACGTCAAATCTGAGCGATACGATGCTGTCAGTTGTGTCTGCGTCTGTAGCGACGATTAAATATTCATGAGAAGAAAGAAAAAGCTAAAGTGAAGCAGCTGCCGCGTCACTGCACGCTGAGACATCAACATAACATCTGTGACCCGACTATTTCAGCTTCCTCTTTCCCATCCTCATGCTCCCTGCATCGCCCCCACCCCCACCCCATCCCGTGCGTCTCCTAGCTCTACCTCATCTATAGATCAACCTCTCCAACGCCCTCAAGACTCCAACACATATCACTTTTGACTGGTGAATCAATAACTGAATTACTTTTATGAAACCACACCACTAGAAGTGATGAGGACTCTGCGGCTGCCTCAAGCCAACCACTTAGCATTTTTAATCTCGCAGGAGTTCAGTGTGGATCGGCCATTTGTGGGAAGAAGTGGAGGGGGGGAGGGGAGGGGATCAGACACCCGGATGTTTTTTAATTAGAGGCAGGAGCCAAACAAGCAATGTCAGCTGGGCCACTTATCAACGTTAGTCAGCAGCAGTGAATGTGTGATTTTACGGGTCACTTAGACAGACAAGAGGACGCTTTAGCATCTTAGGGACTGAACTGAGCTTTATCGACAGAAATGTACAGGAAGCATAACATTATGACCACCTTCTTGATATTGTGCAGGTCTCCCTTGTGGTGACTCATCAGAGAATGGACATGGACCTTCTGAGGGTGTCCTGTGGTTGATCAGTTTGGAATTTGGAGGCCAGGTCAACACCTTGTGGTGTTCTTCTTCCTAAAGTGTTTTTGTGTCTGCATCCTGCTGGGGATGGCTGCTGCCATCAAGGAGTGTCATTGCTATGGGGTGGGGGTGCCTGGTCTGGTCTAGGTGGGTGCTACATGTCTAAGTAACATCCACACCAATGAATGAAGCCAGGTCCAGAAGTTCATCAGCAGAACACTGAAGATGTTATTGACTTCTCCTGTCAGTGGTCATAATGTTGTGGCTGATCGGTGGATGTCATTTATCAGCCCAGCATTTACTCCTCTTCTGATTGGGTTCATTTTAGATGCAGATCCAGAATAATGAGCAGTGCTACAGGAGCTGATAATGTGCGTTGAATTAAAACATTTCCAACTCAACCATTGCACATCACAATCACTAAATCCATCAGGTTTTATTCTGCCAGAATAAAAATATGCTTTAATCTGTACGTCATCCACTGCATAAACACCATCCTGCAGATTTACACTACTGTACTTTACATAAAACCACCAACCCATGATGTGAATAACCATAATAATGATGTGATGTCTGTGTCCTGGAGTTTATGTTTTGTCGTGTTGCTGTCCACCACTGTGTGCTCATCGTTGCAGAACAGACACAGCTCCATGGCAACAGCAAGGTCCTGGTGCCATATGTCGCCTATATGAGCGACACATAGGCACCTGGGGCATCCATGTGATGTTAAAAATAAAAAGAAAACGTGACACATCAGACCACGCCACCGCCTTCCGTGTCTCGGTGGACTAGTTCTGACGCTCACGTGCCTATTGTTGGTGGCTTGGTCAGAGGAAATGGGTCAGAATGGAACACCTGACTGCTCACCTGCAGCAAATCAGCCCCCTGCAAAACAAGTTTACCACATTTATCAGCAGTTTGAGCTACGGTGACTCATTAGCCTTCTATAAACACCACTCAGCGTCTTGATCAAATTGATAATCTGCATGTGAAGAAAGCATCCATTGATGGAATAAGCTGCTCATTCAGTATATTCAGGTAGTCAGCTAATGAACCTAGACCCAGATCATAGCACTGCCCCATAGCACAGGCTTGTACAGTAGACACTAGGCATGATGGCTGCATCACTTCACGAGTAGCCATCGTGGTTCCATGCCAGCCAGACAGGAAGTACTATGGCACCAGCTCTCCCAGGTGAATTATAGTGTCGCCCCAGAAAAAGGTGGATTTTATTTGAGTTTTGTCGCACACTTTGGTTTAAACTGGTTTGTGTGCGGTGGTGTTTTAATTGGAATTTGGTGACAGCTTTCTTTCTTTCTTTCTTTTACTCCTCACTAATCCCCCCTAAGATAAGCTGGTCTGGTCTGTTATAATTCATTCTTTTGGCTTTTTCTTCCAAGTATCTCCAGCTCCAGTTTGCCTTGTGAACTGAGCATCACGTTGTTTCAACAAATCAGAAAAGATGGTGAATATGAAGTGACTCATCACCCGTCTGCATTATACTGAAGGTTGAGCTGCCATGGACATTACTCTTGACCTTTTTTTTTCTCTGTGTGTGTCACACAGTCGACTGTGAGTGGGTGGCCAGAGCTGCGTCTGACTACCTGTGTTATTTCCAAATGAAAAGACTGAAACTGTTTCTCACGATCATTAATGAACCTGCCAGAAGAGGACACGCTATAGAATGAAGTGCTTACTTCAACAGAAGCACCCTGGAGGCTGATGACCTCAGTTTGAAGCCAATGACCAGCGAGCCACTCTCAGACTCTTCACACACAGTCACACTGTGGAGACGCTTATTTAAAAAGACAGAAAGTTTTTATTTCTGAACGTAGTCCTGCGACAAATAATATCAGTTATATACGAGTTGAGAGTCATCTAACTGGACAGTTTCTCCTTCTACGGCTTCGTAATAGACGTGAACAGTCACGGATAGGGCGGTGCAGTCTCTCTTCTACAGCTAGAATTAAACACGGCCTAATTAATTAACGACGTGGGCGCGATTAAAAAGTATTTTCCGAGCGGGAACCTGAAAACTCTATTTAAAAATGGATAACTGCTACATCATCCCTTCTCCCAGCGAGCCGGCATTACTACCCCTTGAAATTTAATTATGATAAAAACCAGCGTGATGAGCACACTCAGGCCTTTTTCTGTTTTAAATTTTTATTATTTTATTTTATACGTACAAAGTAATTCCAGAGGGATCCCTTTTGTTTGCAGGACAGCCTGACTTCTCCGCGTGGGGGCTCTGAACGCAGTAGGAGGGAATCCACAGATTACAGTTGGGAGTTTGAACTTGAAGCCTTTTTGAAAGTTGGGGACATGAACTTATGGTGAAATGGTTATGACTGACGCCTCATAGCAAGGAGGTTCTTGGTCTGTGGGTTTCGTTCTGGCTGCTCCAGCTTCATCCCACAGTCCAGAGACATGCTTGTTCAGTTGATGGTGGTTCTATTGTAGGTTAGCCCAGAGAACAACCTGGTAGCTAGCTGCAGTGTAGATCATATAATCCCCACCCCCTCCATGTTAGTGGTCGGGACTTGAGTCAAACTTGCCACTCCCTGCTCCAATTCAAAGTTGTCCACAGAGCTCATATCTAATCTAAGATGTTCCCAGATATCAGTCCCAGCATCCAGAGTCCAAAGTCTTCATTAATCCTTATGTTCTGGACACATCCAAACCTTGAAAAGTTCTTGAGAAGTTGGTTTCAGACCGTCTCGCTGACTCTAGACACTGTCATAGAACCTGGTCCACTCTTTGCTCTTTTTGGTGTCATGAAAGAAGAGGGGGCTACCTAAATCCAGACTTGTTGCCCCATCGTTTTCTTCTGGCCCGTAGATAAATTTTGCTCAGGTGAAAAGGCGCTCCCCTTCCCGTTACAGGACTTCATGTTTTCCCTAGGGCTAGAGAAGATACTACTACGCTACTCTATTTGTAGTTCAGAACAAAACTTCTATAGGACCATTGTCTGCCTATTTTCAAAGACCTGATGTTATAATTGATCCTTGGTCCTCACATTCTGTACTTAAGGAAATGTATGGATACTTGTGTAAAAAAATACTCCGGTAAAAGTACTGATTAAACTCCTTTACTCAAGGAAAAGTAAGAAAGTACAGGTTCTGCAATGTACTTAAGTTAAAAGTAAAATTGATTTTGCCAAAAATGAAACAATTAATCCATTGCCAATTTTTCAAAATGATGTTCAAAACAGTAGAAGAAGAACACAGGAAGCGCATCATGGACTTTCCTTCTCTAGTCCGATGCTCTAGTCATGTCACATGTTTTACGTGGAGGTTAAAAAAATAACGGGACTGTTTGTCCAATGTAAGGAGTACAAAGTGCAGATATTTGTGTACAAATGTAGGGAGTAAAAGTAAAAAGAAATACTCAAGTAAAATACAGATACCTGAAAAACACAGTACAGACACCTCTGGATCCTTGATGGTTCCAATGCTGCCCTTGGCGTCCCAACTCTTCAAGTCGCCAAAATGGAACTGTGGTACCTTGTAGCAGTTGTCTTGCTGTGACCTTGTAAAATGCATGTTTTTATTTCTCTTAACTCCTTAATTTATTTGTATATAGGTGTGTGTACCCAACACATTCCGGATCCGATCACTCAGACCACATTATGAGGTCGCCTGAGCCACTTGTGACCCCATTTTCTCAATGCCTCCTGGACACATCCTGCTCTCTAACGCACTTTTCATCTGTTGTAGCGCTGACACACCAGCTGTGGTGTAATCGTGTTTGGTCTGAGTTTTGTTCCCGTCAATGAACTTTTGAAAACAGCTGCTGTCCTGGCCGCGGCTCGCTCGTCCTTCCTGTCACCTTAAACAAGCCCCGGCCCGGTCTGCTCCGACCTCACCTGGTGATTTAGCCACAGAATCAACAGCTAAGTGAATTTCCGTTGTTGTTGTTGTTTGTTTACCCCAGCGTTTCCTATCAGCTGAGGCCACCGCGTCTGGCGCTGGCAATCACACCTCATTCAAAGTCACGCACCTGAGACATCTGGCTCATTTTGATGTTTAGTCAAACGGTAACCGAGCCTCTTGTCGGTGTCTGCCATCATATTGAGCTACAGTCTCATAATATGATGTTTGGAGGAGCGGGCTGTTTGCTTTACCAGCCAGGTGCTAATAATGAAGTGGCCGCTGAGTGGATATTGCACCGAGGAAAGCTCCGACAGCCCGCTGAATTGGAAACAGAATCAGGCTGCTTAGCTTGCGAGGCATGTCTGAGTTTTGTCAAATTTTCTTTAAAACAGAATCCATTACAAATATTAAACTCTATCCTACCAGCTCGGATATCAGGCCCCTACAAATACGCACTGAATCTGAAAACTCTGCACTGGTATATTTTCATAGGGATAGAGAATGTTGCCACATAAACAGACATTACGGTCTTTAAAACGATTCAGAGTTAATACCTGACGGCTGTACTGAATTCAGTTGGTCTTTGTAAAAGAAAATGCATCGCTCAGTCAAAAGTTTACATTTGCTATCAGCTGCATGAGGTTGGAAATGAATCCAAAATTTTGACTGTTATTTCCTGCACCCTCGCTGGGGTCTCTGGTATTGAAAGACCCAAAACAGGACAGAATCTCCAACCCTGATGCAGAAGAGCTGTGCAAAAGCAAAGCCATGTGCAAGATGCACCAACTACAAGTAAATAATGCCACAAACCAGAGTTGATGCTAGCCAACAAAGAGAAAGACAACGTTCTGATGCTACAGGGACATATTTCTGGTTTATGGCTGACTTAAAATGTAACACTGCAAAAGACTGAGTTTAGTTGAAGCCTGATACTGATGGACATCACTATCCTATAGCTTTTCAGAGCGACCTCCAGACTTGTGACTGGGGTTTGGGCTTACTATGCTGCTCAGGTCTGTGCATAATGTTTTGCCAATTAAATATATGGCGCCTATAAGATAGACACTCATAATGAGACCAATTAAAAAATCAGTCTATGGAAAAATACCTTTTATTATCAGCCTTCATTTACCAGCTGTCAGACCCTTAGGCTAAACTGTGTGACTCCCGTTAAGGTCACTGTGTTAAAGTTGATTAAAGGGGATCTACTGTTTTTTTACATCCTTATTTCTGGCATAAAATACAATCGTTTACTCACCAATCTGAGTTTGGTGTCATTTGGAGTCGTTTGGACGATATATAGATCTGCTTATATCCATATAGTGGGAATGGGGCACCGAAATACAACCTCTGAATAACACGTTATCTGCGACGGAACTTGTTAATTTCACCAATATTCTGTTATGATACGCTAGTGCTATTCCCCGTTGAGTCTGGAGTTACCTGTTATCTATTCACGGACATGCAGCGGTTTGTTGTTCTTTGGCCAGCTGTTCCTCTCTCTGCCTCCACATCCTGCTTTCGACGAGCTCTTCATCCATACACAATGTCATCGTTCACAACATCAGAATCGGAAAAATAATCAGCAATGTTGCAAAAAACTAGAAGTAGCAAATTACAGGTAAACAAGCCGACTGTTGCAGGTGCGCAGGTCAGGCCAGAGGTTAGTAGGTCAATCTACAGACCCCAGATGGTGATAACAGGTAACTCTTGACTCAACAGGGAATAACACTAGCGTATCATAACAAAATATTGGTGAAACGAACAAGTTTTGTGGCAGATAATGTGTTATTTAAAGGCTGCATTTGGGTGCCCCATTGACTCCCACTATATGGATATACGCTCCACTGGATCTAAGCATCGCCAGAACGACTCTGAATGGCATCAAAGTTATATGGATGAGTAAACGATATTTTATGGCAGAAATAAGGTCCAGGATGTAAAAAAACAGTAGTTCTGCTTTAAATGCAAATCAATTTGAAGCAGATATAATAGCTAATCTTTTTTTTTTCTTTAACAATGGATCAAAACCGTCATGGGTTTGTGAAAGTAGAGGCTCAGTGTTGGAAACAACAATAGAAAACTATCACCAAGTATATAAAAAAAGTAAAAAGTGTTTTGACACTTCTGGGTTTTGGATCCTATGAAACTCCTGAGGGGGCCTGAGGGGAGCTGCTTTGCACTGTCGAGTATAAATGCTGCCTGTCAGTAAGCTGGAAAGAAAATGCCCATGCTCCATTGTCAAACTTCTCCAATGAATCTTTTACGCTGGGGCATTTTTGGCAAGAAAATGGAGGACATGGATTTACTCTTTCAGCATACTGCAAGGTTCAAGGTTTGATTTGATTTTTGAATTTGACTAAAAGAATGATTCTATTCTGATGTAGTTAATGACTTGTCCTGTTGACATGGGATATCATTACAACCAAATCAAATCACTTTAAATCTTCAGGGGCCTCTTTTGTAATGTCGTTGGGCTTGTCGGCACTTTATCAGAGTCCTTGTAATGCATGGAAGTGTAGAATTAACAGTTTGTTATCAGAAGAATTAATGAAGCTTGGTCAGAGTTGATCAGCGCAGTAGAAAATTATAGAAGCATAAAGAGTCCATCTTGTAAGTAGGCGAGCCCGGGAGCCTCTGGGTGCACAACACAGTGAGGATAAATATTGTTTGGCTCTCTTATGGCTGTAAAAACCGAGACCCCGAATTGGCCCATATTTTATGACATGAGCACACACTGTGTACTACATTAAGAAATTAATTCCCTGCAGAAAGAAAGATGCCGGCCCTCTAAAGTCAAGCCCGACTCATTTAGTTGTGCAAGATGAATTGCTTCAGTTATGACAAAACATACAACCTACATATCATTTGTGCCGAGCCGGCAAATGTTATATCACTTTTTATGGCTAATTTCAGGCGGAGTGGAGTACACCAAATAAATCACAGCAAGTCAACGGCGTTAGCATGAATTATTGAATTTAATTTCTTAAGGCTCATGTTGTGACGCCAGCGGTATTCGTCTTGTGTTTTAAATGAATCCACAATAAAGGGTTCTTCTATCAGTCTCTTTTTCCTAATGTGCACAATAGGTTTTTCTCTTTATAATCTCATTTCTCTCCCCAGCACTCAGCTTAATACTTTTCATGTGTCTTGGATTTTAATTACTGTTTATATCTGGTCTAGGGGTGTAACCCACATAAAATACACTAACAGGGACACAAAGATAAGAACAAACATACGATTAAATATGATTAGTCTGAAACACCAGTGAAGTAATCCATGTGTCCTCCTTTCTGCCACTGTGCCTTCTTGAACTCTGTTCTCAGCCAAGATGTCATTAAAATCAAAATAAATATAATTAGCAGACAAACAAGGGGCCACCTTGTGAAGTATTTTCTGCTTGAGAAGTCAGAAACAAACAGCCGAACAGTTTCCATAAACAAGATTTATCATTCTTAGCGCTGTGCAAATAATCACAAACCTTTCTGTTGATATATGTTTGTATGTTATGTCTCTGGAAACATTCTAGTAAGTGTCTCTGTTTACTTGAATTAATTATTTTTACAAAAAAAAAGGTTAGCTGTGGTAAAGGAACAAACCTTAACGTTGTCCTTTGTTTTCATTCAAGTGCATTTTGCACATTTTCCTGCTAAGTTTATTTTCTTTGTCGATTTCTTACATGTGCAGCAAACTGTGCAGCTACGTCTTATCTCACCAACTCTTGGTAAAACCTAAACTCATGCTAGAAAAGTGTTGCAGTCACTTAGTGAGGTATACATGGTGATAACAGATCAGGCTGGTTTATATTAAAACATTGAGACAATCCAAAGATTTTACACAAAACGGCGACTGGACTTACAGTTTTTTGAGAAGACGTTTCACCACTCATCTGAGTAGCTTCTTAAGTTCTAGACTGGTGGGAAGTCTGAGGTTTGAATAGGAAACTCTGTGGGTCACCCACCAGATATTTGCTTGATTTGTTTCTGTAAACATTCAGAAACTGGTGCAGCTAGTTTCCATTAACAGTTTGATACTTACCTGTCACTGAGGGGGGACTGTTTGTCCCTGTCCTCTTTCTCTATCAATGGTGCTCTAATGACCCTATGTCAGAGTCTCCAGTCTCAAGATGTGAATGGGGATGAAACTTCTTGGTCAAACCAGTTGTTCTCCGGAGGCAGTTTGGGTTTACAGTATATGGTGAATACGAGCTATGACCAATTAATTCTATTCTCCACATCTGAGCTGACTGTGTAAGTGTCCCTTTTCTGTATAGAAGAAATAATTCAGAGTCTCCAGTCTTCACTTATTTATACTTATTCTTATTCTTATTTATACTCTCGCACACAACTGTGGTCAAAATCAATGGCAAAATAAGACTGAATTTGGATGTTAAAAAATATTTCGGGCTGACAAACTCCAAGGCTACGGATATGTCCTGACACTGCTCCACAGAAACACAGCAGTAGTCCTGTGGCAAAGCAGCCAGCTCCATGACAACACGTGGCTCTGTACTCGGTCTCTCTCGCAGTGTGCTGGTAAATGTGCTGGTAGTGAGTGTCAGAGCTCCCCCAGACTCCTGTCTTTCCAGCTGAGACACACAATTTGACAAAAGCCTTTCATGGCTGTTAGCTCTGACTACCAACTCTGACCATACCTCCTGCAGTCATTACTTTCTAACTCCCTGATGTGTGTGTGCATTTTAAATCTAGAACAGAGGAGTCAAAACTTTTTTCCACTGAGGTCCACATACAGAAAAAAATGCGAAAGGCAGGTTGACTCAAGTGAGGACTATAAGAGCCTTTATGGACAAGGAACCATATATGGTAAATCATTGATCTTTAATTTTCTATATGAAAATTGTGTCTTCATATGCTCTACAATAACACTACATGGTTGATGACTGGACTTTCCAAGTAATTCAATGAGTGCCCTACAAAGGGTTAATAGGAAATTGTAATTATAGAAAAGATATTAAATATCAGCATCATATTAACTGCGTTATTAATCTAAAATGACAGAAATCATCCTTGAAGTTTGGCTCACATCTCATCCACTAACATGGAGGGGGGAGGAGCACAGAGATGTTCTCAGTCTGATTTCCTCTAATGCAAAGTAAGTTCTCGTCATTTCCTGATAAAATTTGCCACACATATGTGTCTCCAGACAAGCTAAAGCTGTTTTTCTAGGAACATTAACCCTTTATAGGGCACTCATTGGTATACTGGGAAATCCTAAATGTCAACTCTAGGGTGTTATTATAGAGAGTCAATCTCTACAGACCTCCAAACTTCATGTGTCCTTCAGATTAGCTCAAGAACAGTGTAGAGAGCTTCATGGAATGGGTTTCGAGCAGCTGCATCCAAGCCATATACAAAGCACGCCGCCACTGGACTCTAGAGCTGTTCTCTGGAGTGATGAATCAAGCTTCTCCATCTGGCGATCTGATCGACCAGTCTGGGTTTGGTGGTTGCTAGGAGAACGGTACTTGTCCCACTGCATTGTGCCAAGTATGAAGTTCAATGGAGGAGGGGGGTTGTTGTATGGAGTGGTTTTTCAGGAGCTGGGCCTTGCAGACCACATTTGACCCTCATTTAATGAAAATGTTGACTGGAAAACTACGTGCTTATGAAGCTCACTTAGACATGAGGACACAGCTTTAAATGTGTGCTGAAGTGACCAAATATGGTTCCTTGTCTTTCGTGAGGTACTCTTTCATCACACCATCATCTGAAAAGGTTTCCGTTTTCCATCTCTGACTTCCTACTGATATTATATTCATTTTTTAAATTCTTTAAATGAGATCAGTGATGTGCTACAACCCAGCACCAGTAGACTCAGCATGTTCACCAAGGCATCCAGGCAGAGATGTGTCCTGAAAGTAGAATAATTCGATGTAAATAAAGCAAACACACTATCTGAAGCTATCCCAGTGACACTTCACCTTTTTGCCTGCAACGTGAGTAACGGCACAAAGTAAACGAGGCCGATACATGTGCATCTACCCAGTGATTTATGTTCACTGCCAGTGCATGTTGTGGAGGTCAGGGTGATGGATGGTATAAGAGCATTTGCTGGCACCAACAACAGGCCAGGTTCACATCCTGCCTCATGCTAGTAGCCAAGTTTGAATTACCCCTCCCTTAACGATAACCACACAGGGTTCCACAGACTAGAAATGAGCAAATTAGTTTTCTCTTTGGCACCGACCATTCCACACATGCAATACGTGGCAACGGGAATCTTAATCCTGAATGCTAAAGATAACGTTGAGTTAGTCTCATGTCCATAAGTTGAACATGCTGTTCCAAACCCATTGGCCTTAGCCTAAAGTCATCTAGAGAAGCCTGGGTACAGGTCCTTGTTCCCACTCATTCACAGCAACAGCATTAATGAAGCTGGCTCCTGATGTTGGGTGATAAAACCAGGCAACGCAACATGGAAACACAAAATTGTATGAAATGTCATACTCTGCTGTTGTGCTAAGGATTCTCTTTATTGGAATCAGGGGTCAATAGTGACAATAAATTACAGCACACATTACATTTTATTATATAAATCAAGCTTCTTTATATATTTAATATTTTATGCATTAATTCACATTCTGCCATCTCAGGAACCACTCATTACCTCCTTTCACGTCTCTGTTCTCAGCAGAATAACATCTGAAGCTATGTTAGTTTAGCTAGCAGCTAATAGTAACAGGCTACAGGGAACAGCACTGTGAGCACTGACACTGAACTGACGTCGTGTTAACGCTGACAGGTCCACACACGAGTCTCAAGATTCAAGATTCAATCTGTGTTTATTCTCACTTCCACAATATGTTAATGAAAACACACAGAGGTGTGAGATACTGTTTCTCCTGGTGCCACCGTACTGCATACATGCTGATAAGATGCTGAGGCAACTATTCTGACACAGAATAAATAAAGGAATATATAAACAGAAAAACAGATGTACAGCGTTCTGGTGTAATCAAGAAAAAATGTCAAAGCAGCGAGTGGTGACGCTGTGGAAAGCAAGCAGAATTTAAAGTACGGCCGTAATAAGCCCTGTAACATCGACGTTGACAAAAACCCTTAAAGACACAGAAGAAACAAATAGATATGTATAAAAACCTGCCAGATAACTGTATCTACTTCATCTTGAACTAAGTTATGGACTGAGCTAGGAGCTGTATGGAAATCAGAGATGTTGATAAGAGTAATAGAAACTTGAAAAACGTCCCTTTGTAACTGCATGACAAGAATAATCACTTAATGGTTCCAGTTTATTTTTATTTTATTTTATAAGAAGCATTATTCTTTACTCATTATTTATACACCCACACTGAAATTAATAATAATGATTATTATCATTATTAGTACATTTAGTTGAGTTAATTCAGTTGAGACCGAGTTTCTTCTACTAATTTGTTCATAGATACTTAACATGGATACGCTGATTTATATAAATAATTATGTTTATTATTTTATATGTGGTATTTATGGTTTATTTATTTGTACTGTTATTTGTGGAGAAGACAAAGTGAAAGAGTCACTTTTTATACCTTCATCCTCTCAGCCTTTTGCCATCGGTCCAGATACTGGACGCTGAGTTGAGGCTTTGATTTGAAACTGATGGATTATAGACATGAATGTATATCACTGATTTCCTTTTCTTTGAGAGCCATTATGCATCCAGGCCAATGGGCAGTAACCCCCCCCCCCCCCCTTTTTTTATCCTAATGGTAATTATGTCAATTGGTCTTCCTCTCAATCGCCACCTCTCCTCGCAGCAGCCTGAGCCTGGCGCTGTGGTGAGCGAGCTGTGTCGAGAGCCCATTTGACTCTAAAAAGAAAGGGATTGCGGCTCATAATTGACAGAGTGAAACAGGATTTGATAGGATTTATTGCCATCTTAGCACATCCTCGCTCCGTTCACCCACTCTGCCTGACCGGCCGGCTCTCCAATCCATTGGCTGTCCGACAACACTATCTCCTGCAGAATGCTGAGGCCTAATGACGGCACTCAAGGCTGAATGCTCGACAAAAAGCTTTTAATTCTTTACTGTCTTTGCAAGTTGGACCCCCCCCCCCCCCAAGTAAATGGAACCATTAAGTGATTACCAAATACACCAGTGAGCTCGAAGTAATTATTCACACGAAGATAGGGAGACGTTGCCTTGAAGCATCGCAGGTCAAAAAGCAAACAGCGGGGGCATTTTAAGAAGCTGCCGGGCTCGGCGAGCGGCTGCCCGAGTGAGGACATTAGTGGCCTTTTGTTCATGGCAATTACACACTTCAGCACACACACAAAGAAAAAGTTTTCCCGACCGCTGCGCAGACACAGGTGCAGAGAGAGCGGAGAGTCATGATGCATTCGTGGGCACGCCGCATCATCCAGCCACTCCGGGATCCTTAAGTGGCCAGGAGAGCAATCCAGAGCCAAGAGGGGGGCCTGACAAGCCAGATTGACCTTGTCTGCTCTAACAGGTCGAGTAGAATAAATGACAGAAAGGTGAACATCAGTCTTTAGAGCTATGGCACATCGAGGAGTGATGATTTCCACCCCAAACCTTCCCCAGCCCCAGCCTACAGTGTGCAGCGTGGCGCCTGGTTTCTCCGTTCTGAGGGCCTACAATCCATTAGATTCTCATCCTGCAAAGTCAGACCTTTCTTGGCCGTTCCCTCACCTGCAGGATCATACATCAGATCCACCTCATCGGTCTTTCTAAGGCCCAGTGGAAATGAGGTGGATGAACCACGGGGATGGTTTAAATTTGAGACTCGTACAAGGAGGGGGAGGCAGAGAACGGAGGGCGTGTTAACACAGAGTCACAAGTCAAGTTTCAATGGACGCTGAGAAATATTTTTACTTTTCCAAAGCACGAAATGACTGTAATAGTTCAGCGGGAAATCAACTGGTGGAGCTCAGCAATCACTGCGTGATTCACACTTTGAGTTTGTTCATCGACTTTTCATTCACTATAACAATGTGCTGTTGATTCCAAACTGTTTGTGTGTTTTTATTGTTGGGTTTTTCAAATTTGAACATTTTGTGGTACGACCTCTACTCAAACTACTGGATCCTACATTCACTGCTGTCTTTTTTATTACTGTTATTAATATTTAAGTACGTGGCAACAGCACAGGCAGAAATAAATGCATTATATGGTATTACCTTATAAATCAGCTGCCCCAGATTAGATTAGATTAGATTAGATATACAGTAGTATCAGCAATGACCACAGTCCAGTTGGTTCCTTGTAGAGTCTTATGTCCTGAGGGACAAACGTCCTCCTCAACCTGTCCATAGAGCTCCTCTGTCTGACTGTGGTGTCCTGTAGAGGGTGGTGGACATTGTTCATGATGCACCAGAGGTTCTTCAAGGTCCTTCCATCTACCACTGATGTCAGAGTCTCCAGCTCTGTCCAGATGTAGACCCAGGTCCTTCTAGGTCTGAACCACCTCTACACACTCCCTGTTGATGGTTACAAGCTGCAGGTGGAGCCTGGACCTCCTGGACCTCCTCTACCGTCTCCTTGGTTTTAGCTGCATTGATCTGAAGATGGTTCTCTGAGCAACATGAGATGAAGTTGTTGACCAGATTCTTGTCCTCCTGCTCCTGTCCACACACAACAGCAGCCAGAAAGAAGCCCAGTCTTTCATTTGGAGTTTAATAACAATAATAATTATCTTAAAGAGGGCAACAGTTCTTTAAATAACTGTTAATTAAGAAGAAAATACGACTGGTAGCCAGCATGAACCGTTGGGAATGAACTGATTGTGCCGCGTGTCTCTTGGGTGGTCTTTACGTGATGATGGACAGAAGAGTAATGACTTTGTAGTCCATAACGTCCCCATCTGAACTCCGTTGAGTTTTTAACGTTCGTCAGTACCGAGCACTTGCTCGTTCAGACTTGATAACTTGGTCTCTGAAGTATAAACTCTGGAGGACGCGGTGCAAATATTCTGTCATTTGAAAAGCAGCATAATTAAAGATGCACAACTCTGGCTGTTCCACGTCCACACAAGTTATTTCCCAATGTGGCGTCGATAAAATGCACGAAACGAGAACACAAACGGGCATTTTTCTCTAGTCGGTTTGAGAGCAGAGAGTGACAACAAGTACAGACAAGGATGCATATTAAGGAAAACCCTTTGTTTTACGACAACATGGGTCTGATGAAGAGATATTTATTTCTCTCTGTGTCAGTTGAAACACGTCCCATGATGTGTTACCAAACTCCTGATAAGAATTACGCCAGACTAAAGACACGGTCTCCCATGTCCAAGAACATGTTCTCAGAAGAAAGATTTCTCAAAGATAACTGTAAAATTCACCTTACATCGCTCCGTCCATGTCCCACTCTCCCTGCATGCTTTAGTCTTCACTCAAACACTCTGACTTTTCATCTGAACACAACTCAGACCTTTGAAACTGTTGTTTCTCAGTCATCCAGAGGCTAAATTGGTTTATTGATGTTCAGCTGTGGTGGAGTTTTGAGGACGAGAAAGAGAAACACTTTCTCATGGAGCCGATGCACTCCAGCCCATATTCCTAACACTCATAAACCTGACAGGCGGAGTGGAGGCAGCCCCTTTATCGCTCCCCGGAAACCCAGCCTTTAATAAACTCTGCGAATTTGCATTACAGAGACACAATTAAACCCAACGCAAGAGTGGATAGAGATGTATTATCCCTCAGCCTGTGGGGGAGCCGGCGGTGGTGACGACGCAGAAATATAACCGTAATTACAAATGAAGGCAACAGCACGGAAATGAATCAATCAACCTGTCCTTGTTTTTAAGACGCAGCGGTGTGTGTCGACGTGTCGGCGGCTGGGGAGGACGGGACTCCTGCAGGACACATCCATCAGCTGAGACAGCGCTAAACACGTGATGATGGCAAACAAAACACAGCAGAGCAACAACAAGGTGTAAAGTGTCAGGAGCACTGTGAGACGTCAGAGGCAGAGACGAGCCGGGCAGAGACATATTTCATGTAAAAGTGCTGCTCAATCCATCTGAACTAGTTTAGGTTTTAAGGGTTAATCAGTAAGGGTCACATTTTATTACAGCATAATAGGAGGGTTGATGTGAGGAACCAATTTAAAGATAGCTGAATAATAGTAACTGGAGGTCTAATTACAGTTTCTCTGCGCTTTCCTCCTTATCTCACGTCCTTCCTGGGCCGACGGCGTCAGCTAACAAAAGAGCATTAGACAAGACAAAGCATCAGGAGGAAAATCTGGTAGGATGATTTTCTTTTGTCTGCTAGGTGTCCAAGGTCAGGGAGGGAGGATGAACACGAACACTGTTGTTGTTTCTCCCTCTGACGTACCTGAACACAAGAAACACTGATTCAAGTTTTACTTTTACAGGTGGCGAATAGAGAGAAATTAACAGCTCACAGAATTATAGAGGAGAACAGAGAAGCCTTATTTAGATTCAGATTCAGGAAACTTTATTTGTCCCCCAGGCGACAATTTAAGGCACAAGTGAGTAGCATGACGCACACGTACAAGACAAGACAATACAAGAATATACAAAAAAAACGATGGAGGATTAAACGTGACTGAACGTGAATAAAGTACAAATGTAAACAGGAATTACAGGGGTTATAAATAGAATAAAAATACATAAAAAAATAATAATAATAATAATAAAATATATAAAATGAAATAAATAAATAAAACAATTATAAAAACTAAAATATATAAATATAAAATAGATACATAAAAATGAATAAAAAATAAAAAATAATAATAAAAAAATAAAAATACAAAATTCAAAAAGTTTAAAAATATAAAAAAAATATATATAAAAATAAAGGTACTTGGTGAAAAAATTATTATTGTAATGTACACAATAAAATTAAGTGCAGTTCTTTCATTGCAAAAGGTAAATGTAATTAAAAAAATTATATATATACTGTATATATATATATATATTTAGATATAAATAGATATAGATATGGATAGATATGTGTGCTAAGACATGAGAGACAAACAGACATCTACATTGTCTACATTCCACAGGTATTGCACCATCCCTAAAAGAATATGAATTAATCATGCTTCAGCAACATTTCATACACTGATAAAACCTATTCTTCAGTCTCTTCATGCTGGTTTTCATCCACCTGTATCGTCTGCCCGGTGACTTGTGACCAGGTTTGTGACGAGCCCTTCGTTATATTCTGGTCTTTCCTGAGGCAACGTGAGCCGTTCTTCCAGCGGAGGGGAGAGGGCAGCCTGTGATTCTCTGGGCGGCCTTTGTGACCCCCTGGGGTGCTTTCTTCTGGGCGGTCGGGATGCCGCCCGTTGAGCAGCGCCAGAGGGACACCGGCAGAATGTAACCGTCTTAAAAGACAAAATAAAAAACAACAAAGGCCGATGAATTCATTCTTCAGGATAATCCTTTAATATTTCCCTACACACACTGATCAGATGTGCATCAAAGGAGAGCCCAGTTTGCAGATGAGCCTACGAGATGGAATATATCTTGAAAGCGGTGAACCTGGAGCTGGTGAGATGTGAAAGCTTTGAAAGTCGCTGCTTTGTCTTTCCGTGTTTGCAGCTTGAAACATTTCCTTTCTGCTGAGATTGTGCTTACCGTACCAGCGTTCTCATCTTCCTCTACAGCGTGCACGGACACATTTCTCACACTATGCACACTTTGCATTCCCTTTTTCCAGCTATACGCCGTGCCATTAAGCCTCTACGGTAGATAGAGCCATAAAAAATGAAAAAATAAAAAAAACGCTCTCGTGCTTTAATCCCGGGGAAATATAAAAGGCATTTCATGAAGCCACTTACAGTAGCAATCTGCCTCTCTTCTGAGCCTCACCGTGCCATTATTAAATTCAAAGTCTATTCACTCCTCCGGCTCGGCTGCATCAGCAGGTGCAGGGATATCTGAGCCGAGGTCAGACTGAATGTGAAAGAAGAAAACGTATATACGCATCTTAAAAGTGGCCGAGGCAACAAAATGGCTGCTGTGTGTCTCAGTGAGGGGGTTTTCAGTGTCTCTGCGAATGCATTTAAACTGGTTCTCCAACACTTGTCTGACCCAATTTAAATGACGTGTGGAGAAGAGCGAGCGGGGGGCATTTAAATGCAGGAGATGACAACATGTTCGCCCCCGCATGTATAGACTGTGTGACTTCTCTCGCTGCCTTTCACACTACGGCTCCCTGCCTCTCTTCTTCACACTCTCTTTTTTGTTCACTTTTCCTCCCTCTCAGTCTCTCCCTCTCTCTCTCTCTTCTCCTCTGCTTGTTACATTAGCATAATGCAGCCTTTGCCTGCCAGTGAAGGGGAGCGTATCCGGCCCACACTTCCCTCGGTCGTACCGTGCCAGCCGCCGCTGTATATACACTGCTGAGGCGCGCTGTTGCGGCGGCGGCAGCAACCCTCGCTCCTCACATATGGAACGCCGCTGACAGGATTATAATTAATGGAAAAAACACACAAAAAAAAAAACAGGGGGGACCCGGAGTGAACTCAACAAGTTAACTTTGTAAAGCTGCATTTGGAAACGGATCCCACACACAGTCCGGTTATGTTTGTTTGAAGCAGCCGTAGCACAGAGTGCCTCATTTGCATCGACTCCAGGAGCGTGTGAGCCAACATGTCATGTTAGAGGCATGCAAACACTAAACACTGACGATCAAGTGGAGTCCTGAGACACAGAGCATGGAAGATTTATATTCTGGCTTGTGCTTGAAATGTTTTGCTCAAAAATGTAAATGCACCTACGCCGATCAGGCATAACATTATGACCACCTTCCTAATATTATGCAGGTCTCCCTTGTGGTAGCTCGTCAAAGAATGGACATTGGCCTTCTTTGGGGGTGTCCTGTTGTTTGTGGGGGGACCTTTGAGGAGAGGGGCCTCTGTGGATCATCAAGGAGTGTCATTGCTATGGGGTGGGGGTGCCTGGTCTGGTCTAGGTGAGTGCTACATGTCTAAGTAACATCCACACCAATGAATGAAGCCAGGTCCAGAAGTTTCCCAGCAGAACACTGAACTGGAGCAAGATGGTTTAGATGCTTACTTTTCCTGGTTTTAATGTTGTGGCTGATCGAGTATGACCAATGCATTCCTCAGTGTCTTTCAAAATGTCTAATCTAATTCATAGCGAGACCAGTCCAACTCAAAACACAGCAAAACAAAGAAAAAACCTTGCAGTTTCAACCACTGTTGACTAATGAGCCATCATTGGTCGCGTCTGCTCTTTACGAACCATTCATCTCCCAATAACGCAGCTTTTTATTGGCCAACAGTGAGTCAACATTACTGTTAGTTATAACTGACTGAGGAGTTGTGGCTCCTTGTTGCATTATCAACCTCTAGGAGGACGGTGCAGCTGAGGGGTGCTCTGCAAAGTCAGTCACAAGCTAAACCTGCTGCAGAGGCATCTTTAACAGTACCAGGTGTGTGCTTTTGCAACAAGAGACAGCTCATTAGATGCCAGAAGCATTGTGGATGATAAAATATAGTTTGTATCGTGCATGCGACTCCTGGACAGCTGTAAATGTTCAATATCTTGACAAGTTCCCCGTCAGTTCCCAGGTAGTTTAGCTCCTCTACTTCTTCCTCCTAAAATAAAAAAGACAACCTCTAGTTTCACCTCTAGTTTCTCGTATTTACTGACATTCAGTAAGAGGTTCTGCTGGCTGCTCACGTCTTCTTGTTTTGTGTTTGAAAAATGCATGTTAATGTAGAAACGTCACCCAGACGTATGTCAGGTTTGACATAACAGAGGTCCTCCTACCTCCTCGTCATTGTTGGTGTCTACTACTACTACTACGTCACCAGAACAGATATCAGCTTCTTAAAAAACACAAAGACTTCCACACAGCTTCCTTTCTCATTCCAAACTTGTGTTGTTTTGGTCCAGACTGCAGAGGTGTTAAATGCGTCATGTTAGATTAGTGGTGGTTGTGTTTAGAACGTTGCACATGCCGTCTAGGTATTAATATTTCCATTTGATGTAACGGTGCAGCCATAAGACAACAGCTAAACTCTTGCAGTGCAGCCACCATATGGATCCATGAAAGGTTCATGCAGAAGACACTCCATATGCTGGAGACATGCATCAAACACTGCAGAGGAGTTTTTTAAAATAGATTTTAAATGAGAGACAATTACATGTAAATCATGTCTGCAACAAAATATAAATACAATTACACAGAAGTGATGGTGCTGCAGGATAATTACGGTCCATTAGCATACACCTAGCTATTAGGACCATTTACATGTGCGCTGAGAGCAACTGATTGCTGCACCGGTAGGGACGCAACCTTCAGAAGCTTTAACTGCAGCTTTGATCGTGGAGCCATCAGTGTTTGGCTTATACATGCAGTGTAAACTTTTAATTCGTTTCTTTTCACATGACACGTACACTGATCAGCCACAACATTAAAACCGCTGAGAGGAGAAGAAGCAAATAACGTTGACCATCTGGTGGCAGTTCAATGTTCTGCTGGGAAACTTTTGGATAAGGAACTACAACTCTTGAATACTTTGGTCAGTTATAACTAACAGTAATGTTGACTCACTCTCAGCCAATGAAAAGCTGTGTTATTGGGAGGTGAATGGTGTTTAAAGAGCAGACGCAAACAATGATGGCTCATTCGTCAACAGTGGTTGAAACTGCAAGGTTTTTTCTTTGTTTTGCTGTGTTTTGAGTTGGACTGGTTTAGCTATGAATTAGATGGCAAAGGTAGACATTCTGGAGACAGAAAGACACTGAAAAGAAAGACACAAATGGTCATAGACTGATCAGCCACAACATTAAAACCACCAACAGGAGAAGAAAAAAAACGTTGACCATCTTGCTCCAGTTCAGTGTTCTGCTGGGAAACTTCTGGACCTGGCTTCATTCATTGGTGTGGATGTTACTTAGACATGTAGCACCCACCTAGACCAGACCAGGCACCCCCACCCCATAGCAATGACACTCCTTGATGATCTACAGAGGCCCCTCCCCTCAAAGGTCCCCCCCACTAACAACAGGACACCCCCAGAAGGCTCATGTCCATTCTCTGAAGAGTCGCCACAAGAGAGACCTGCACAGTATTAGGATTATTAGTCATAATGTTATGGCTGATTGGTGTATGCATCCTTCTAAACTGAACACCCACATCTAAGAGCAGACTAGACCCAAGGAAAAGTTCCCGAGGCCTTTCCAGAGGGTTCACCTTGTCTGAGGGGGCTCGTTGTGGGGATGGTAACCTGGGGGGACATGAAAAGTCACATTCATGCAGGGACGCCTAGGACACACTGTTTATGCCTGATGCATCACACAGGAAGAGGCTGGATAATCTCCGGCCGAAGATGAATCACCTTTCCGCGGGTTAGCTTAGCCACGTAATACAGCTGCCGCTACTCGAGTTGGTGTGTTATGTGTTGAAGAAGCGTCCTGGGGGAGCAGCATCAGAGCCTGCAACACCAACACAGTAAGAATAAAACCACGGAGAATGCTGCCTCGCTTAATGGCTGCAAACCCGACAGCTGTGAAGATGCAGCAGAGAGGAGGACAGTGAACAAACGGCTGTCTATTACAGATAATTACCTCTCCACCACCTACCAGGCAAGGAGTGCAGCACTTTCTCAAAGAGACTGACACAACTCCACTGTCACAAGCACCAGTACAGGAAAATGTCCATATAGTTTCTCTATCAGTAAACGGTGAGGTCTCAGATTTGTTTTGCTGCATCTTTAATCTCAAAAATCTCAAAATATTTAAATCCATACTGCCGTCTGGTTTACACGTCCTGATGAGAAGGCAGCACCTTTACCGCCTCAGACAGACACATGCATATCTGCACTCTGCTGGTCTTTAGAAACACTAGGAGATGCTTTAAAACCGCTTAGATTAGAGGATCAGCAGTGGACTGTTCCAGCTTCCACGCTCAGACTAACTGTACCCACACAAGAGCCTGGTCGCTGCTTCCCCGAGGCCGCTGCGATGGAAGAACCCCGTCCTCTGCACAACCTTGGTCTCGTCTTCCACGTCGTCCTACATAGCGCCCTACACATTTGCATACTGGAACTCATGCATTTACATTTGCCCTGTTCTCATGCACTAAAAAACAGCCCTACTTAACAATATCCACACAGTTATCGTTATTTTGTTTAACGATTTAAAGAAAAACCTTTGAATCCAAACAATGTTTTCACGCCGATGACCCAAGTACAAATGGAGTAAAGACGCATAAAAGTGAAAACGTGTGCAGAGTGGTTGGCGGTGGTGACAGCACACACACAAAACTGCTAACATGACTGAAAGACGAGAAGGGTTTCCGTGCATTAGGCTGTTAAATCAATAGAGCGTATATTCCAGAGAGGAGGGCATTTTCTGCCTGGCTAAGGTGGAACTGGCAGGAGAATTAACATGTTTTTAAGTCCTGAGTGGGACTTCAGCCGTGAGGTCAGCGTGGCTAACAAGATTATCATGCTCGACTTGAGTAGCAGCTGAGCAGTAATATTGTTGTGACATCCTGCATAAAAGATCTGACCACAATTTCGTGCAGGTCAAGGTGACCGGGCTGAGGCAAGATCTTTAAAAGGAAGAAAGCACTTTGAATGCATCTATTGTTTAGAGAGGTAGAGCTTCATGCATCTGTGTTTCACCAAAATAATATATATAGCATGGTAGGGATGGGCGATATGGACTAAACATTTTTTCTTTTCCGATTCTTTTTATTGATTTTTATGCAGGTAATGACAGCCCACCCACACAAAACACATAAAAACAAGAACCAAACAACCAAGGAAGAAATAGATAAACAAATGAATAAGTAAAAAGAAATTAAAAAAAAAAAAAAAAAAAAAAAATAATATATAGAAAATAAAATACAGTAAACATAGCCACAAAGAATGCAAATAATACCCAAATGACTGGAACGGTTAAGTGGTATAGATATACTAGGAAATCACAGTAGGACAACTGCTATAAATTACAGAAGTTCCATTTTGGGAGCCTGTGGGTCTTAGTGCTGGAATATCAAGGGCAGTGTTGGCAGTATCACGGTTCAATTAAAACATCAGGTCTTTGAAAATAAGCAAGGAGCGGTGCCCATATCTTATAAAACTTTTGTTCTGATTTACGAATGGAGCAGCGTATTTTTTCTAACTTAAGGCAAGACATGAGGTCCTGTAACCATTGGGAGTGTGTGGGAAGACAAGCTCCTTTCCACCTGAGCAAGATTGACCTGCGTGCCAGAAGAAGAGCAAACGATAGGGCAGCAAGTTTGGTTTTTGGCAGCCCCCCCTCTTTCATGACACCAAAAAGAGCCAAGAGTGGATCAGGTTCTATGACAGTGTCTAGGGTTAGTGAGAGGGTCTGAAATATATTTCTCCAGAACCTTTCGAGACTGGGACATGTCCAGAACATATGGCTTAGTGAAGAGTTTGGACTTTGACATTTGTCACAGTTGGGACTGATATCTTGAAACATCTTGGACAGTCTCAATTTGGAGAAATGAGCCCTATGTACCACTTTGAATTGGAGCAGGGAGTGGCGTGCACACATAGATGTAGAATGTACTTGTTTAAGGACTGAATCCCACAGATCATCCGACAGTGACAGGTTTAGGTCCTGCTCCCAAGCAGTTTTAATGTTGTTAAGGGAGGTGCCTTTTAACTCAGATATCAGATTGTATATGGCAGATATTGATCCCCTGGCAAGGGGCTGGAGTGAAAGGAGTTTGTCAATGGGGTTCTGGGCAGGGAGTTTTGGGAAGCAGGGTATTAGAGATCGAACATAATGCCTCACCTGCAGATATCTGAAAAAGTTGTTAGATGGCAGATTAAATTTTTTGGACAGGTCGCTGAACGAGGCAAAACAGTCATCTATAAACAGATCTTTGAGCGTTCTTATACCTTTTTTATGCCATTCGAGAAATGCTGCATCCTGCATTGATGGAGGGAAGAAGTGATTGGATGCTATTGGGCACAGAAGGGATGGCAGCTGCAGGCCTAGGCTTCTCCTAAACTGGGTCCACACTCTCAGGGAGCTTCGTACAACCATATTGCCAGTGGATCCGGGGAGCAGAGGGAGTGCTGCCCCCAGTAGTGCAGGAAGGGATGTGCCTTGGGAGGAATTAGCCTCCAAGCATGTCCATGTTGGGGAGTTAGATTGGAGGTGGGAGTGTAGCCAAAGAACAATACATCTGATGTTAGCTGCCCAGTAGTAGAAGCGAAAATTGGGGAGAGACATTCCTCCAAGACCTCTAGGTCGCTGCAAGTGAGCTTTACAAAGTCTGGGTTTCTTATGTTTCCAAATATATGATGAGATAGCAGAATCTAGTGAATTAAAAAAAGATTTGGGTATAAAGAAAGGAATACATTGAAAAAGATATAAGAATTTTGGGAGTATTGTCATTTTCACTGAGTTGATTCGCCCCATTAGGGAAAGAGATAAGGGTGACCACTTTGTAATGTCTTGTTTTGTCTTGTTTAATAACTGAACAAAATTTTCTTTGTAAATGTTTTTGTATTGTCTCGTGATGACTACCCCTAGATAAGTAAATTTCTCTTTTTCAAGTTTGAGTGGGATATTTGAATAGTCTAATCCTATCGCCTCAGCATTAATTGGAAATAGTTCACTCTTGCTAATATTTAACTTATATCCAGATATCTGTCCAAATTGATTGAGCAGGGAGAGTGCAGCGGGTATAGAAGAAAGCGGGTCAGATATATATAACAGCAGATCATCTGCATATAATGATACCTTGTGCTCGAACCCCCCTCTCTTGATACCTGGGATTTGGCTGCGAAGGGCGATGGCCAGAGGTTCTATTGCGAGATCAAAGAGCAAGGGGCTCAGGGGGCAGCCCTGGCGCGTACCTCTTTCCAGTCTGAAGGGCTGAGAATATATAGAATTAGTTAGGACAGAGGCTGAGGGGGAGGTGTATAGCAGTTTTACCAAAGAAATAAATGTTGGTCCGAATCCAATTTTTTTTAAGACAGAGAATAAATAGTCCCACTCCACTCTGTCGAAAGCCTTTTCGGCGTCAAGGCTGACCACACATTCAGGAACATTATCTGAGGGGGAATATATTATGTTAAAAAGACGGCGTAGGTTAAAGAAGGAGTGGCGATTTTTAATGAAACCGGTTTGATCAGTTTCTATAATAGTGGGAAGAGCATCTTCCAGCCTTCCAGCCAACACTTTGGCAAAAATTTTAACATCTGAATTCAGCAAGGAGATGGGCCTATAGGAGGCGCAGTCCTCCGGATCTTTCCCCTTTTTGGCTATGAGGGTGATGCAAGCCTGGTTAAAGGTTGGTGGAAGGCTGCCTGTTTTAAGGGAATCAGATAGAACTGAGGTGAGTAAGGGCGTGAGCTGCATAGAGAATTTTTTGTAAAATTCTGACGGGAAGCCGTCTGGGCCAGGGGACTTCCCAGACTGCATGGCCGAAATACCTTTAGATATCTCTCCTGCTGTGATGGGCTGTTCTAACCTGTTTTTTAAATCTAGAGGTAATGTAGGGATATTTAGTTGACTCAAGAAGTTTTCTGTGTCGCTGACGCAGGAGGGGGGGTGGGAGGAGTATAATTTAGAATAGAAGTTTTTAAAAGATTTGTTTATTTCGGTTGAATCTGATGTAGTTACACCATTATCCCTGCGAATCTTAGTGATGATTCGTTTGGCCTTCATACCTCTAAGCTGATTTGCCAGCAGCTTACCCGATTTGTCACTATGCTCGTAGTGGTCACTCTTAGTTCTAAGCAATAGGGTCTCAGCCTGGTATGTTGAGTGGAGGTCGAATTCAGTCTGAAGCCCAAGTCGCTTTTTATACAGTTCAGGCTTGGGTGTCCTAGCATATTCATTATCTATTTTATGAATTTGATTTAAAATGTCCAATCGTTTCTTGTTAAGGGTGCTATTTTTGTTTGCTACGAAGGAGATAATTTGTCCCCTCAGATAAGCCTTCAGGGTGTCCCATAATATTAGACTGGAAACCTCTGAGGAGGTGTTCGTATCAAGGAAAAATGATATTTGATCTGTAATATATTTAACAAAATTTTCATCTGATAGTAGAGTTGAATTAAATCGCCAGTGTTTTCTCACTTGACCAGTGCCAGGGAGGGATAAGCCCAGAACAAGGGGGGCGTGGTCAGAGATAACAATGCTTTCCAGTTTGCAGAAGCGGGTCTGTGTTAAAAGACTGTTATCAAGGAAAAAATAGTCGATTCTAGTGTAAGTGTGATGAACGTTTGAAAAATATGAGAATTCCTTGTCCTTGGGATGTAGGAAACGCCACACATCTGACAGACCATATTCGGAGAGGAAGGACTGTATGCATTTGGCTGACTTACTGACTGTGGTTGGTCTAGGAGATGAGCGGTCCAGCTCTGGATCTAACCAGCAGTTGAGGTCACCGCCGAGTATCAGAGAATGAGAGTCTAGGTCAGGAAGAAGGGAGAAGAAGCGCTCCAGGAAGGCAGCATCATCTGAGTTCGGGGCGTAGACATTAGCCAGAACCACATTACTATTAAACAGTTTTCCAGTCACAATGATGTAGCGGCCATTTCTGTCTTTGACAACATTAGTAGGTTCAAATGGAATGTTCTTCTCAATTAGAATGGCGGCTCCTCTTGCCCTGGCCTGGAAAGATGAATGAAAGATTTGTCCAACCCAGCCTCTCCTGAGCAGAAAACAGTTTATGTCACGCAGATGGGTTTCCTGCAAGTAGGCAATTCCCACTTTGAGGTGTTGGAGGTGCGTCAGAACCTTATTTCTCTTGACATGGTTATTTAGACCCTTGACATTCCAGCTAATAAGGTTCACATTGTTACTCACTGTAGGTTGTTATTAGATGAACGGAGGGTATAGTAGAAAAGTTGCAGCAGGCACCCATTGGGGGTAATGACATCTGTGAGCAGTTGTTACCAGTTGGAAGTATACCTATTAGTGCTTTATGTGACATTTCAGGAGAAACAGAATGACAGTCAATACATAACAAAACCAAGAACAGAGAGAGAAATCCACCCCAGCCCATAACCCATCTGATCACCACAGGTGGTGGCATCAGACACAAAAACATGTGCATTAGCATCTTCCAATTACCTCTCAGGTTATCCCTATTCCTAACTTAGTAATAAGAACAAAAACCCCAGTAACTTAGCTTATTTGTCATAATAATAACATTGACCGGGTACTTCAGACAGTGTAACTCTTCTAACATTAACAGTGGCACACATTTTAAACACCGCTGCCTCAGTATAAACAGGCCCGAGCTGCTAATCAGCTGACAGAGATATGCTCAGTTGAAGGTAGAATCGCCCAGCACAGTATTATTAAACGTACATCCATTTACGTTAACACCTTGGTGCTGACCGACCGAGATTAATTATCACCTTTGTGTTCATCAATATATTTACGTGCTTCAGCGGCGGACTTGAGCCACTTCTTTTCGCCGTTGGGAAGCGTGATGCGTAGTCTCGCTGGAAATAGGAGAGCCGGTCGCATCCCGAGCTTGTACAGCGTTGTCATGGCGTCCCTGTATTCCGAGCGCTGGCTCAGTACCTCCGGGCTGTAGTCTTCGACGATGCGGATGGGATGCCCGCGGTACTCCATCTTCCCCCTGCGACGTGCTTCCCGGACGAGGAGATCCTTGACCTGAAAGCGGTGGAGGCGCAGTACAACCGGGCGCGGTCTATCTCCTGGTTTGGGCTTAGCCGCCAAGCTCCGGTGTGCTCTGTCGACTTCTGGAGGGGTTGAAAGCGTCTCTTTTCCGTAGACTTCGGTCAGCAAGCCGGAG
This sequence comes from Planiliza haematocheilus, assembly GCA_005024645.1. Classification (NCBI taxonomy): domain Eukaryota; kingdom Metazoa; phylum Chordata; class Actinopteri; order Mugiliformes; family Mugilidae; genus Planiliza; species Planiliza haematocheilus. The sequence continues at coordinate 1,509,372 of SRSE01000630.1, read as the reverse complement.
AAAAACTGAGGAGGGTTGCCGGTTTCAGTGTTTTCGGGGAGGCCAAGTATGCGGATATTTTGCCGCCTGCTGCGTCCCTCTAGGTCGCTAACTTTAGCCGCTAGCTTGGTGTTGTCTTCACGGAGGCTGGAGCAGAGGGATTCCAGGTCCTGGAGGCGCTGGTCAGCGTTGTTGGAGAAGGTTTCCAGCGAGGAGATGCGCTCGCCGTGGTCTTCCACCATCGAGCGGATCTGGTCTAGCTTGTTATCCACTGCGCCCAGGGATGTCTTGAATTCGGCGGAGAGGGATTTCCTGTGCTGCTCCAGTAGCACCGTCATGGCTTCCACAGTGAGGCTATCGCTAGCTGTCGATGCGTCTTCGTCTTTGTTGTATTTTGCGTTTTTGGGAGGCATAATGTGCAGTCCGGCAACACTAAACACTCTGGTAAGAGTAGTAGAAGAGGTCGAGTCGGCGTGTTTAAAGAAAACTGGGGTTTAAATCGGTGGAAACTTAAACCGTGGCGGGAGCCTGAGAATTTGCGTCTACTCCATGCACGCCATAACCGGAAGTGACTAAACATTTTTATCCCGATAATTTCTGGTATTTATCACGGCAACGATAAATAACCACCAGTTCATTCTAATCTTTTTGACTATAATGCATCAAGTTTTCTCTGAGTTGTTTTTTTTTTTCCGGACTCTTTGAATGAAGTCGACGCTGCTTCTGCATCTTTGCTCATTTTCTGTCTTTCTTCATCTTCTGGTTTGTGCTTGTGTTTGAGGTGGTGGAACAAATTAGTGCTGTTACTGTCCTTTTTATTCACTATTTGTTTGCAAACCTTGCATGTTGTAATTTGCTGCTCCGCGTCAGACTTTTTAACCCCTTCATGCCTAGTGTCGCTAATTCACGACGCACTGTTTCCGTTCAGACTGCAGCTGAAATAACGCATGTAATACTCCAATGTTGGTTTGTGCACATTCAAAAAAATCCTAGGAACCTTTAGCAAGCACTAGTTTCTGGTAGGACCGGCCGGAGTGGTAACAAAAATACAAATATTTCATTTCTTTCTATAATTGAAGAATCAATTGAGGCGTTAAGGGGTTAAAACCAAACCAGATAATGGAGGTGGAGCCTCGTTTAGGAACGAGCTCCTCTCTGCCGGCGTATCTGCTCCACCTTACACCATTGTCAGCTTGTCAATATTCCACACGTGTTGGGCTGAGAGTGTGTCGCACACATATATACACTATATTACCAAAAGTATTCGCTCACCTGCCTTTACTCATTCTATGAACTGAAGTGCCATCCCATTCCTAACTCATAGAATTCAATATGATGTCGGTCCACCTTTTGCAGCTATTACAGCTTCAACTCTTCTGGGAAGACTGTCCACAAGGTTGAGGAGAGTGTTTATAGGAATTTTTGACCATTCTTCCAAAAGCGCATTGGTGAGGTCACACACTGATGTTGGTCGAGAAGGCCTGGCTCTCAGTCTCCGCTCTAATTCATCCCAAAGGTGTTCTATCGGGTTCAGGTCAGGACTCTGTGCAGGCCAGTCAAGTTCATCCACACCAGACTCTGTCATCCACGTCTTTATGGACCTTGCTTTGTGCACTGGTGCACAGTCATGTTGGAAGAGGAAGGGGCCCGCTCCAAACTGTTCCCACAAGGTTGGGAGCATGGAATTGTCCAAAATGTTTTGGTATCCTGAAGCATTCAATGTTCCTTTCACTGGAACTAAGGGGCCAAGCCCAGCTCCTGAAAAACAACCCCATACCATAATTCCTCCTCCACCAAATTTCACAGTTGGCACAATGCAATCTGAAATGTACCGTTCTCCTGGCAACCTCCAAACCCAGACTCGTCCATCAGATTGCCAGATGGAAAAGCGTGATTCATCACTCCAGAGAACGCGTCTCCACTGCTCTAGAGGCCAGTGGCGGCGTGCTTTACACCATTGCATCCGACGCCTTGCATTGCACTTGGTGATGTGTGGCTTGGCTGCAGCTGCTCGGCCATGGAAACCCATTCCATGAAGCTCTCTGCGTACTGTACTTGGGCTAATCTGAAGGTCACATGAAGTTTGTAGCTCTGTAGCAATTGACTGTGCAGAAAGTCGGCGACCTCTTTGCACTATGCGCTTCAGCATCCGCTGACCCCTCTCCGTCACTTTACGTGGCCTACCACTTCGTGGCTGAGTTGCTGTTGTTCCCAAACGCTTCCATTTTGTTATAATAGAGCTGACAGTTGACTGTGGAATATTTAGGAGCGAGGAAATTTCACAACTGGATTTGTTGCACAAGTGGCATCCTATGACAGTTCCACGCTGGAATTCACTGAGCTCCTGAGAGCGGCCCATTCTTTCACAAATGTCTTGTTTCACAGTCTGCATGCCTGAGTGCTTGAATTTATACACCTGGGGCCAGGCCAAGTGATTAGAACACCTGATTCTGATCATTTGAATGGGTGAGCGAATACTTTTGGTAATATAGTGTACGTCATCAATGGGAATTTATGGTTTTTATCACGGGATGACATATTCTCACCGTGGAGAATGTTTTTGATGATATATCGTAAACCATGAAATATCACACATCCCTATAGTATGGTATACAGTGCATGCTGAAATTTTATTATTGGGCTGAATATCAGATTTAAATAAACAGATTAAAAAGTGAATCTTTTTGCAGCAAGTTCCTTTAACCCAAACATTTAGCATCTAATAAATACTAATTATTTACTGTAAACATATGCACCTTTTCTTGGTGGATAGTTACAGCAGCTGAAGTGAGAACAGTTTTGTAATATTCTACCAGTAAAAAAGTTAAGATTGAAATCACCCCTAGAGTTCAGAAGGGATCTTCCTCTTCGGGGCATGAACATCCCGAGTATATGCCATTGCCGATTCATTTTATTCACATGATGCACAAGTAGAACTGCAAAACAAATCAGACCACAGGCATTAAGAAAAGCTAAACTGAGCTTTTTTTTTTTTTGGAACGCATGTTGTGGCTGGTTTTGTGGTTAACGGAGGCAGCTCTCCCACAAATAATTGTAAAATGAATTATTTCATTGACATGCACATATAATTTGCATTGACCAACACGTCTGCCTTGGGACACAATCAAAAAACCGAACGGGAAAAACAGACCCCGGCCGTCTAGAAAGCACATATTTACGCTGTAACAGGAAAAAGGCAATTTAATTTCAATTGGATTCAAAGTCTTTTTTCGTTTATTGCTTTTGTGATTGTATTAGCCTATGCACGGCCAGGACAATGACAAAAAAATATCCGTGTACAATAAACAGTGCCTGAGGAGTGTTGATAAAGACAATTGCAAATGTCAACTTTATAGACAGAGAAAGCAAATAATCTCCAACAAGTTCAGAACCGCAACCATCACAGCAAGTTCTGACCTCTACATTCTTGATGATCGGCTGAGTTACTGGAGGCGAAAATATATTGCTTGCAGATTCTCTAATATGAAATGTTCATCTCTTCTGTGCATTGTGCCCTTTATCATCAGATAAAAGAAAAATCATTAGCTTGTGTAACGTGTTCTGTGATCGCAGGGGCTTGTAATGAATTCACAAAAGAAAGACGTACTCAGAAGTGATGTCGAGCTTTTGCCTTAAAGGCACGCCAACTGGGAACCAGTGAGCTTGGCTAATTGAAGTTGGGCTTTGTTCTGCATGGCGCACGGCGCTGAAAAACAAACTTCTCCAGCTGAAAATAGTTAGTGAGGTTGACGACGGGATGAGCGTGGCAGTGAGTTCGGCCAAACTCGCCCCGGTCATAAATTGCGTTGTTAGCAAACGTCTGAGAAGGGCGAGGGAGCAGAGAAATCACTGACGGCTCTTAGGGGAGCTCATTTAGGATTGAACTTGAAGAGAGAGACTGTAGTTCAGCAGCTACCACTGTACGACCAGCAGCATCACAAAGACTCCTCACAGATTAACTACAAAAGCCAAAGAAAAAGGTAAATGTCATCCTTGTACTTACAAAACCATCCCCGGACGCTGCTTGATAGTGGCCAGAGTGACTTGGAAACTACAATATCTGATTCAGAAGACGTTCCCTGTTTGCCTCACCGTGATGCATTCTGCCTCCTCAGTTAAATCCCAGTCTAGAATCATCAATTAGCCAAGCTTAGTTTGGCAGGGCCCTGTGCTTGTGTACAGAGCGTACAGTGCCAGGGAGGCGAAACTTTGACAGTAAAAAGACAACATGTTATTTACTCTGTCGACAGACCCAGAATTCTCAGCGCTCACAGAACACACAGAGAGCAGGAGGCTTCATCTGGCAGACAGCTGGGCGCCTAAAAAAAACAACAACAACAAAAAAACCCTCTTTATCTTTCCCTTCCAAAACTTTCCAGGAGCGAGCAGATCTGCCATTTGGCATGACAGCGCAAGGACAGGATGCAGTGAAATTCAGCTCTCGGAGTCTGGGAAAATTACCTGCTGCAAACCTGAAAAAGCCCAAAGCGGATGGAGTGTTCGTCACATCCCGAACGCTGACGTTCTTTGAACAGAGCAGACTCAGAGCAAAGTCGTTTTACCTCAGGATTTCCCCCCCAAAAAAGATCATTAAATGCAAAACCGTTGTCCTTGTCTGGGAGCAGCCAGTTACACTATAGTGTTACCCAACAAATCCTTCTTTGTTTCAAATGGAAAAGCTCTTCGACCACTTTTATTAACGCTCTTTAGAGACGTTATCCCCAAACACAGAGTCTTTGTATTTCAGTGCATGTATGTTTTAACCATGGTTGTTCATTTTAGTCTCACATTTGTAGAGCTGCTGCTTAATTTGGGCACGTTTCCTAAGGTAAGACGTTAGGGATACCAACATGGCCGCCTCCTAGAAGACAGGTGAGGAGCCCAGTTTCATCAAGTGTGTGGAAATACTTCACTAATGTCAGTCCTGAAATACAACTAAAGTACTACTGCAAAAAAAGACATGCTAACGCTAATGCTAGCAGAGGAACGGTCCAAATCCTCTGGACAACAGTCAGTTAACAACTTCACCAAACGTCCTGTGGTAACAGAGAGAAGGAGGCTGCACATCAACTATCTGATAAAGTTATTAGACCTTTAGCTGCAGGACACGGAGAACATGGTGCTGAGGTGCTGCCTGTTTTTATACAGGCTGTACATCTGCAGCTCAGTCTGTAGCACACAGATAATTTCAGGTCTAGAATATAGATTTATTGCTTTCTTCTGGGTTTTTATTAGTGACGTCACCAGAGACTAGTCGGAGTCACTCGTGCAGACCCCTATCTGCTACGTGATTGGTTTCTTCTGCCGTTGTTCACTTTGAAAATAATTATTAAGCTGATGATAATTGCTGGGATGTTGTGCACATTATTCACGAGGCTGGAACGGGAAACAATAAGTAATGCTCACACCATGTGCAGGCGGAATCGGTTCATTCCAGCCGGTCACGGGACGCCGCGTAAATCAGGACGCTTTGTTCTCCAGGAACAACAAACATCGCAGAGAAATCTTGCTCTGTGTTGTTGTTGTGTTGCTGCAGCTGCGAGTGAAATAATAGCTTGCAGCCCAGATCGCTCAGTTGGGTTAGCAAATAAAAAATAATAATGAAAAGATGGATAATCTGTTATGTTTGTTCTCTGGTTTAAACCAGAGAACACTGAATCTTTAGCACTTCAGATGAAACCACTAAATATAAAGAAAGAAAGAAATCTGTCCTCCTGAGATGTTTTACGTGCAAGAAGTAGCCATCATGCTTCACAGCCAGAAGGTTCTAGGTTCTAATCCATGGTTCTCCTGGTTCCTCTCTGTGTGTAGTCTGCATGTTCTCCCTGTGTCTGTGTGGGTTCTCTCCAGGTTCTCCAGCTTCCTCCCACCGTCCAAAGACATGCTGCTTAGGTTCATTGGTGATTCTGTCTCTCTGTGTTAGCCCTGTGATAGACTGGAGACCTGTCCAGGGTGGACCCCCCCTCTAGACCAATGACACCTCCTCTACATCCAAGTTTAGGCTTCTTTCCTTTTTGATAAAGCTTATAGTTAGGGGTGGCCCATGTGATCCTTAGTTACACTGCTGTGGGATGTACCAGGACGCACTGAGCACCTATCTTCTAATTCCTTCTCCCCGTGAGTGTCCCCGTCTCCACCCATGCATGTCCGCTTTAATCAGACGTATGTATGACATATGCATGTATCATCCTGCTCCACCTCCTCCCGTCTCTTTCTTTTTCTCTCTGTCCTTGTCCGACCTCAGGTAGACGAGTGTCCTCACATGAGCTCAAGGCTCTGCTCAAGTTGCAAAACATAGAAAATGAAGCTTGTGTTTAGACAATATAGCTCATTCTGTGTCTGAGAAGACGACGCCAGCGATTAACTCCGTTCGTGTTAGATTCCCCGTCAAAACTCTTGACCTGTTTTGGTAGCGTTTCTTTCTCCCCTTCTTTCCGTCTTTGTTCGTGGCCCCATCGCGGCGCCTTGTTTCCATCGTGCAGCTAATTGGCTGTTTCTAGCTCGTTTCTAAAGCTGCCCTATAAACACTCCTTTCCTTACATGCTCCATTACGCTCCTTTTCAGTGCGATGAACAAAGAAGGATGACTCACGGCGCTGCTATGAAATGGTGGAATGCAAGATGGGGTTTGGGCAGCGCGTAACAAGCTCTATTTTCTTTCCTTTTCTTGAGCGCACAAAGCATAGGTAAGGTTGTGAGAGGTCAGAGCGGGGACTTTTGCAAACTTCAAAATCTTCAGTGAATAGATTGTTCTGTCACCGAGCAGCCCTGGACGGACGGCGAAGCGACGTTACCTTTGAACTCAGCGCCTCATAAAGAAAACGCTCCTCTGAAATAGTAAAAGACCCAGGTCAGGCTTCTCATTGTCTCCGTTTGAAGCTTGGACTGAGACCCATCTCCCGCAAAGTATGACAAATTGCTTCTGTTTCGGCAAGATGAGCAAACAGAGCTCGGCGGCTCTGTGATTAAACACGGGTGTCTGGTATCCGCTGTCTGAGCAAATACGAGCATGTCCCCATCCTTGTCCTTTATTAACACGGCAAGAAAGAAAAAAAAAGTCACGATGATTTGATCTGGACAGAGAGAGATAAAAAAAGCAAAGGCTGTTATTACACATCTTCACTCCTTGTTATTTAGAAGTTAATTTATTGAGAGTTTCGCACATGACACCTTACGCCGCCACAGAAGGCTAACTCATTCAGAGCACTGCAGCTTTTACACACGTTTCACAGCCTTCATTACGTACACCTGATTGGCACAATGCACATTCATCAGCGTTCTGCTGCAGGTACTGAATAAACGCCTTTGGGAAGGATAGATTTGGCCCCGGGAAGATAAGTGACATGTTATTTGACTGGTACGCTTTTAAATGACGGTTTACATTAAGATTAGCGCTCGTGCTTTTGGGTGTTTTCCGTCTTTGCTGGGTGAAATGTTGAAGCCTGGCCCAAGTGCCAATTGACAGGAGGTCAGGTATCATATGGCCGGCGGCTTCATAAAAAAGAAAAATGTTTAATTTATATCCCGTCAATGCTGTAAAACAGAATTAATAAATCATACAAGGTCAAGATGCAACGGTTTCTCCCAGTTCTGGCTGGCTACGTCTGTCTGACTCCGTCTGGCTGCAGCAGGGGTGTCGAAATCATTTTAGTTCAGGGGCCACAAAGAGCCTAATGTGATATCAATCAGGCCAGAGCAGTAACACAACAGCACAGTAACCTATAAATAAAGACAACTCCAAATGTGTGCCTTTATTTCAGTGCAAAGAAGAACAATTAGACTATTTATAAAACACTTTTTTTTAGATTATATAGAAGAATAAACATTGCTGCCTGTTTTTTAGTTGTTGGTGTTGAGTTCTGGCCACTACTCCAGCTAAAAGAATGGATAAATATGGAATAGCAGTTACTTTAATTTAAAAATAGCAGATAAAGTCTTTGCAAATTCACGCCACGGGCCAGATTAGACCCTCTGGTGGGCTGGTTTTGGCCCTCGGGCCGTGTGTTTGGCACCCCTGAGTAACAGTCTGCAGCCAGACTCTTTTACTAAATGAAAAGATTTGATAGCGACGGCTGGAGAAAGCTGAGACTATTGTGTTTGTGCCAAACTCAGCGTAAAAAGGTTGTGATATATTTAGTTAACAGAAAACCGTTTCTGTTCATTGAGACGGCCTCTAGCGTTGAATATTCACCACAGCGCGTTGGTTTTAGCGCCCAGGCACCACTTGACGTAGACATTCTTCTTCTGGAATAAAGTGCCGCCACTGATCAGCAGAGTAACAGATGAACGGCAACATGAACACGGCGTCCTCCTCGGTAAGATGAGCAGTCAGGTTTGAGTCAGGCCGCTCGGCTCTGCTGGTCTAAACATCTGTCGTCGTCGTTGTCGAGCGAAACGCCGTCTTCTCCAGCTGCACGCCCGTCCTCTCCATCTTGTCTCTGTTCCATTATGCAAATGAGGCAGTTCCACCTCTGCAAAATGTTTGCAGCTGGGTGGTTCATACATGCATCAGTCTGTTATCAAGGAGTTTTGACCGTGTAAAAGAATCATAATTGACCCGATATGAAACGCCAATGCATTCAGTGCATCGTTGCATGCTGTTCTTTTCTTCACTACAGGTTTGACATGCTTCTACTTTAAGTTAATAAATGTTTGAAGCAGTCAGCTGCAGTGATTACGGTTATTTGACATTATTTCCTACTCTTCATGAGCTGAGTCAAAGGAAACGCCAATAAAACACTAAACACAGAGGAAGAAATAATCTTGACTTTGAAATTTTGATTTAATCTTCATTGAAGAACAAGAACCTCTGTACAAAAGTCAGATTCTGCATGAAGAAGCAAAGAAGTGACGGATATTATAACCCCTACATCTTTGACGCTCTCAGTAAAAATGCAGAATCGTACACTTCCCATTATATAACTCAGCAGCATCATTAAGTTAAACCATTCAGAATAAAAGCTTTCGGATGTATGATCTCAGTCCCCAAGCTGAGATGAACTCTGATGACATTGTTTAGTCCATTTTCTCAGACTTTTTAGTTCTCCCTCCGAGGCGTCACAGAGCAGCATACAGCTGTTTTTGCAGGCAGACTAATAGCCCTCATGGCGACTTTAGGAACTTCATGTTCATTAGACAGCATGCCCCTTTAACAGAATAATCACTCTGCAGCAGCATCATGAATCACAACAACGGGAGAAAACGACAGCGGAAGAGTTTCACAGACAGAAGTTGGCTGTGTTGTCAGATTCCAGGGACCCTGGGAACAGTTTGAATCTTCCACACTTGCAGACAAACACAATTAATTCTCTCCAAAATTACAGTTTCAGTTCAGTTCATTCCAAGTCTGCAGTGTTTGTATTTGCTCAAAACCAAGCACCCGCTTATTTGCCTTGTGACAGGAATGACTTGCAGTGTTTGCTTTGGGAGGAACGATGCACCGAGCCGACACAGCAACGGGACGGGTGCGAAGTAAAACTCCACCAATGATGTGATGTTTGTTACCTTCTAAACGTGTTAAAGTCCACCAGAAGAAGAGAGGAAGTGTGCACAGTTTGAAAAGGCAAGGAATGATATGTGTAGAAAGCTGTACAGTAAGTAGACAGCTGTATATGTGAGGCGGTGCAGTCAGCCCCTTGGTGCCGCTCACATCTAAGATTCATGCCCATGTCAGAAATCTTTATGTCATCTCTGTCATTAAAGTTTGATAAACTGATAAACTCTGCAGTGAAAGGTTGCTTCTTCCAGCTGAGAGACAGCAGCATCACAAGGAACAGGAGGACAGTCACTGCTGCTGTACTTTCCATCAAAGCTGGAACGAATGAACATGTAGTGGTGTTAACCAGTGGTTCTTAGATGGGGCACAATGTGGCAGGAGAACTCAAGGTATACAGGTTGGGCTTTTTATTGTAATGTGTACAACTCTGGAGCAGGAATTATTTGACTGAGATAAGACCTCTCACCTAAACGTCTCATTTGAACGTAACCTGTCTTGTCCAGTCATCTGTTTGCTTGTGTCTTCTGAGACAAATTTTAAAATTTTCACAAATCTTCCATTAACCGTACGTAGTTCCCACTCCGACTGGTCCTACGACAAACTAGTGCTTGCAAAAGGTTCCTAGGTACGTACTGAATGTGCACAAACCAACACTGGAGGATTACATACGTTATTTCAGCTGCAGTCTGAGTGGAAGCAGTGCGTCGCGGATTCTCGACACTCTCTCAGCATCTCCTCTTCTTAATGTAAAGAATTTGTTCACGTTCGTTTGCCTGTTGCATAAAGCGGCTTAGCCTAAAGCTTATCACATAAATAACATTCTAGTACCATTCCGTCTCGTAAACATGTCATCGTAGTTTTTATCATCATCTTTCACTGATCATTTTAACTCGTCAATGTTCCACAGAAAAAATTGGACGTCGACGAATATTTTTCATCATCGGCTAACTGCGACATACTTTGGAGCGTTATGTTTAATTCCTGCAAACAAATCCGCCTTTTTAAGTTCATAAAGCTGTGAAGACTCGCTTAAAGATCTATAAAGTGCCTCAACTGCTTCTGGAAGTCAAGCAGAAGCTCTTCAAGCATCCATTAACACACTATGTCACTGAGCAAGCCAAACATCTCAAACACATAATGTACATAATGATGGCTTCATCTGAATCAGCCACGTGGAAGAACTCAATTTGAGAGGGAAATCTGGAAGATCCTCTTAGACTTAACACATCTCAATTATCTTCCCCGCTTCAGCGAGGCACATATTAAGATAATTGAGACATGTTAAGTCTGTTAAGATATGTGGACGCGTGTGAGAGTGAGAGTGGAGTCGACGTAAATTATATTCTGCAGCGAGCGCTTTGCATTCTGTGGATGACTCATGGCCAGCATTTATATGTCAAGCTAAGGATGTCCTGATGGCTATCAGGGAATGTTTGAAATGATGGGATCAGACTTCAGACAAGCAGTTTTCAAGTAATTTCAGATCTGCCATGAACCAAGACCACATCCCTGCAGCTTCAAAACATCTTCTTCTTCTGCTTTAATGGAGGTTGCGTAGCATCAAAGCTGCTCAAGAAGAAGAAGATGAACCAAAATTATACTCTAGAAAGTGAGTTGGACAGTAGTTGGCAAACAGTGCAGTGTGGGTGGATGCAACAAACACTGAACGTTTAAAAGAAAAGTTTCCTGGAGACAGCGTCAAGGAGAAACATCTTCCAGAGAGGGTTAGGGAGTTTATGGCAGAACATTTTAAGCAGTGACCGTCCATCCTTCTATAGTGTCCCACACTCTGCTCTCACTGTGGAGGGGGAGAGGGGACAAAGACAGCAGAAAATCCCCTCTAGCGACACAGCGATATACTGTTACTGCTGGCATCAGTGCTGAACTTAAACATTAATTAAACACGGAAGTTTCAGCGAGAGACATTTATGAGCGTTATCCTCGCTGCTCCCGGTGAGCGGCAGCTTTAAACGCTATCAGTTCAAAGTCCGGATACAGTTGTTCTTAATTTAAGATCTAATTCTCCATTATTCTCGCCAACACTTCTTCTTCTCTCTCCTCGCAAACCTTGTGATCCCCCCTGTCTATCTGCATAATGAGTTCAGGGGATTTGCGTTGGAGTTAAGTCTGACTTTTCACCCCTCGACCAGAGTGAAAATTTATGGAGTAGGCATAAGTAAGCGTACAGTACCGTGAGTGTGTGTTGGGTGAGAGAGTCTCAGAGCTTATGTGCCACTTCCACAGTGTTTTTGATGTGTGTTGATGCAGCCGCCTGTCAATATGCCAGCTACTATAATCCTTTAAAAAGATTAGGATTAATGGTCCTTGGGCCTCACTGAAGGCTCCACTTGGAAAGATGAATCCTTGTGAATGAATATACATTAAAGTAATCGGTGAGCGTTTGTTCCTGTGTTTGAGAGCGAGGGGTTGCAGTTAATTTCAGACAGTTTAAAACGTCGTTAACTGGGAGACGGTGCTTTTGTTTGACTCAAAGTTAACTTTTTTCATTGATTCAGGAATTAGCTGATTAACACAAAATATGTAGCTGTTGATTTTTTCTTTTTTTCACGACTTATCGCTGGAGATTTATCAGGAGACTCTGGCCTCTGAAGTCCATCAGAACGAAGAGATCTTCCTGATATCGAACATCATCACTTTCATCAAATCAGTGTGCATATTATCTAGCCAGACTTCAGTGGGAGCCGCGGTCTTCTGATGTGGGCTTATCATGCTGGTCAGATACGAGGCTTCGACACACTCACTCTGTTTACGCTGTTGAATCTGACTTTGAACTCCAGACTTTCTAAAGAGGGACTTCACTAAAACAGTTTATACACTGACTGGCCAAAAAAAAGGTCACGCACTCTAATATTTCATTTGACCTCCTTTATCTTTGATTACAGCTCATTCTCTGTCTCATTGTTTCTCTAATCTTCTCCATTGTCTCCAGATTTCTCTCCATCCAGTGTTGCATTCACTGTATTGATGATGGAGAGTCTGACCACTGCTCAAAGCTTCTCCAGCTCATCCCAAAGATTCTCAATGGGGTTAAGGTCTGGACTCTGTGGTGGAACAATCCATCTCATGCTCCCTGAACCACTCTTTGACAATCTGAGCCCCATGAATCCTGACATTGTCATCTTGGAATATGATCCATTGATGGAATAAGCTGCTCATTCAGTATATTCAGGTAGTCAGCTAATGAACCTAGACCCAGATCATAGCACTGCCCCATAGCACAGGCTTGTACAGTAGACACTAGGCATGATGGCTGCATCACTTCATCTGCCTCTCTTCTTCCCCTGATGCCCCCATCACTCTGGAACAGGGTCAATCTGGACTCATCAGACCACATGACCTTCTTCCATTGCTCCAGAGTCCAATCTTTATGCTCCCTAGCAAACTGAAGCCTTTATTTCCAGTTAGCCTCACTGATTAGTGGTTTTCTTAAGGCTACACAGCTGTTCAGTCCCAATCCCTTGAGTTCCCTTCACATTATACGTGTGGAAATGTTCTTACTTTCACTATTAAACATAGCCCTGAGTTCTACTGGTGGTTTTCTTCCATTTGATTTCACCAAACATTTCATCAGGATTTATTTTTGACCACATTTCTTCCTGGAAGACGATGCTTCTCCACTCTCCTTCCAGTTTCTAATAATGCCTTGGACAGTTCTTAACCCAGTTTTAGTAGTTTCTTCAATCTCCTTAGATGTTTTCTCTGCTTGATGCCAATGATTTGACCCTTCTCAAACAGACGACCACAGGATCAGGTGTCTTTAGACATGGTTGTTGAAGAAATGACAAGCTACTCATTGCATCAGTTGGTGGTTAAATAATCAAAGATAATCACCCATGCAGTAATTATCCAATAGGAAGCTCCTATCCATTAGATTAGTTAAATCCAGGTTGTGACTTTTCTTTTGGCCAGGTAGTGTATCATTCAAGTATATAACTCTTTCCTTTCACTTCTACCTGTAAGACTGGTTGTCTGCCAAAATGAATGAATAAGTGAATGAATGTCCTGCAGCAACAGGTTTTACAGACTCAAATGTACTTTCAATTCAGTGACAGTGTGACAGTGGACAAGGAAGGACAATATGTGAACACACATGAACCCTTTAAAGAAAGTAAATCAGTAGACCAGAAGACAAGACAAACCAAAGCTCAACTCAACCAAGAGAAACTAAAGCATAGGACGAGAGAGACGCCTACAGATATAGGCTAGCAATCACATCAGCCCAGGTGTCATCCATCACCACTAATGAACCGCTCCCCAAACACCAGCAAATGAGGAAGTACTTCCTGAGGCCTGGAAGGCGTCACAATCCTTTTCAATTTACCGCGTGTGTGTGTGTGTTTGATTGTGAGCCTCAGATATTTTTATTCATGACATTATCTCGTTGCGCCTCTTGTTGACTACCGTTAGGTTTGCAGGGTAATCACTTTCACCGTCACAAAAGGAAACAAGGGTCTTGTTCCAGGTGGTTAAAACACAGTCTGCTGCTGACCTTCTCCACGGCGGCTCAGTGCTTGGCCTCCATGCCGTTACTCCTTCCTCCTCCTCAACCACCACTGTGGGAAATGCAGGAGCACTTATGATGCAAGACTTTGCATTAATTGCAATATTAAGTGCAACGACTGAGTTGCAAATGTGAATCCACTGATCATTATCAACCCCAAAGCCACTGCACGTTATCCTGGATCAACTGCAGATAGAATGAAATGTAAAGGATGAATTAAATCAGACGATGGTGAGCATTCATAAGAGATGAATGGCAGCGGTCTGGTGGTGGCTGGTGGTACTGTCACCTGAATTAAACATTGCTGTGAATCTATTGTTCATTGCAAGGTGACAGTGTCTAGTGTGTTGAACACCTTTGTCACCACTGCAGTATTTCCCTCCCTGACAAATCTGACAGGTCCCACCAATGGCATCCAGGATTATCATTCTAAGATGAGGCCACGGCCACATGAATGCCTCGAGCCGAGGTTTCCCAGCAGAGCATTGACCAGAGCATCACACTCCCTGATCTGTCGATCCGTATTCTCATTGCACGGCCTGTCGACATCTCTTGCACATAAATAGTGAAAACTGCGGCTTGATCCGGCTCTGATGCTTTCATGAAACATCGTAGGCCCTTTCCGTGATGGACAAGGGTCAGCGAGGGCGCATGGTCCCACACACAGGAAACTGAAAAGCCCTTTATGCTCTGACACCTTGCTATCATAGCCAGCAGTAACGTTTTCAGCAATTTCTGAGAACGGTTATATCACCCACACAACCCCATATGAGGCCTGAGTCCTTTCAGCCTGTTAACAGTTTACAGGTTGTCCACCTGCTTTTTGGAAGGTGTGGCACAGTCTTCTGTCCAGAACCAGTTGTCCCAAGTCAAAGTAGCCTAGATCTTTACGCCTGGACATGTGCGTAATGTGCCACATGTGTAAAAACATAAGAGCAGTGGTTCTCAGCCTTTTTTTTTCATCAAAGTAACCCTTAACCAGCTACAAGCATTTTTGATTTAAATAGAAAAAACACAGCACTGTAGCATCAGTTCCCAGTTCATCAACTCTGACAAAGGCACAGTCTTTTAATTTCACTGCTGTGTTTTTGTCCAGCATGGTCTCCACCAGCATAACAGCAGCAGAAAGGAGCAGGAGCGTCATGTACAAAGACTTGAGTGGATTTTCTACTAAAATGTGGCGCAAACTCATCTCCAGAAGAACATGTTCACACTAATCAATGTGGAACTGAGAGCACATGTTGTACCTGAACCCTCCCTGTCCACGGCCCCTTTTAAATATGCTAATCATATTTAAATTGACCCTGCACCTAAAATTCCTCAGAAAATGAAAATATAAGAATGAATAAGATGGTAAAAATGAAGAATTTCACAGAAGGTGAACTGGAGACGCTACTCACTGGAGTGGAGGCAAAAATGTCCTCTTTGACAGCTGTCCTCCACGCGCCACAATGTTGGTTAATTGCATTTGTGCATCATATGATCTATCTATTGATTGAATAAAAATGTTTCATCATGCCATGGTGCTTTTCTATCAATGTGTGTGCAGTCCATAGCTCTGATTCCATTCAGAAACTGTCTCTGGCTGCAGATTGCTCTTTAATGTTGACCTGTTCAGATGCATTGTGGGAATCTGATCTACCTGGCTGACATGAGGAGAACTCCGTCCCACACGGCTTGCATGGCTCTGCTCAGGGTCGACTGGCTCAGTCCCGATCGGTCGGAGTAATAGTTTTCACATTGATGACAGTTTCCCAGCATCACCTCTAAGTGTCAAAGCCAAAGGATCCACATCTGTAGAATCCTACGTACGCCAGCCACGTCGCTGGCGTTGGCATGTACAAGTTCCCGGACATTTCACTCTTGATACATCTGAACTTTTCCCTGAGAAAGTATGTATGGAACGTTTTTGGACGCACGCAACCTACGTACATGAGGCCCCAGGTCTGCACATGCAGTTTATTGGCTTTAGTTACGAGCAAAGACACCACATGAAAAGTCTCCAGACCATGTTGTGGAGGTTTTCTTCACTGTGTCTTGAGATGACCTGAATTCCGAAAGCTTCCTCTTAAAAAAGCTTCAGGCGGCTAACCAACATTGGAGAACCACTGCCTTAGAGGAGTTTGCTGAGCTTTACATATTTCTAGAAATGCAAAGAAGATCAACTTTGTACCCAATAATATATTAAATAAGTAAAAACTGGTGCCCCAACCAAAGACAAGCCTGTTTTGCCCACCTGGGAGCAAGAAGTTGTCATTGAGCAGAACCGTGTGACACAAAACAAACCTTGTTTCTTTGTAGTTTTTCTTTCAATATAACGGCTCGAATCAGACCATGGTAGGAAGGAGAGTCCTGTGTAATTTCCTCTCACATCAAACATGATTCAAATACAATTCAAAGACCACCCCCAGTGCTTGAATTAATGATTTTCCCTTTCAGCTTAAAATTAAAGCAGACTACTTCACATACTTGTCACAGCTGGTGACTGCAAATGGAGTCAGAAGTTCACAGCTTCAAAAAATGTTTGAAATTCAATTCATTTGAGATGACTCCAGATATTTCTGCCTCAACCCCTCGGCAGTAGCCCCTCGACAAAATGAGGCTGAGGAGACGAGGAGGCGAAGGATCCAATGCTCTGATTGTCTTCTCTTCTTTTAGCTTCATGGATTTTGCTTTTGACACTTTTCACCATTTTGACCAGGCACCAAATGTTAGAGTTGATCCACATTTCCTTTTCCAAATTAGGATATTTAAACTTCTTGTCAAGCTGTTGAGGTAACAATAAGTATATGCGTGGACACGGGATGGACCAAAAGATAAGAAGAGCAATGGATGTGGAAGGAACTTGTGGAAGCAGAATAAAAAGAAAGATAATTCACTTCTGGCTGTGAATTACTCAAACTGAACCATATCTTGACTAAATGAACAATCAAGCTCCTATTTTGTTCTGTTCCTTCAACTGAAATCGTGTTTTTGCACATTTCCAACACGGACCATAAGATCCCTGTGTGCACAGATCATCTCAGGTTTTATTTTCTGTGTTACAGCCAATAAAGACAATGCTCTAAAAAGGATGCATCTAGAGTTTTCTTGCTGGACTGGGAACTAATTCGCAATTAATTGCAATGAAAACGTGATAATTTTTCATGTCATGTCTTTTTTTTTTTAAACACAGGAACTTTGGAGCCCACAGAGAAACTATAAACAGAAGAAAAGCAAAGGAATAAACACAAAGCGGCGTCCCTATGGAAGATCGTTTGTTATCTAACCACAAACTGTGCAGAGAACGAAACGTCGGATAAATGGATATTACACAGCCTAAACGGCCTTAACTAATTTAGGAGCAGTTGGAGTACGCCGTATAGCTTACTACTGCAATTAGGCTTGCAACTACGAGCACAGCGGCATTAACGCAGGCGGTGTTTACACAAGTCCAGTTATTAAAATACTGCTTTTATTGCTTTCTAATTGTAATCACAGCCGTAATGGAGCCACTGTATTCCAGGCTTTATGGGACGGTCTTTATCATCTTAACTACATCGGTTCGGCCCGATAACCAGAGGAGTCTCTCACTGCTACATATAGACCCCACAAGTTCATTTTGAGGGGGTCGTACTTGGTGTAGGAAGCCTAACGCGGCCTGTGTTGATAAAATATAAATGGCAGAGGTAAGGGAGGCTGTCATTATGCATAATTTACTCAGTAATATTCATGTAAGACCAGTAAGCATGAGCGTATTTATGTAATGAGCTACGACACCGATGCTGACAAAGCGTGAATATTGATGCTATTACTGTATACAGTAATGAAACGACTGGTTGTTTCACGCCGTTTCTAATTATCACTGCTTTTATGTCTGATTATTTCCTTGGATGCATAGACAGATCGCTCTGTTATTGGTAGCTGCACCTATCAATGTAACCACCATTGTTCCTGAACACTCTATGTGTGCAGTAGAACTTCCTGTGGGTGGTCTTTGCTTCCTTCTTCATCCTCGGAGTCTTCAACCAGAGGCCTGGGAGCTTTCGGGTCCCACTATACTCTTGTTCTGGACAGAGATCTCAGCTGGAGATCCATCGACTTTGGGGATGGATATAGATCATACATCATTTTATAACTTCATTCTTTACTGTAACTTCTCTCCATCAGTGTCTTCAGGTCCTATCGCTCTGCAGCAACAATCAGCAAAGCTGTTTCTGAAGCACGTGGCGTCCCTAAGGTGTACATTGGTTTCTCGAGGAGCACCCAGAGGCCCTCAAACACGACCCCTGACCCGTCAAAAGCGCCCAGAGGTCCTTATGCAACAACTAGTAGCATCCACTGCATTAGAATCCCTGAATCAAGTCTTTGTACCCCTCATGTATGAAGACTTGTGTGGATTTCCTTCTAAAACTTCCAGAAGAACATTTCCTTTGTACAATCCAATTGAGCGCTCATGTTGTACCTGACTCCTCCCTGTCCACGACTCTTTTTGAAAAATGCAAATTATATTTAAATCAACCCTAAACCTGAGATTTCTCTGCACAATCAGAAAAAATTGATCATGTGATGGTGCTTTTCTATCAATGTGTGTGCAGTCGATAGCTCTGATTCCATTCAGAAACCGTCTCTGGCTGCAGATTGCTCTTCAGACCTGTTCAGATCACAGGTTGCATGGCTCTGCTCAGGGTCGACTGGCTCAGTCCCGATTGGTTGGATCAATAGTTTTCACATTGATGACAGTTTCCCAGCATCACCTCTAAGTGTCAAAGCCAAAGGATCCACATCTGTTACATACGCCAGACATGACGTTGGTGTGAGAAACGTACAATTTCCCAGGTATTTCACCCCTGATACATCTGAACTTTTCCATGTGCGAGTATGTACACAATCTTCGTACATGAGGCCCCAGGACCCACCGTTCAAGGCAAGGTGTTGCCAACACTGTGTTGTACTGAAGCTGTGTAAAATGACATATTTTTTTTTAGCACGTGAGTACAGTGACTCAAACTACACAGGATATTTCCAAATGTCAACATATCAAACAGACGGATTCCTCATAATTTTGTCCGTAGGGTAACACTTGGATTAAGACGATAGCACAAACGTCTGTTGCCTGTTGCTGGGCTGTTATCAGTCTAACCTAAGAGCAGAGGCTCTACATGATTACATGGATCTTTTGCTCTCATGGCCGCCTGGTATCAACTAACAGCATAACACGCCAAGTCATCAGGAGGTATGTTGTGGTTTTGGCACGTTATCTCCCAGCATGTAATCCTGATGCAGGTCCACTCCAATTCCAACCTTTACCAAGCTTAAAATGTGCAGCTGTAACATGTGGAAGGTTCCTGAAGTGGGCTCCTATTAATACACACTCCCATGATCATGCAGTTCAACCAAAACATGTCCCCAGTGTACTGAGCCACAGACTTTACCCCCTTTTCAACAAAAGCTACTGGGTCCTAATCGGGACATCAAGCAGGCCTCAGAGGGAACTCATCACGGGCCTCGGTTCAAACGCCCTAAGATGTCAAACAGATGAAGACGATCACCCGCTGGCTCATCGGAGCATTTTGCTTTGAGTGATGCACTCCGCCAGGGCATCAGCAAAGACGTTCAAAGACGGACAGAACCCGTGCCTGAGCGTGCTGGTTGCATCAGTGCAGGAATGGAGCAAAATGTGACGGCAACCTCAGCCCACGTATGTCTGCAAGGAGATATAATGCACCGCTACGCTGCAAGGAAAAGCAACACGACAACGCCCTCTCAAGCACATGGCAATGCAGGCTGACAGGCACGGGAGGATGTATCTGGGTATGCTACACCTTTGTTTTGTCCTTTCTGTTTTAATCCACGTGTCTGATGGTATTTAGACAGAACAATGCTATATATTTTAACAGCTCCTCCCACACAACCTGAGAAGTCCACGCCGTCCGCTGGTCACAGTGGAGGAAGACGAGGAGCGACAGGAGTGTGACTCAGCGGCTCTGGTGGACAGTAGGTCGTACGGTGCAATCGTCAGATCTGGTGAGTCTCCTGTGCTGCTCCTTCATGTAGTGGATGACGACAGCGAGCATAAAATGTTAGTGACGTGTGCAGGACATGTCCGAGCAGTCGTACATGTCTATGAAGTGTGTTTAATGTTAACACTGAAGCTGCTTTTTCTTCTGCAGGTTTTCTGGATTTGTTCTTAGGGATTTGGGGTTGGCTGAGCAGGATGGTAAGAGTCCAGAGCATACTCTACTGATACTCATTACTATTATGCATGCTTATTCCACTATGTACACTCTTCATTGACTTATATCTGGATCATGAACAGCAGCCTTAAAGGTAGTGAAGCTCTGGAATGGAATTAATCCATAAAATCAGCTTCAGGTACAGATTTTACATAATTGTTAAAGTATTGATTCGCTTTTAGAAATTATATTATGAAGCCACATCTATGGTCGGTGTACAATTTGCTGCAATCAGTCACCTCCATTTCATTTCAGCAGCATCGCCGTGGCCCGAGGGCTGTGTAGGTATAATTAGTTTTGCCTTTGTAAAATGAAGTTGATGATTTTTGATTTTCTAGCGCCGCGGTTACGCTTCATTAAGAACTGAACTCGTAGGAGACGTTTCGCCGCTCGTCCAATTGGCTTCTTCGGTTCTAAATGACTGGTGCAGAAGTTTGGGTTTTTATTTGGACCATCTGAAAACATGACGTGAAGTCTGTTAAAAACCAAACACCTGGAATTTGAGGAAACTGTTCAGATCATCTTGGATGGTGTCCTGTTTCTGGTACCGACTCAAGGTGTAGATGGGACGGTATCATCAGTGTTAACATCTCTTATCTGAGGCGGACTGAAACACACAAGGATTAGACAGAGACGGGACGACCCTGGAATTGAACCAGCGCCCCTGCAGGGACAACTATAGCCTCAGATTTTTAGGAATCTGACAGTTGTTAGGCTTGATTGTATTGTAGAGGCTTCCTAAGTCGTTTGTCCCCCAATCCAGTCTAGTTCCCAAACATTATCAGCAGTATTGATAAAAAAGAGGCCCCAAGACCTGAAACCACTGTAAATGTCTTGTTCTTAAAGTGCATCCCACCTCAACAGTCTACTTTACGACTATCTTTCCTCTCTTTCTTCCTAAGCCTTTATTTTTCCTTTACCTTTTCCTCCTCTTTCTTTCCCCCTGACTTCCAGGGCTGCAGTGTTAGCAGTGTGAGACCATTACCATGACAGGGGTGTGATTCCGATGACGCCCACAGTCTCGGCGTTATCTCCCGAGTCACCAAAATGATCGAACGCGAGCCAGTTTTAGATCCGTCCCACTGTGCGTCTGCCTGGACTAACATGAAGCAGTGCCGGCTGCACTGACACGTTACCGGAGGGCTCTGTGGATGTGTTAGCAGCCAACTCTCCAATTACCAGCGCCGGCATCATATTGTACTTGTCTGACCTTGATGACTCCACCTTTTTAGCTGCAGGACGGTGCACCTAGTGCTGTAGAAAAACACTCAGCGTTGTGTAACCGATCATTTCTCCGTTCAGTCGGCCACACGAGCCCAGCGTTCACGTGCGACCGCTTTCTGGTTTATGCAGTAAACTCACGGTATAATTAGCGCGACGTTCACTTTTCATTTCTGCTTAAACTTTAAATTACAAAGGCTTAACCGAATGCACACATAATGAAGAGCGCCGTGTCTGGTCATTAAGTCCCTCTTTTGTCTGGAGTTTTACTAGAAGTTGAGGGAGCAGCGTCTCTTAGCATCTGATTGCACCCATCCAAAAGATGTTTGCATTTACAGACGTCTCCTCTTTGAATTCTTGCCATAGCACAGCTACTTGGAAATCTCTTTAGCCCTGCGTTGCCATGGCAATTCAGCTCCACTGAGCTGCTGAAGGGTATATACAGTATGTGTGTGTGTGTGTGTGTGTGTGTTAGCCGTGCCAAAGGAGAGGGACAATAGCATGATTACTGAAATCACTGAAGAGATAATCTGCAGCATGTCTCCAGTTTCCGTCTGTCACTTTGTCGCCGGTTGTTTTGGGGGTATTTCACAGGTCACGATGGCGGATTGATGGAGACTTCGAGGCTTCTTCCAGCCCCACAGCGGTGGGCAGGGCACATTTATTGCTCAGCTTGAGTTGTTAAGTGCCGGTGAGAAGCCACTGACTTCTGTTTTTGTTCAAAAAATGCCCAGAGCATCTTTTAAAGGCCGATGGAATGACCAGCTCTGTCCCAAAGAAGCATGTAAGAAAGACGTACGGGGCTTCTGAAAACACAACAATGTTGTAGCTGCATACCAAGCTGGAGAAAAAGCTCCAGATCAAAACAATTATTTTGAATGAGCAATGATAATTTGACCCACTTACAGCCCAGATTAGTTTCAGACCAACAGCACTGACTCGGCGTACGCCTGGCTGCCTAAACTCACCCACGGTTCCACCTTATATGAGCCAGATGTCAGTCGCGCTGTGGGCCGAGTCTGAGCCAAATAACTGTACCAGATGCTCACCTTAGCGTGGGCCAAACTGTACAACTAGGATCTTGTGGTGCAGGTTTGGGCCAAACCGGGGGGAAGACGATTTGAGGGTCGATTTCGTGGCATCTAATGGGCCAGACATGAGCCAGATCTGAGCCATAGCTTATCCCACCCACGCACGGGAGTGTTTAAACTGGCTGTAAGTCAAGGCATGCTGTGGGCCGGATCTGGGCTAGAGGAAAAATGAATGCAGGTTCACTTTTAACAGGCTGTATGTCAGATACAATGTGGGTCAGGTATGTACAAGAATCAATCAATATCTAATGCAAACAATGCAATTACTAACAAGGCTCTATGTGCTGTGTAAAGAGGGTTCAGGAACATTTTGAATAATAGTAATAATCACCACTCCACCCTCCACCACTATTTTTGCAAGTTGCACCAACGCCTGCACCAACTACACCACTGATAGATTACTCCTCTTAGGACGAGGCTCTTGATTCCTGCTCTCCCAGTCGGTGAAGAAGTATCCTGTCACCCTCCAAACGGTTCTTCACTGCTGTACCTCCTCCCCCCCTTTGTGCAAAAGTATTCATTTATTAAAGACGGGAAAAGACAATGCGCTAAACCAAGTGTCACATGGAGTTAGTCTGATTTAGATTAAAGAGAAGACGGTGAAATGTTGATGTTTAGTTTCCTCCTTTTATGTTTAATGCACGGTGCTGTGTTTCTTCTTCTTCTTCTTCCCTTTTCCACTACAGATGAGCAAAACAACCCTCTTCCTAATATTGTGCAGGTCTCCCTTGTGGTGACTCATCAGAGAGTGGACATGGACCTAGGGATCTAGTGAATGTGGAGGCCGGGTTTTGTGGCTGCACCCTGCCTGGTCTGGTCTAGGTGGGTGCTACATGTCTATATATCAGAAATGTGATCTCCATAGTCTGTAAATTCTTCCTCTTCATCATCTTCCAAGGCTTCCTCACCCTCTGAGCAGAGAAAACTTCATCGATGATCGCGATAAGGAGCCACACAGGCAAGGCTTTTTATTGGCCACAACCTCCTTGGCTTTATAACCCCGTCCCAACTGTGCCGTCATTAAGGTCGATGTTATTTTATGTGTTCTTCACAGAAAATGATCAAGCAAACTCTGAAAATATCACGCAGGGGATAAGTCAAAGGAGTGTGAATGGACTTCCTGAACTAGCATGTGTTGTCAGTAGTTCAATAGTAAAGTAGAATGTACTTTTTATTTGATTTTTATGCAGTAACTTTGTCATATTATCTTATTTCTGAAACATCTGAACATGTAGAAACTACAGATTTGGAGAAAGGCACAAAAGTGAGATGACTGCATTGTAGTCATGTAGACATAAGATTCTTGAAACCGTCAACAATGCTATTAATTTCACTGTTCAGCTGGCTCCATATAATTATATGGTATAGTTTGCAAATGTGGCGTGTTGTCACAATGTTTGACTTTGTTCTTTCTTTCTGCGTCTTATCACCGAGCATCAAACAAAAAGCCAAGTAGGAAAATAATGATTTAAATGGGAAGACAGAGAATTTGCATAAAATACTCCCAGACACTGTAAACACAGTGATCAGTGCTCCAGCCCTGAAAGCTTTTCAGACCAAACTGCTCTTTCATCGGCACAATAACAACAGACCTTCAGAAAAGATGTAAAAGGAACTCTTGATTACCAGCGATTATACCCTTACGAGTATATTTGCATTGCTGGTCTTGAAATATTGATGCCGCTCCTTATGTATGCACATTTCACACGCGGTGCCACTTAAAAGTATTTGCGACCCTTCAGAGTTTTCTACAAAAAGACGACTCGAAGCTCAAAGCATCAGTGGATTTTCCCACAAGTCCTGAAAGCAAGTAAAGAGAAGCCGGTTAAAGAAATCAAAAGTAATTTATGTTTTATATGTTGAAACGTAGAAAGGTCAAGACTCTAGGATGGAAAAAACTTTATAGAGTGACGTGTTTCAGCTTGTGGCCTTCATCGAGGTCGTCCTGCAGAAATGAAGAAATACCTTTAAGCAGGATCGTGCATAAACAGATAAAACGACTGCAGTACATTCACCTTTACTTATTATTACGTACCAACCAGGCTGTTGACTGAAAATCATTTCTCAGTTCTTCCCAGGTCAAGGTATATCCCGAAGTAAAGCAGCTGAAACCAAGGCTTGTAGAGTTTCTTTGACACACTTTGACGCTCGTCTACGTAGCTTCGTCCGTTCTGGTGGAGAGTTGGAACATGTCCAAACTGTCCCTTTCAGTGCAGGGGTATCACTGGCGCCACATTCCCGTTCTATTCAAACCCACCGGAGCAGTTTGCACACATCATTGCAGTGATCAGTGTACAGACTTGTACGACGGTGAAACAAAACAACTCCTTTACAAACACGTGGCTCGACACAGGAGGATCAGCTCTTTAGGATACGATTCAGCTCTCCACCTACACCTGAAGAACAAAAGAGAGAGACTCCTCTGAGGACTTTCACGTTTTAGCCAGAGAAGACAGATGGTTTGGAAGAGGAGTAAAGGAAGCTGTATATCTTGTGGGAAATGGTTCTGATTAGGGCAGGTAGACTGACTTATCATCTGCCATTTACAATTCATCCACAAAGGGTTAGGGTTAGGAGAACTCTGCATGCTTAATGAGTTATTAGAGCACCACCCATCAAAACCATTTGCTCCAACTACAGGTGAGTATCTGGTCTTCAGCAGTTTAAACCCCAACTCCTCCACCAGTTCTTTAGAACTGAAGATAAAACAACAACCACAAGTCCAGTTTCCTTGGTTTCAGCTTGTGTTTAGGACTCACTGAATGTAAGCTAGAAATGTGTCTCTAACGTTTGCATTTGTCTCCTTTTGGTGACCTAGAAGGTGTCACACCACTCCCATCTCTACCACTGACCTTTGTGCTCAGTATATATATATATATATATATATTTTTTTTTTTTCCCGGGCTAGGACGAGATGGCGCAGCGATTGCTTTGAAATATTGTGGTGAAAATTAGAACTAACAGTACTTAACAATACTACCGACGCATTGCAAACAACTAAATGGATTTCAGTGCGTCAGCTCAGCCAGGAAGCTGCAGACGTGCAGACGATGAGAGTGTGTGAAAGGACACCGCGTTGAAAATGCTGCAGCCACATCCCCCATCCCTTCCACAACCTGCCGTTACACCGCGGAGGGTTATTATTACAGCGGAACCGTTATTACAGTGAAGATTGGATGTCGGCGACCACTCGTACGATTGTTTCACGTCTGTGCAACACGGCCGCAACACTCAGACATTCCTCTTTGCTTCTAAGACGGCTCTGCGTTGTGTTGTTGTGTGGCTCTGGCATATGATAATCTGTCGTCCTCTTATCCGTCTGACGGGATCAGCCAGCGGGACGCTCGATAATAAAAAAATAAAAGATGCAGTAAAGTAAAATCTCCTAATGTAGCTTAATTTGTTAAAGGAGAACAACATATATCAGCTACTAACGCTCAAATACTCCATAGCAATGAAAACATTAAAGGCTCCAAGAAACAAAGGTGATTTTTTTTGGTCAGGTTCAATGATCCAAAGGAAACGCTGGTTCTTGGCGACTTTAATAAAATGCCTTCATTTCACCAGGTAAGATGAAATAGACACAAACTCATTTCGTCTCAGTTAAATCTTCATCAGATCGGAGCGAGGAGAGGAAACAAGCTGCCGTAACCTCTCTCGCTGTCTTCCGCTCGGCGATTAAAAAAGTAATTTACGACAGAAATGAAAGACGATTTAAATTTAAGTGAAGTAAATTGTCCCCAAAGAACAACTGTTTCTCCCCAATACAAACAGTCCGTTATCATGTTGCTCTAATAACCTCATAAATAGTCGATAAGTCGATGCACTGTGAGCAAATGTTATAAAACTGTATGAATTCTTTAAACTCTGCATCATCACAACATCTCTGTTCGCGTTACAGCTTATACTCAGCAGCACTGGGAGTGTTTTTAGAGCCGGGAAGGCTGCAAGATTTTATTGTGTGCAGCCAACCAGAGTGGCACAAATGTTGATACTGACGTTATCTGCGTTCACTGAGAACATATCCAGTTTGTTTACTGCCAAAAAAAATATAAGAAAATCCAGTCTTGCAACACAAGACCTTGAGTGTGTATAAATAGTTTACTCTGAACCGTGACACATTCTATCATCAGATTTTGTGCTTTTTTTTTATTCATACGCTTGTTTTTGTTTGTTTCCTGCCTAGCAGCTTTCCACTTTGATAAACTGACTAAAGGCTCGGAGCAGAGCATTTGTAAAAATGCTAAGTAAATGCATTTGTCTGCACCATTGCATACCTGAGCTTGTAAGCAGTGAGACTCATAGGAGCAGATTAAGCCGTATCTCAAGCTCATGCTACTTGTAAGCCTTTTATAACGTAGCATTGCATGCAGACTGGTATATTTATTTGCTGCTACTGTCTTTTCTTGCACACAGCAGCCTGTAGCGTCTTAGTAACACCTCAAAGACCCAGATTAGACAGCACAATAACCACTAGTCAGGTGACAGTGACACATCTCCAATGTTTGTGGACAAGCTAAAGACTGGTGAGCACCCATTTTGGAAGTTGTGGCTGCTCTGTCCTATCCATCCAAGCCACAGCACCTGAAGGCTAGCATTTTCCCCAGACTGCACATTTGAGAGACCTAATAATCATACTGGTTAAACCATCAGCAGTGATCTGAATAGTTTTTGTCCAATTTCTAAATCTCATGGCATGCCCTGGGTCATCACATCAAGGAGCTGATAGGTCAGTTTAAAAGAATAAAAGCTGGCTGATATCTTACAGCATGTCCAGAGGTGGATATTCCACCCAATTTAAACTGGAGAGCATTCACATACAAATGAAGCGAATAAATGGAAAACAAGTTTTTGTCCATTTTTTATTGTCAAATATAAAAGTATACGGTTTTGATTTAAGGATAATAAAGCAGAGTGATTACTTTGTGTCTCGCTGTTGAGTACAGGAATAATGGAAAACATGGCTGCAGGACATGAAGAAATGTACCTACGTTTATCACCAATGATGGAAACTAAGATGAAAGATACCAGCCGAACTTAAAGGAAGTAAATGCATCGTCCAGTCTGTGACTCTCAGCTCCAAGTCCATTGGTTCCATTGATTTCTATGACCCATTCTGAGATGGGCTCTGACCCCTACACATTTGTCTCTGCAAATAATTAAAAGTAGCTGCCTTGTTCTTCTGTTACCACTCAGTAAATTTTGTTTAACATTTTTAATGGCGTGTCACATGAATAAAAATGGGTGCAGGTGGTGTTTGATCATGCAAGGCTCTGAAATGTGACATTTAATTGGAAACAAGTGGAGACAATATATTTGGATCGCTGTTTAACGACAGGTAAAAGACATTCTTTGGCTCAAGCAGGTGAAACGAACATTACAATAACCCAAATGAGAGAAAATTCAAGGATAAATAATGATCTTCATCTCAACCCTGGCCAGCGGTGATCTTATAATTTACCAACGCTCCCTAATTGGAAAGAAACATGAGCACGTACGGTGGCTGACATGATCAAAGACGGCAGCAAGATGTCAGATGTTAAGATGAAACAAAGACTTAACGACCCCGTGTAACAGCATGGAATTAGAGTCACACATTCAGATCATTAAAGCATGCAAAGAGATGATAACCCTTACTGTCATTAGTATGAACTGATAAAAATAACAAGATGCCATAGTTACAGCTGGTAAACAGTCCATGAGGCTACAGTAATAAAGAGAATAATATAGGACCCAGAACAGAACCCTGTGGGACACCGGACATAACGGCACTGTGTCAGACCCAACAAAAAGGAAGATAGGAAGACAGCCAATGTAAATTAGAGTTAGATAGTATATAGTGGGGCTCACTGATGTGTTTAAGCAATGAAGCCCTCAAGATATTTTAAAATTGGCCATATTTATTTTTGTAGGTTAATTTTTGAACTGAAATTGTTGCCAAAAAACGAAAGAAAAAAAAAAATCTGTTGCACCAGGGCAAAAAATTACACAAAAAATGTAATTTATAAAAACTATATATATATTGACCTGATTTAAAATAGATCACAGATAATAAATACATGTGTAAAATCCATGATATGGAGGACGTTTCACCCCGAGACTCAAAAGAAACAAACTCCAAGTGTAGAGAAACCTTTCACGCCGAGTCAGATGTGTTTTTGTTATTCACTTTGCTGCAAAAATCCACGGTTCACACGACAATATGGATGCCTTCTGTGGTTATCTTGAAAGATGGAGTCCATCCAATGCTGAGGAGCAAAAAGAGTTTCACCTGCTGATGAAGAAACAGAGGAAATATCTCCATCGTCTCCAGGTCTATTTCAGGGAGTCAGTGATCCAGTTGATAAGCTCCTAGCAACACTGGAAACACACATTAAGAAGAAGACCGATTTCCAGAATGAAACATTACTTACTTAGTGGTCAGAGAAGTACAAGGTGGACACTTTTAACCATTTAGAGAGACAGATGTGTACAGGTCAGTGTCCATTAAAGAAAAGGTCATAGAAATCAATAGAACCAATGGGCTTGTGGAGTCACAGACTGGGCAGTAGAACAATAGAGGAAAGCTGCAGTTTCCACAACCCATTCATCCAGTTCATACTGAACAGCTACCGGCGGTGTGTGCTGTACGTTTATTAGCATGACACGGTGTGCAGTTTGAGTTACAATCTACAGCACAAGGTCATATTTGTTACTGAAACATGCAGAAATTTATGACGACAAATTCCTGAACTAATGCTGCTCAAACCTAAAGACGGATTGTGTTGTGCTTTAGGCCCAAGGAAGGTAAAACATTTAGGAAACCTTGAACAGCAACAGAATGACTGAGAGGTGGTTTGTCACTGACGCTGGACTCAGTAAGATAACACAGCTTTGCTCTTTTCGTCTACTTTGATTAATTTTCTTCAAGTTACGAACTTTACCACATTCCTGTAGGTCCATTATCTCACCTGAAGATTACATCGGAGATTTATTATCTGAATAGAGATGTGTGTTTGCCCTGATCCTGCTTTATTAAGGAGCAACGAGACCTGAGGGAGTTAGGACCTGAAGGCTGACTTCAGCATCTGGATGGCGACAGGAGAGAGTTTAGACCACGGGCATGCGCTCTTCACAGACACAGCTGAAAGGGAATCTATGCAGCTAGTAAGAAAAATCAAAAAGCATTTGAAAGAAGCATTAGCGCTGCAGTATCTGGCTGCATGTACAGATATGAGGTTTGTTTGGAAGTGAGCAGCGGGTTCAGGAATCCCTCCCGCTGAGGATTTAATAGGCAGAATGTGGAGGAGACTGGCGGCATCCAGCGCTCCCAAATCTGACGAATCACAGGCCTTTTTCCTCCGCTCTGAAAATCTCATATAAAATGCCTGGCAGCCATTCAGATGTCTTAAAATGCCTGTGGCTTGGCAGTCCGCTATTTCATCGCTCTGATCTGATGGAGAGTCGGGGAGTTTGGAAACACAGGCAGATAGACGGAGGCAGCAGAAATGCTCGGAGTGTCTAATCGCAGTCAGTTCGAGTTCACAGGGAAGTTCAGCTTCGCAGTCCCGACTGGAGCCCAATGAAGACGCTTTATTCCAGCAGCACCGGGCGTCTGACATGCACAATATTTACAATCTGCAGCAGCAAGAGCAGTCCTCAAACAAATGTAGACACAAGTTGATATCTTAATCCTTCTCCTCAGTTGTTAAATGATGGGATGCACTGTACCGTGTGCTTATTAGTTTAGGCACCGTTTCATGATTCAAGCGTTGTGGTTTGATGAGCCTGAAGTAGGGCCAAGTTAACGTTAAGTAGCTGTGACTTGAATACTGCCAGGCAGCATAAATAACCCACCGGGGCTCTTCCTAACAATGCTGCAACATGCTTTACAGCGTGCGTGTTCCCTGTATGGCAGCGGCTTAATCAGGCATCCGTAACAAAATCAGATGAGTCATGGAAGACATGAAGGATTAATAAGCGACTGTACAGATGCTTCCTGAATGCTGAAAGATTAAAAAGAACTTTCAGACTCAATACGGATGAGCCGAGAAAGACTGTACGTGTATGACACACTGATTAAGAGGCAGCTGATCCCAGTACCTGGACCTGGTTGTGCTCGTTTGAAGAATAGTCTGTATATAAACATGGACAACACGTCTCCTCTTCCTCTCATTGGTCAAACTGACTCTATCTTCCCGGGGATACAGGCAGCGCCATCTTGTGAGTTTGGATCCAGAGTCTGATCAGTACGGTCTGAGGGCGGACCCACATGGAGCCGTGATACTGAAGCCCCGCCCACACTTCCTCCAGACTCGCTCATGTTTTAGTTTAATACTATATATAGCTAACTAAAATTAAACTTATCCAAAAATATGACTGTTGAACATTTATCAACATTATATTAAGATCCTAAAATGATCAAAGCCATTCTTGGAAAACAAATGTATTTTAGTTTTAGTTTGCCCTAAACCACGCCCACTTAGATGGAGGAGGCGGAGCTATGACCTATACTGCCTCCAGACACCATTGGGAGCTCTACTTGCTTTGGCCTCACTTTTGAGGAGCTGTCCCGCCGTCCATCTTTATACTGACTGTGGTTTAAATGAAGGTTCTCAGTCTTACAGGTCATTGTACATCCAGGGAAACTTGAAAACGTTTGCTTATCAACCAATTCGTTTTAAAAGACAGATGGTTTCCTTTAGTTCCTTTTACTGTTCAAACCATTTGTTTTTAGAGATTATAGATGGAGTTTTAAATGTCAAATGTCAAATTTAGAGCCCATCCAAAACAGGGAAGAAAAACTATAATATAATCTGTCATGAATGTACGACAGAGTCTCAACATTCACACACTGAGACTGGAGACTCTGACAGATAATAGGTACCACTCAACAGAGAAGGAAAACAGGATCAAACTGTGTCCTAGAACTACAGATAAGGATCTGGTCCCTAACAGACACGGATCTGATGAGTTACATCCACAGCAGTCTGTTAGAACTGAACACTTGGCTAAAACATCATCAAGAAACTCAACTTTCAGCTTGTTTTCTGGACTGGGTAGACGCGTCACTGTGACTGCAGAGCACTCAGAGCAAACCTCTATATAAATACAAGACCATTTACCATTAATTGACTGTGGAGCTGTTTATTTACACACTTGGAGTCTTGGAATTATGCCTAGTTTTTCCTCATGTTAAGGACCCTCTTCAACAACGCTATGATCTGTTCCTGAATGAGCTCGATATGCTGATTAGCTGATTACCCGACCGCCGTCGGTGCACCTCACCTGCTGTGCACAGCCACGTTTAAGGAGACGCATCCAGGCATCGAGGTTCTATGAATAGAGAGGCATGTAATCACGATGCAGCGATGCCACGGCAACGGCACGATAAATGATATTTCATGCAATAAAAAGGTTGAACAAATACTTCTTTAAAAATAAACTCGGGTGTGTGACCCTGTGCACCTTTGTCTTTGTGGAACTGCTGTGTATATGCGTCAAACTGTTGTTAACCATTTTGAGAAAAGTTAGTGAAAAAGTTAAGGCACCAAAAAGGCACGCATGTTTCCAGCAGTAAGGTCACAGCATCTCATCAAGCCAAGGGATCATTCAGTGTCTGACCTCTGTAAGTGTCTCCTGCTACTCGTTAATGACGCCCTTTATTCTGTTCCTTCTTCCACTGGTTGCTCTGACAGCGTCCTTCCTCTCCCTGGCTACTTCTCTCTTATCTTTCTCAGCCTGTCTTCATGCATACTGTCTGCATAATTTAAAACAAGACTTCGCATGAAAACGGACCTGTGAACCTTTTTTTTTTTTCCTTTTGCATCCTTCAGTTTTGATGTATCCTCCTGACTACCAGTAGTTCAGATTTGTCCTCTGTGGAGGACATTTGTCAAGCTGAATGTCTCCCACCTGCTGCATGCTACTGAATGAACTCCTTCTGCTATCTTCAGAGGACGCTTAGGGCTTTTCAATGATACCAAACGTGAAGTGGCGTTGGAACCTTAATCTTTCTCTTTCTCCTTAAGGAAAATGCTGTCAGTCAGTTATATGAGCAAAACATTTGATTTTGATAGTCTCTGTTTCATGCTTGGCGTACTTCCTCTGTAGCATCTTCTGTGATTTTTAGCTCCGTCCTCACCAAGAGTTCACGGTGGCTTGCTCGCAAAACTGAGTTCATTTTCACTAAGTAAATGGTAGTAAGTACCTTCAGAAGCTGAAGCTCAGAGGAGGGGCTCTCATGCTTCCCTTTAATGCCGTACTGAGAGTGGTGCAGGAGCTCCACACAGACCAGAGCATCCGCCCATCATCCTCCGTCAGCTCCGGTGGATGCTCCTCATGCTCATCTCCCTGATTAGAAGCCCTGTTGAGGTGTCATCCAATCAGACGTTGTTTATTGGACCCTGCAGACCTCGAGACAATTAGAACCAGGAGGAGTCTCTCTGCTTCATCTCGCCTGGGACGACCTACTGTGACCACACACAGTCAACAAACAGGGTTTCTAGCTCCCTACTGGGGGCTGTGCAACGGTTACGTGATAACAGTTACAGAGACACAGACGAGTTTCTGATAAAACACAGTAGAAAGTAATGAAATCTATAGCTGCAGGCATGTACAGCCTGTATAAAAACAGGCAAGGCAGCACCATCATCAGCATTTAATAGTCCCCCACAGCTTAGTGTTGTTAGATGGGATAGTGTAGCAGCTAAAGGTCTAATAACTTTATCAGATAGTTGATGTGCAGCCTCCTCCTCTCTGTTACCAGTTGTTAACTGACTGCTGTCCAGAGGATTTGGACCGTTCCTCTGCTAGCGTTAGCCTTTTCAGATGCATTGCAGTAGTACTTTAGCTTTAGTTAGTTCACATTTGAGGTCCCATTCAAAATCCCAGGAAAGCAACCCAAATGCAGGATGTTCAGACTCAGAAAAGTTCAGCGCTTAAAGAATTGAAGACCAGGAAGTCCATGGCTGGAGAAAAAGGCAACTAAGAGTTTAGAAGATAAATTAGAGAAGACTTCCAAAAGGAGAGAAATGAGAGTGCTGAAGGCAGCCAACAAACAGTGATACATAAGGAAATGGAAGAAGAATTTAAGCCCAGGAAACAAAAGCTAGACATGCTAAAGATCAAGGAGACGTTCACACCTGGTGAAGAGTTGCAGGTCCTTAAATACAGCTACAGGACTGATTAGATGATTGACCACAGGTGAGACTGGAGCCCAGGACCTTGGCCAGCAGCAGCTTCAATCAGCACACCTGGAGGAGACAGGAGCACAGCGACAAGGCCGGCCAGCAGAGAGCGTCCCATCCAGGTTCATCGCATTCTGAGGAAACATCTCAGCGTCTTTGTGTTTCTGCAGCGAGGTTGCAGAGATTTTTCTTCGTGTTGTAATCTGAATCTGTGCTGCAGATTTTAGCTGAACTGAGTTTTTGTGGTGTGTTTAATGATTTAGTTGATGTAATGAAACACCCACCCAGCTGCTCTTATTCTAAAGTCCAATACGACAAAAGCCTTTGCCTTCGGGATCCTGATCTGTCTTTAAATATGCCCAGCCATATAAATCAGAGCAGTGCGACCTTAAACAGAGTTACAAACTAAGTTCAACTTTAATTTATCTCAGTGACTTAGGAAAATAAACGTCTTAATTTCATAGTTCACATATGATCAGCTTTACAGAGGCAGCACTTTATTATTATGGTATATGTTAGTGCGGCTGCAGTTCTTTGGCCTGAAAGGTGTCACTACACAAGACGATGGCTTGAAATACATGGTGACATGGGATACACTGGGGGGGCGGAAGGAGTCTCAAACCTCCCAGCACTAGTTCACACACAGTAAAGCTACAGTTTGGTTACTCTGGAGAAAAAAATAAATCCAGCCTTGGTTCCTGAGTTTAGGGACCATGTGTCTTAGAGTTTCCTTTATACTCCATTCAGACACACAGTGATTGAGTCTGGGGACATCCTGCATGGTCCAGCGCAGGTCGAGGCTAGCTGCCCTTGGTGAACGGGTGTTGCTATTACACATGGATACTGAGAGAAAGAGAGAGCTGGGATGTAATTGGTTTTAACTCTGGGGTTTAGTAGTCAAGTGTGTGCATTTGTCTCATGGTTCCAGTGTTGATCATGCTGACTGAGTGCAGTCTTAAAGGAGTATTACGCTCTAGTTCAGTGTGATAGAACGGTTTTAATATCACCTGAGCTAGTCACTTCTGCAGAAATGCGTTTGTAGCCACACTACTGTCTTCTAATGTGCACATCTGAGATATTTCTGCAGGAAGATCTACTTTCTAATCTGTTGTGTTTTAAACCAGTCTGATTGAAACTTATTCACAATAAACCAACACCATGATGAAATACTGCATTTATGTGCCCTCAGCTTGGCTCAGTTTAACAACACTATGTCAAAGTGGGTATTAGCAGCAGTGTTGTGAGTACTCTGATTACTTTTTTCATGTAATTTGTAATGTAACGCGTTAGAGAGGACAGCTTTTGAATCGTAGTACGCACATTATTTTCAATTCGCCAGCGAAAAGGACAAGAACAACATAACGGTAAAATGCTCACTCTGCGTTGGTGAAAAGCTTCTGTCGATCGCAAAAAAATCCGCTTCCAATTTAAAAAAAGCATCTGGTATTAAAGAAGCAGCACTTTATCACCCTGCTATTGTTCTCCTGCAGAGTTCTCGTGCATTTAAAGGAGGCTGTTTGTCGCTGAGTTGCAGCATGTGAGAGGCTCTGCAAACGGCTTTTAATGTTTGCTAACGCATGAGTACTCTAACGCGTTGCAGTTAATATCTTAAATGTAGTTTTTGCAATTTACCCCAGGGCCGTGTGTTTGACACTTATCTTGAATGGGGGGGCTGGAACCTATCACCTGCTGCCAGTTTTAAATTAATTAACCCAACAAACATGTCTTTGGACTGAAACATGTAAACTCTGCACAGCAGGAGTTTGTTCCAGCTGCTCGGTGGATTCTAACCCACAGCTTTATTAATTACTAATAACTGAACTCATTGACATATGCAAAAAAATACCCCAGTTGTCCCAATAGTGTATATTTATACTCTTTCACTTTAACGTCTTTGTTTTTACTTAAATTTCCTTACTTTACTTTGGTTAGCTTTCCCCTTACTTTAGTTATTTTGCTTGGTACAGTTGTTCATGTTTTATATTATACGTTTTCTTCTTCTTCTTTTTAATCTAATATGTATTTTGTACTGTCTTACTCTACCGTTGTTAACATCAGAATTTCAATAATAACAATAATCTCATCTTAACGTGAGGGAAAGATCTCAGTTAGCGTTTAATGTAGGATTAACAGTCACATCTTTGTGATATAAACTGTCAGGCGTGCTACATTAGCTCACTAACCCTGACCCCAGTGTCTCTGCTGTACTGTCTGATCACTGAATGAAGGGCAAACTGTGAAGGAGAACACTGATCTGAAACTCAAGCATACAGCGTTCACACTTTGAAGGTTTGCATGAATAGGGACATTATGGAGGGGATGGTGTGCTCTAAAGCACTCAGTGGAGTACTTATGGACTCTGCTGTGTAATGCATTGTGCGTAATTGAAATTGCATGGCGGTGTAACGAACCAAATACAAAAAGGATTTTCTCACAAGTCAAAGAGTAACAATTGGTTATAAACCGTCAGTGCTGCCTTCCGTGGAAAGCTGGTATAACACTTGGCTGAGTATTGTTAGTGTGAGGAAGAGATATGTGTGTGTGTGTGTGTGTGTGTGTGTGTGTGTGTGCATAGGCCTGCAGAAAGGTGCAGCCATTTGAGTTTAATGGTGTAAATGCGTGTAGCCTTCCAATTTCTCTGCTAAACTGAGTGAGGCATTGGCTTCTTTTCCGTGCACACTTCTTGACAGACGTTGACAGGTCCCGTTGGGCTCTTTTACAGTGCTGACTGCTGACAGGAACACGGTGGAAACGAAACAAAAAGCTTCCCTATGGCTCCCCGAGTGATTTCGATCCTGCCTGTACCCGTACCTGGCCAGGGAGAGACATGCACCCCTATCAAAGACTTTCCTCTTGACGGGCTGATCTCAGCTGCCACCGAGCGCAGGGAAAGTCAAATAAAGAACTCCGTGAAAACTCTAATGGGACGGAACATGAGAATATAAACACGTGTAGAGTATGAAAATGATCATGTTGCTTTAACACATAAAATAAATGGACAATGTTATCAATGACTCACTCAAACTTCCTCTAGAGTCACTGGTGATTGGTTAATACTGTGCTCATGCTCCACCTCCACTAGTTACTAAGAAATGTCAATCATCATGATGTCACTTCCTGTTTCTATAGACTTCAATCATCCACAATGGAAGCTGCTTGGTCACAGTTGCTCAGTTGCACATCAAAAAACTCTTAAAAGCCACTAGTTAAAGTAAAATAATAAAATTAAAATTAAATTAAAATGTGCAAAAATGTGCAAAATGTGAATATGATCAAATAATAACAGAAGTAAATATATATTATATATATAGGAAGGATTAATAAGATGAAATAATATGCATTAACATTAATAACATGGAGTTATCTGTTACAGAAAGGTGAGTTGTTGAACAGTTGGATAGAGTAAGGTATGAAAATGGCATAAAATCAGCAAAAATAAAACTTCTCAGAAAAGTAGACACATGCATCAACTTTATAATAACTACCTAAAAAGACAGAAACCATCCTTGAATAATTCATATTTGACTTTAGTGTGTTAGTTTGGTTCAAGTCCCATCCACTAATATGGCATTTATGACCTATACTGCAGCCAGCCACCAGGGGGAGCTCCACTCCTATAGGAGCTGTCATGGCGTCCACTTTATATACAGTCTATGCCTCAACATGAAAATGATCTTCTAATTAAGATGACCATTGTTCAAGATGGCTAATTAAGCCTTAAAATGCTAAAAATGAAACATCTCATGCTGCTGCCAGCCGTAACGACCAGACCAGACATTCAGCTCGCCCACACTGAGACGTCTCTCACTGGCTTTTGGGAAAATAATGAGATCAAGTGGTGGTGTGATGGCTGCGAGGCCGACACACAGAGCAGCATTCAAAGTGGCCTCCCGTTTGTTTCTTGCCTTTGATTTGGTGACAGTAACCACCGAAAAGCCTGACCTGCATAAATAAGCGGCGGTGGTTGTGTGGTGATGGTGACAGAGAGCCGCCTGGCGCCCTGTATCCAGCATTAAGAGCTAAGGTGGGGCGAGCTGCAGCTCCGGGCTGCTGCACGCCGATTGTCCCATCAGTCCATTTTCCAACGCAGCGGACAGAGCCGTGTCTTCTGAAGCAGGGTCCACGGAGAAAGCGTTCAGATTGAAAAGGTTTCTGTGCTGTGGGCCCCTCTGGGAAGCAAACGTTTGTCATAACTGAGTAAGACGCTGGGTTTTAGCTCTGGATATGTTGACAAGACGAGAAGATGCCAAAGTTTTACTGCAGAGTGAAAACATGTCAAATTGTCCTTCTCCTGCCAAGGAATGATTTTTTTTTCTCTTTCTTGAAGCCGTCAATTTTGTATGGATCCGAAAAACACCGCTGTTTCTGCCTCGCATTGACGTGTTGTGCAGAATTTTAGAGGTGAAATAAATCTGATGCTAAGACCAGCTAGGTGAGAAAAGGTGAGTGCACCACATTAGTTCACTTTGGCACAGCTGCAGATGCTCATGTTCTTTCACACAGAGCAGCCAAACGCCTTCCCGTGTGTGCGCGGTTTTTATTTTTTTAAACCGCAGTCAACGGCCACAGCCGCGTCCGCGTCTTCACCGTGTTTTGGTGACAAAGTAGATGTCACCAAAACACGGTGAAGACGCGGACTGTGAAGACGCGAGACTTCTCTCGTGTAAAAACGTCCACTTTACGTTGTAGCCTTGGATCTGTTTGACTCTGCTGCTGATGTATTCCCGTCCTTGATGCTGCGGCGTCTTTGCAAACACATGCACCGAGCATCAAGTCCTTTATCTGTGAAGTAATAGTCAAGGCGGTGCATCATTTATCCTCCTCATATCGCCGTCACATGACCAAACTGTAGGTTAGTAGCTAAACCGATTGGTTTAACATAACTATCATCTCATTCTCAGCTCTGATTGCCTTTACCTCACAGCTAGGACCTTCACACCTGTATTTCAGCACTTTTTGTCCAGACCAACTAAACTGTTTCCTCATGGTCCTGTTCAGGAGATCTAATCAGGAAGTTATGACTTGGAACCACCACAGATCACACGCCTTCTTCCATCACGTCCTCTGTTAGGTCCCTTGGTGGCACTAGAGGGAATTTAGGGACCAACTTGACAACAACCAAGGACGTTGAGAAAGTTGAGGTAGAGGGAAAGGCTCACTGAAAAGGTGACTGACTGAAATTAAAGGCAACAAAC
The DNA here is from genome assembly GCA_005024645.1 of Planiliza haematocheilus. Lineage (NCBI taxonomy): Eukaryota > Metazoa > Chordata > Actinopteri > Mugiliformes > Mugilidae > Planiliza > Planiliza haematocheilus. The sequence goes on along the minus strand of SRSE01000630.1, from coordinate 1,470,486 downwards.
AGAATGCGTTCAGCTTGACATATTTCCATATCCAGTATCTTTGATCGCTGGCAGTGTGACTGAAGTGTGGTATGTTTGCAAGTTATTGAGAAAAGTGTATAAAGTGTGTAGTGAGGGGTTTTATAACCTTAAAACATTTAGAATCATTGTTAAAAATAAAGCTGACTACTTTGCGGATTTCGCGTATCGCGGGTTATTTTTAGAACATAACTATCACTCAAGGGACCACTATATAACACACACCGTCCCTTAGAGTGTCCATTTGTAGTCTGGCTGTAAAGAAAGTTAAATAAAATTCACTGAAATACAATATTATTTAATTACTAAACAAAAATCTTGAAACAAAAACAGTGGGGACAATTTGGACCATAGCTGTGCCAAATAAATGAAAGCAATAAAACAAAACTAGGCCTGGCTCACACACGTCCATATGGAAAACAACAAACAAAAGGGCCTGATACCACGGTAGGCGACAGAAAACAAAAGAACAGTTGAGCAGTCAGAGAGCAGAGACTGGACCATGTGGTTCCCAAACCAAGCAACAAGCAACAAGCAGTCAGAGCAGCTAGCAAGTAAAGTGTAGAGGAAGTAGAGGAGTGAGGGTCCTTTTAAGGTTGGATGCCCTCATTGCCCAACCAACCAATCAGCAGGCTGAACTGAACCTTCCCAGGTGTAATCACCTGAACAAACAGGGGAGGGGGCCCCTGCCTGGCCTGTAACACCAGCCCACACAGCTCAGCATCTTCATGGGCTAATGACGACAGCAAGCAGGATGCTCCGGCTGTTCCCCTCTTCACGAGGGCCCTGAGCAGTGATTGGTCAGTTTGAGTGTGAGTCAGCCAATTAGCTGCTCTACAGACTTCACAAATGGAAACCAATCAGGATGTGATCATCTCCTACGAGTGCAGGGTCACCAGATCATCACAGGCTGATTGTTATTTCTTGAATGACTCATCACAGACTAACGCTGGGGCTCTGTTGGTTTGTTTTCTATTAAACGAGAAGAAACGACATCATAAATATTAGAAATATATTAGTGTTATTGCCGCATAATGATGACGGTAAGTCTTGTATGGCATTACCATGAGTTATTATAGAGGGAAAAGCCAGTGACGCACACATTTAATGCCCTATGTTGTTGCTATGGTTGCAGAATATTTGCAAAAAACAAAACATGCAAAACATTTTTTGCTTTAACAGATTGCTGAGACTTTAAAACCTACACGTAGCTTTAGACGGCGAACACAATGCACCCTGCTGAGTCTGAAAGGACTGAGGCCCTCCATTCAAATCAGCCTCTCGGTTGTTTTGTCTGCAGCAGTTCGGTTTGAAACCAAACTAATTAGACGTGAAACGAAGCTGCAGAACTTTTTTTATTCGTGCATGACATCCAGACACATTCACACACGTGCAGGCTCTGCTTTTTATCTGCTGCCACCTCAACCTGCTCCTCCTCTACCACCAGGTCTGACTGCAGTGATTCGCTAAACGCTAATGTTTCTGTGTGACGTCTAGATAACGGCGAACTCAAACAAGCATCTCAGACATGGACTGTTAGCTTGAGATACGGAGGCGGTCGACATGACAACGAGATCAGCAGGTAGTGAACCCTAATGGGTCATGGGCGGAGATAAATATTACTAAAGCGTCCGCCTCGGCCTTGCTCTTTAATATTTATAGTCAGAAAGAAAAATTAAGATGAAACAATGCCAGCTCGTACGTAGCCGGGCCCCGAGTCAAAGCTGGTACCTCTTGCATATTTAAAGAACGTCTGCGCTTTACTGTAATTTATTTGCATACGCTGTGCAAATAGATGGCCCTGAAAGTCCTTGGAGCTAAAGAGGAGGGCAATAAATAACGTTATGTAGATGAAGTCGCCCAGCAGACTGCTTTTAAGATGAATTTAGATATTTAAGAAAAGCAAATATGGACAGGCTTTAAATGCATCGAGTTATTTGATGGTTCAAGTGTCTGTTTTACAGTCCGGCTCAAAGGCTCAAAGGTCAGCGTGTTGTATTTTTGTATTTTCAAAGTCTTGGTCTTGTCTCGGAATCGTTCGCATTTTTTCTCGGTCGAGCTGGACTCAGGATTTTTTGTTGAGACCAAGTGATTTTTGTACAGACGTGAAGAATTTCTCCATATCTGGTTTAATTTATCACCTGAAATCCAAACATCTAGATCACTATGCTGAATATGAGGGATGCTGCAGCGGCACAGAAAAGGAAAATCCCTCCGAGCACGCCTGCTCTGCAATTAGAACGACAATTATTTGAATTAAACTGCATTAAAGTTACACACGACCCACATAAATAACAAAGAGCATAAGCTCAGAAACAGAAAACCTTCAGGACTTTAAAGAGCGATTCAGATAGCTAGGTGCGCCTATACCGTACGTAGAAGAAGATGACTTCTTCTACGCCATTACATTTTTCATCTCACTTTGGGAATCCCTGCCTTAGATGATCGGCCGTTATCTGCTCTAGAAGATGTGAGATTTTGTCGGCCTAATAATTTCTTCCGGTGTTTTGTTTTTCGTTTTTCTGTCTTGGTTTCCTCATTTTTGGTTTCAGTACATCCCTATATAAAGCAATAACATAAAAATAATTAAAATTGTTCCACCAATGTATATAACCATCTGAAGAACTTGGTTATATCCAGGGCTCTCAAGTTGTGAACTTAGCTTGGAGATTTTCTTTTTGTTTTTTGACAGGGGCGACGGTGAAATCGACGGTGTTTGAAGATTGGCCAGTTGGTCCTACCAACAGTTTGAAATCTATTTTTCAATATGACAAATAGACTAATGCTTCTCTTTATTCAGTTTGGTCTCGGTCTTTACTCGGTCTCATGTTAGGTGGTCTTGACATTTACTCTTCAGTAAAGGTAAAGGAAGACACATTTACTCCTGGTTTAATTTGGATTCACGCAGCATTTTTGCAGCTTTCAGTTTCTAAATGGCCGTGTATTGTACACACACACAAGCTCATTTTGCTTTTTCATTCTTCAGCCATTGACCTGCGTCTCCCCACGGCTTTCACCAAATGGAGCTCTGCATGCACAAAGGAGTCTCCCTTGTGCCTGAAAATACAAAGTTCTCTGAGATCCAATATCCATGCGGCGCTGGCAGTGCAGAGTCTCGCTTATATCCCCGGACGTCCAGGAAAACCAGGCGGCTTATAAGTGAAAGGTTTAAGAGGACGGCGTAGCGCTGATGGACGGGGTGGCTAAATGAAATCTCGGTCCCCTGAATAAGGGGAAAAAGATGGAGGGCTCAGCTAACTGACAGGCGGCTCAGGAGTGTCTGTAACCCAAAACACATTACAGAGCCATCAGGCTGAGTGACACTTCACTCCCTCCCTTTTACAGGAGCCACGATGAATGGCAACCCCTTGTTCTCCCCCTCTCGAAATGACAACCGCAGAATATCAAATGCCAATTAAAGGAGGAGACAGGCCCGGCCGGAGGAGTGGCAGCTAATTCTCATCAATGTGATAGGTGGAGGGAGTAAAAAAAAAAAAAGCTGCAGAGAGGAGGGTCACTTTGTTGAACAGCTGATCCGGACGTTCTGCAGCGCAGAGATATTAAAGGGAAAGGCGCTCCGCAGGTGCTAATAGAAGCCGTATCAAAGCTGCTACGACTAAACCAGAAGTGAAAAGTGTATCAAATCTGGTGACAGGGACGGGGGGACGGGAGGACAGAGGGGGACAGGGGGACGGGAGTGTGTGTTTGCACGTGGCTGTGTGCAGCTGTAGCTCTGGAAAAGGTTTCACGGTGAAAATATTAAAACTACAGGCCTCATTTCTTCGTGGCGGTTTGCACTGACGCCTCACAGCAAGAAGGTTCTAGAAGGGTTCTAATCCATCATGGCCGACTGGTTCCTTTCTGTCTGGAGACCTGTCCAGGGTGGAGCCCAGCTGGGATAGGCTCCAGCGGTTACAGAAGATGAATGAATGAACCACTTGGACGATCGTCTTCAGGGCTGCAACATAACGTGGAGACACATGACAGAGATGCGAACGTAATGGTGTAAGGGTGAGACAGTGGACGTCTGGTCGTCTTAGGTTCTCTTCAACACGGCCTTTTATTCACATCCATGGGCGTGGTAGTGGGGGGGGAAGGGGGACCTGACTACCCAGAGCCCATGAAAATTGGGTCCTCCAATTAATTGGTGTCATAATGTATTTCAAACCAACATATTGGACATTCTGGGAGACGCAAAATGATTTAGTCCCCCCATAGACAGCAGCCCGCAACAAGTACGTCAATCAAAAACACAAATAGGGGAACCAGAAAAAGAAAGAGCAGAAAGAAAAGAAAATAGCGCCAAATGAGGGGAAGCTGCTGTTAATCGCTTTCTTTCCTAAAGGTGAACCGAGTTTAACGTTGGCGTAGTCCAGAGTCCGTGGGTATTTACTGGAATGTAAATTACATCCTTACATCTTGTGTAAAAGCTTTATTTATTTCTTTTCTGCATGGATAGGGGCCCACTGACATGACGAGTGCACAGGGCCCAGAATTTGGTGCTACGCCCCTGTTCCCATCTTCTCAGGCTTTGCTGGTTGAAGTGATTCAGCACGAGACGAAAACAGCTGCACTGCAGAGAGCCGTAACTGTATCGTCAAAGGAGCAGTAGATCAGTTAGGAAATTAGCTTGTTCCCATCAGACCGACCATGAAATATATCAGTTCACCTTCTAAGACATGCAAGGGACTCAGAAAGCTGAGAGGGATGCCAAGCAATTCATCCAAAACAGGAACGTTCTCATGCTGCGTCCATGTACTCGTATCCGCTCCAACATGTGCCAGTTTGCACCTTCAAGCTAGTTCGCTTCACCAATAAACCAAAGAAGAAGAAGGAGGAGGAGGAGGTGGAGGGAGGAGGAGGAGGAGGAAGAGGAGGAGGAGGAGAGTCTCTCGAACATAAAACAGCTCAGCCAGCCCAGACAAGACGTGTGCAGACATTACGGAGCCGTGGGAACAGCTTGTGCTGCATGCTACTAGCGTGACATTAACGTCTCTGTTGCATCTGTTTGAGCAATCGAGCTCCTGTGATCTGGGGAAGAGAACGAGGACCACCAACAGATGACGCCGGCGTTTAATTAACACATATTTAACTCCTTGCGCGGCTTAGCGCAGAATTGTGTTTTCTAATGGCTGTGTGTTTTCTGCTGTGTTTGTTTAAATGCCCCGCTCCCAACCTAGACCCCTCTGACACCGTGATAACAGACTGACAGCACCCCACCACCACCCACATCCACACACAGCATAAGGCCCTGCATGCACAGGCACTCTTTCATCAGTATTAACTGTGTGCAAGGCTTATTGAATCTGTAGCAAATCAGCAAATCTCAAATAAAGTCTTGAGCCTCGTCCGACGTGTTTTGCATTTCCCTGTTAATGTAACCACCGCTCTTCCTTTCATCGCCTTTCGTCTTGAGACTCCCGGTCCATTTCCACAGTGGAACTATTCATGCAAGACGATGGAAAACAACTGAGAAGAAAGTGTCTCTGTCGTCCTGCTGGCTGTGCGTGCTGGAGTCAGGTACCTGTTCCAGGTGGCAGATGTCGGGGCCTTTGGATGGAGCAGTAATGGATGCTACGCCGCTGTCTCCCCTTTTGGAACGAGCTCTCCAGGCGCTGTTCCTCTGGCCGACGCTGAACAGCTCTGTGCAGAGACCTCCTGCAAACTTTGCTGGAATCAAAGTCCAAACAAAAAAGTCAACTTTATAAATCAGTGTGGATGCCACAACAAAAAATGAGTATGTGCAAATAATGCACAGCGCAGGAAGATGTGTGCAAAATACAAAAAGATGCACATGAGGCTTGGAGTCTATTTACATCTTGTGCATAAATAAAAATAAATGGTGTGCAGCAGAGCAGCAGGTGTAAACATTTGAGCAAAGTGGCTCAGCTGGTAAAGACACAACTCCCTCCGCTGCACCTGTACCAGCCCAGTGACTGCACCGCCCTGCAGTCCAGAGCCTGACAGGCCTACACCTGCTTCCCGGGAACGTCCCCAGGACAGCGCAGGAGCGGCACCATGCAAAATGTGCGACAGGTTACCGCAGCCTAGATTCAATATTCTGCTTCCGAGCGCCTTTTGCACATCACTGCTACGCCGCTGTGTCAGACATTCAAAGCAACGAGCCAAAGCGCAGACATGTTAATAATAAATACAGTGAGAGAGCCTGGCAGTGACAGGAACCTGTGACGCGGATGATAAATAAGAAACGGGATGATGAGGTGGAGCTTTATATTAGATTTTAGTCGTGGCCAGTGTGAGCTTAGACTTTGAGAATTTGCATGGATCATCCCTCAAGGATAGCTGCTGCAGCTACAATGGTTTGGGCATTGTTTTGGGGGGGTTGCGATAAAAGCAATTACTGTCAGAGCTAACTTTTAATTATGTAAATCCTGCACAACAACTGCTCGCGCTGACTCTTGTTCGCTCTTACGCTGGAACATGTACAAAGACGGACGCAGCGACGCGACGGTGGTGTTACTGGTGCTGAGAGAAACTATTAAACACTTTAGAAGAATAAATAAGAAGAAAAAAAAAACGTCTATTTGAATCAAAGAGATGTTTTCCTCTGAATCTGGAGAAAGGTTTTAATGAAAAACAACATCCAGTTTCTCATTTCTGAAACCAAACACAGCATCCAGCTCATTTTTAATGAAGCTATAAAGTGATGCGCTGCTTTGTTCTGACTAAAGCCGTGTTGCTGTTATCTTTTCATTTCTCCGCTGTTTAATTAATACTGCAGGTATCTAGATTTACAGCTCCCCCTCTGTGTCTGAGGTGACCCTCCTTGACATCAGGACTTAAAAGAGGCACTTCCTCTGGGTCATGTTCTTTATTTAGACACGAGGCTCTTGTCAAAGTCATCTGGACCTGGACGCCCCCTTTTCTGCTCCTGTGCCTGCAGGGCCATGGGGTTGGGAGGCTGTGTCTCAGGAGGATGGATGTGCTGGGGCTCTGGCATCTCAGCCGCCGCTGGAGGCAGAGCTGCCTGTTGGGCTGTTTCTGGGGAGGAACGGGGGACTCCAGAGCCATGGGCTTGGTGGGGTGTCATGAAGGGCTGGGGGCGAACCTAATCTAATGGAGGACGCTGGAATGGACTGAGGGTGCAGCAGAATATGAGGAGCTGAGCTGAGCTGAGCTGAGGTGGTTTAGGGACACTGAGTGTTCAGCAGGGCAGAGACAGGCTGTGTTTTCTCTATAGAGACATCGATCACGCCACAATATTATGACAGCAGAAGTGAATAACACTGAGCATCAGCTCATTGTTCTGCTGGGAAACTTCTGGACCTGGCATTGAGACGTCTCGTCATTTGTCTTCAGGTCATGTCTCGCTGTTTTTCCACGTGTCGTGCTTTCCTGTTTTATTGTGAAATCTTACTTCTCCTCTCGTTTCAGACCACTTCACTTCCTGCCTGTGTTCCCGCCAGTTTTGATTGTCTGCCCCGCCCTCAGTCCTCCTCTCTGTACCAGTTTGTTTGCACGTCTGTGTCTCATGTTCCAGCTATCCTCCTATCACTTGCAGTCTGTCTTCTCGGATTTTGGATTTTGCTTGTGACTGACTTCTGCCCTTGCCTCTTCCTTTGGACTTGTTTGCCTTTTATGGACTGTCTTTCGTGTACCGGACATCATTTCTGGAAGTAAACTGTGTCATTGGAAACCTGAAACTGTTGGTTTGAGTCGTGCATTTGAGTCCTAGCCCCAGTCCTAACAGGCATGTGGATGTTACTTAGACATGTAGCACCCACCTAGACCAGACCAGGCACCCCCACCCCATAGCAATGACACTCCTTGATGGCAGCAGCCATCCCCAGCAGGATGCAGCCACAAAAACACTTTAGGAAGAAGAACAGCACAAGGTGTTGACCTGGCCTCCACATTCACTAGATCCCAAACTGATCAAGTATCTGTGGGATGATCCACAGAGGCCCCTTCCCTCAGAAGTTCCATTATCTGATGAGTCACCACCAAGGAGACCTACACTATATAAGGAAGGTGGTCATAATGTTATGCCTGATTGGTGTATGACGTATGTTGTGAATCTGAAAAAGAAAACACTTCAACTACTCCCTGGACACTCCCGTTTCCCGTAACCTGCTGTTCTGAGCCGTCTGTAAAAAAATCACGAACAGCTGGAAATCAGTATTATTAACGTAGGTTCTTAAATCCACCGCCTACGTTAAGTCCCGTCTGAGTGGCCCTCTTGTGTCTTCTAATGCTGATTGTCTACAACATGCCTCATCAGGGCCGCATTGTTCAGCGGTCAGCTCTCGTACTATAGAGAACGTGGATGCATTATCAAGGCCCGGTCACGCAACAGTGAGTCAAAGCTCTTGCAGGTTACGACTGAGTTACAATTAACCTCCCCCGGCGGAGTATGATGTCAGCTATTGCGTGGACAGAACGGCAGGGGGGATAACAATCTGTTTGTCACGTACACTGTCCACTGCACTAATTACTCACTAGAGCACCAAGTGCAAATTATTCCGCTGATTAGCAATCATCTCACCCAGTGTCAGCTCTAGAACAAATATCCATGGGGTGGGGGGGCATGTGTCAGCGACACCGCGGGGTAGCGCTCTTCCCTCCTGGTTAGAATGATTCCTTCTGAGAAATCTTTAAGAAATTATCACAAAGATGCTGCGCTTTCCTGGTTATGATCTGACTAAAAGGAGGAATGTATAAATAGACGCAAGGAAGCCTGTTTTACAGTGGCTCAAATGTTCTACTAAAAACTAACGAGGTCACAATGAGATGACGACAGACGAACATCCAGAGAACCTTGTGTTTGCATGAACGTTGCGTAAAGAGAACAGGTGACACTCTGCAGGGGCGTGGATTGCAGGAGCAGGTTGAATTAACTGCAGAGAGCATTCAGTAGACTATAATTTAAAACGGAGCATCATTTTCTGGTAGTTACAGAGCACAGGTCTATTCATAGATCAATACAGAGCAGTTACAGCAGTCATGCATTTAGTTTTTGCATAAAGTTCACTTCAGCTGAAAATGCATTAGTGCATTTTTTTATATGCACATACCAAGGGACTGGTGGGAAGTTTGAGGTTTAAATAGGAAACTCTGTGGGTAACCCATTATGAATGTCATTGACTTGTTTCAGAGGCAGAGATTTGACTAAGATTTAATCTGGCATCAGTTTACAATCCAGTTTTAACTTCGGTCCCAAAGAAGAACCTTGAGACTGGAGACTCTGACTGATGATGGGTCCTTAGAGCACCATTCATAGGGAAAGAGGACAGGGACAAACAGTCCCCTATCAAGTATCTAGGTAAGTATCTAGTCATTAATGGAAATTAGCTGCACCGGTTTCTGGTTGTTAACACAAACAAGTCAAGGAAGTTTCTGATGGGTTAGCCACAGAGTTTCCTATTTAAACACCAAACTTCCCACTAGTCCCCCAGCACTGAAGAAGCTACTCGGATGAAACGTCTTCTCAAAAAAACTCTACAAGTCCAGGTGACTTTGATTATTTCCAGCATATTTCCATGGTATCTAATAAAGCAGTTGGATCTTGTAGACCACATCTGACTCTGATTAGACCTGAGAATGTTCTCGATCTTCTCTGACTGGTTGAGTGAAAACCACATGCTTCTAAACCTCACAGAGGAACAGGGATGTGCTGAAGTTACCAAATATGGTTCCTCGCCACATAAAGGGTCACCATTTTCTTCTTTTCCTGGCTACACATGAAGCAATATCAGTAAATTTAATTTGGGATTTAGTCAAAGGTCCACTGACGCTCTGAAGATTACCCAGTAAACACAATTCTGGACCTAAAGGGAGGACAGTGTGCATAATAGGGGTCAGGGGTCATACCAGAATGTTCTCAGTGTAAAACAGGACCAGGTACGGTGCAGGAAAGCACAGTTCAGGTATGGATTCAGGTTGCTGAATCTACACAGATCGTCTTTTGATGATGATTGTAGGGCTGAGGGGGCACTGATCTCACACCATTCATCCATCTTCATCCGTCCACCAGACTCAGAAGGCAAATCACTTAAAAGTGTAAACTTAAAAGTCCAATAATGTGTAAGTGGATGATTTGTGAGGTATCTTATTAGCAGCTGATGTCCTTACATTCTGTTATTACTAAGGTCAAACTGCATCCACCTTACTCTCACCCCTCTGAAGGTATCCTGTAGCTGTAGGACAGCCTGTAGCTGGAGCGATTCCTTTCAGCCTCTGGTCTACAGATGAGCTGAAAGTACTGCAGTGGCCTTGGGCTGCTTTCTACCGTCAGACTCTCAGCCCCGGTAATGATTCATGCTACTTTCACAGCTCTGAAACAGGAGAGGAAATTGCCTTGGTGTGCGTCTGTATTCATATTCTATTATGTTCTAATTTTAACGAGATGAGCTATAGGCCTTAGGGCCGCTGGCTAATCAGGTTGATGATTAACCGCAAACAGCCCCGGCAACCATGAGGCCTAATCAGAATATGTCTGCTTCAGTTTGAACTGAGAAGCTTCACTCGGTCTGATCAGAGTCGTGGGTGTTTCAGGACTTCTGGTCTAGGTGGGTGCTACATGTCTAAGTAACATCCACACCAATGAATGAAGCCAGGTCCAGAAGGTTCCCAGCAGAACACTGAACTGGAGCAAGATGACTTCTCCTGTCAGTGGTTTTTATGTTGTGGCTGATCGGTGTATTGCCACTGCACATGCATGCTCTACATATTCACTGTGTGTCTGCACGTTGAGTGGATCCAGTGTGAAACAGAGAGATCCTGGTTTGAAGGGCTTTCTGCAGCTCTTCTCCTAAACTTGTGTAAAACTTGAGATTCATCCCAGGAGCTCTTACTGCCGCTCTGAGAATCTGCTTTTATTTAGTCAGACTCGGTTCTTTCCTTTGAAGCGCAGCACTGAGTTGCCGAGCGGAGCAGCGTATTTATTTTTCATTCTTTTACATAACACATTTATCCCAGGTTTCATGCCTCTGCACCGACTCCACGGTTAGAACGTCACGTGTCAGATAAAGCTCTTTGTGTCTGGTGTCCTTCAACAACGCCACGTACAGTAGAGCGCACACGTTGCTTTCCACGTTCACGACAACATCACCATTTCATCCGTTCATTGGTTACTGGTTATTAATGCAGACCCTGCACGGTGCCAGGAGAGGTCAGGTCACATCAGTTAAATATGTATTTGTCCCGGCTGCAGGGTATAGAGCTGTAATATCTTTTGCCAGATAATCGATACATGAAGTCAGAGCTCATAAATCTGCAGAACACGGACGTCCTGGGTCCATGAAGCTGAAGTATGTCATGCACATTCATATTTGCACATTTATGCATCACGTCCTGATTTCTGAAACCTGGAGAATGAAAGAACATTGAGGTGAACATTATCATAAAAGATGAGGAGCGGGAGGAAAGTTTTAAAACAGGGCGTAATAACCAACAGTCCACCTTGGCAGAGGTAAAAAGCCTCTTATTACCTCCAAATAAAGTGATACATCCAGGTTGTGCTGGACTGTGCGGTGGGGGGAGGGGTCGTATATTTTGGGTCTGTCCTAAAACGGTGGATTATTGGAGAGGAGGTGTTAAAGGGAAATTGCCTGAGTAGGTAAAACTACTGTAATACTGTAATGTTCATACGGGCATAAACGCCAGGGCTGAGTTACGACGTGTCTGACCCGACCTCATCCTGAGGAGGGCTGACGCTCAGCGGGACTGGATCTGAGCCAGATGTGAATGACATCTGTGCTACGTGACGACGTTCATCCTGCTGCCTGAGCAACCAGGGGACAGGGAAAGAGCCAGCAACAGAAAGAAAGAAGAACACATTTAAAAAAAGGAATAAAGACAAAAATAATGAAAAACTGGAGAGAGAAGAAGAAAAAAAATAATGTAATATTAATAATATACAAATGATGAAGAGACGAGAGAAACGATCTTCGTAAACCTTACTAAGATAGTAGTAAAAGAAGTAAAATCTTATTAAATTACTTTAATAAACCCATGAACAAAGTAAATAAAAGTAAAGATAAATTAAATTAAATAATAAAAAAAATATATACTCCTAAATGATAGGTAATGGTCAGGATATAAAACAAATAAAAAGTAAGCAAATGAAAGTAAGGATAATACAATTAATAAAGGATTAAATTAAATAATATTAAAAATAAAAATAAAGAAAATAATAATAATAATCATAAAATAAAATAATATATAAAATAAATAAAAAGTAAGCAAATAAAAATAAGGATGATACAATTTAAAAGATTAAATAAAATAATGTGAATGAACAAATAAAATTAAATAATATAAAAAAATAATAATAATCAGAATATGAAATAACTGAAAAGTAAGCAAATAAAAGTAAGGATAATACAATTAAATAAAATATTAAATAAAATAATATAAATGGACAAATACAATAAAATATAATTAAAAAACATAAAATAATATAGAAAATATAACAACAACAATAATAATAAACTCATGATAGATCGTAGTCAGGATATAACACATATAAAACGTATTATTAATAAATAATAATAAATAATAAAATGAAGACATTAATAAAAGAGCCCTTGTCCTTAATGTGATGGGTCACTGCAGATGCATTTCAGAGCATAACATCGGTTCTCTTCATCCACATCAGTAAGAGAAGTTCCATCAGCCAGTCATTGGGAAGCCTTGACTTCTCCTGCTGGGCCACACTGACACTCAGATCCATTAGTTAAAATCAAACCTGCAAAGAACTGGGCCACTTGAGGCAAGCAGCAATATTACCAGTTTGAGGCTGATTGAGTTGTGACTCTCCAGGCAGGAGCTGCTGCCTCTGCAGACTAATTTATGGGATCTCGTTAAATGATCCTCATTGCCACTCAGCTGAATGATTTAGACAGATAGAGCGCTTACGTAACTCCAGGTCAATGATAGATGAAATACTCGACTTTAAGCCCAGTAATAAAAACGTTAGTTACCAGGAGACCGTGCTACGTTTCAGTTCTGCAGGGAAGACTGGTGAGATGTTATTTGTGCAGGGATGTGATTTAACGTTGGCAATGAAGCACATTTAGACATACATTATATATGAACACCTGCATCTATGCTCAAGCCAAGCACCATTGTCTGCGTTTGCTCACTTCCTTTAAGTCAGAGAGGCTACAGCTGACAAACGCTCCCAAATCCAGGGGCAAGGATTATGCTCGGTGCTGCAGGGACATCATTTAATGTCTTGCAAACTTTCATAGACTGTGAGGCGTAGAAAGACGATCTGAATAAATCCAGAGGAGATTTAGATTTTCACTTACACAGCAGAACTGATAAGAGTTCAGGTGAATGATGCAGCAGCTCAGTGTGCCGTCTCCGTGTGTGTGTGTGTGTGCGCTGAAATCAAGACGCTTTCTTCTCTATCTGTCGCTTCAGTGAGGCAGAGAGAACGCCAGTCAGTGCACTGTCCATCATGAGTGCATACAGTGTCTATACTCACAGTGATGCATGTTACTGCTGCTGCTGCTGCTGCTGCTGCTGCTGCTGCTGCTGCGTCATGATTCTCTTTGGAGACACCTACATGATAAACTCACAGGAACAACTCATCCAATCAGCTGCAAGCATCAAACTAAACTTTGCCATAATGGAAACTACACTTATAACTGCTCAGACCTCTTTCAAGTGTAGACGAGGTGTGTTCACGCCTGTACCTGTGCCAGGTGTGAACAGGGAGGGCCTCAGTGTGCATTGATTAGTGCTTAGGTGCAAATGCAGACAATCCAGCAGACAATCTAGGACTGTATTCCAGCGGTGTGCTTTAAGTTGATGTTTTCTTCCAACTTTCTTTATTGAAAAATGAGTTTTTGTGCTAATCCATCATGTTCCGACTGGTTCCTTTCTGTGTGTAGTCTGCATGTTCTCCCTGTGTCTGCGTGTCCCACCGTCCAAAGACATGCTGCTTAGGTTCATTGGTGATTCTCTCTGTGTTAGCCCTGTGATAGACTGGAGACCTGTCCAGAGTGGACAGTTTTAGCTTCCCTCCATTGGCTCCGTTTAAAGTTTAAAGAATTTAAAATCCTCCTCCTTCCATCCAAGGCCCTCAAAGGCCTAGCTCCATCATATCTTAAAGACCTCATTGTACCATATCGTCCCAACAGATCACTTCAATCTCAAAGTTCAGGTCTACATGTGGTTCCTAGAGGTTCTAAAGTAGAATGGGAGGTAGAGCTTTCAGCTATCAGGCTCCTCTCCTGTGGAACCAGCTCCCAGTCTGGGTTCAGGAAGGAGACACTCTCTCTATTTTTAAGGTCAGGACTAAGACTTTCCTTTTAGATCAAGCTTATAGTTAGAACTGGACTAAACCATCCCTTAGTGATGCTGCTATAGGCCTAGGCTGCTGGGGGACAATGCACTGAGGACATGTCCTCTAAGTTCTTATCACTTACCAGTCATGCAACCCAGTGCTACTGCTGTATAGCATGTTAAACGCTGTTAGAATCAACCTCCAGACTAGCAAGGTCGTAAAAGTCAAAGCTGGCCTCGTTGCCGTGGGGAGGTTAGTCTGAGGAGAGGTGCCAAAAAATGTCCGATAATAGATTAGAGGAAATTATTTGACCATATGTCAGGGTGTCAGAAACACTCTCCCCAAAAAAGTCCACAACTCAGGTCAAGACCGAGACATGTGTGTGTGTGTGTGTGTGTGATTAGCAGGGGACTGTTTACTATTTGATGTTTCACCTGATTATTTTTTTACATCACAGTTGATTATATTAAGCAGCGGCGTGGACTGGAAGCGGCGGCACCTGCTCGTCCATGTCCAGAAATATCAGAACAGCTGTTGAATGAATTGTTCAAACATTCGTGACCTGCAGAGGATGAATCTGAATCATTCTGGTCACCAGAAGGTTTCCAGTGGATGCTGGATGGACTGGCTCCAGGATTTAGATGCAGAGTGAAAGGAATCGTTGAACAGGAATGACTCCGGCAGCCATTTTTTTTTCATGCAAAACATTGGACATAGAATAAAAGATGTAAATATGTTTTAGGAGACAGGTTTGTCAGTCAGGTCCTAAACATCTACCAGCCCCTGTTCATTCATCAGGTGTAACAGACTCTCTCTGCGTGTTCACGAGTCCCGCCCGTACCTGAACAAAACAAATTACTTATGAAAGCTGCAGCGCGGACGGGCTGCAGATAATGAGCGGCTCCAAGGAGCTCAACACTTTCTGAAAGTTTTCTCGCGCAGAATGATGGCGAATAATTGGACGAGGCATGAAACACGAGAGCGAAACCACCCTACAAGAAAAAGCCTGTAGAGGTTCATTACCACCAAAAGACAGGAAGAGATGGCCGCTCTGCGAAAATAATTGAACCAAGCGAAAGTCAAGCTGCTGGTGGAAGAAATAAAAAAATAAATAAAAGAAAAATGCAAAATATGATTGCATTAGCCGCAGGGCAGAATATCAATTGCCTTGGACTATAATTTAATAAGTCACTAATTAAGTTACTGTCCAACTTTTTGGAGCCGCGTTTGTCTGACTGAGTCACCGGGGAGTTGGGGGCAGCCCCTCCCCCCTGACACCCCCCCCGCCCCCCTCGTGGTGACAGCACCACAGATAAGAGGGCTACGACCGGCACGCTGGGCTGCCTGTCATTCTGCAGAGCTGCGTGCTGCAGGGAAGGCCACATCAGACGACGCTTCACTCTGTGGTGGGACACGTCCAAGCTAATGAGCCACAACCAGATGGAAACAGATCATTAATACTGAACTGATGCTCGAGTCTCAGGGGATGATAAGTGGTGTGAGATACTGTGTGGCTGCAGAGGGATGCACGGTGTACACACTGTGCAGGGATTATTAGTGTTATTATTTTTCCAAAGAAACAGAAACAGAATAAACCTAGCACAGAAAACATCTGATGTGAGGCTGCTGATGAGAAAGGTGGAGCGCGGTAAACTGTGATTATGTTGCTGCAGCGCTGTGGTGACCTCTGGGGCGGCGGCAGGGCAGGCGTCTGCGTGATCTGATCAAATGGGACGTTTTGCAGCGTGAATGCTCAGGACAGATCTGTGCAGCGGTGTCAGCGTGGGTCGGGCTTGGAAGGCGGTCTGTGGAGTAACAGTGATGTGGTCTGAGAGCTGAGCTGAAGTCTAGACTTACGTAAAAGGATGAAGCTTATATCACCTAACTCAGTACTGCAGCCTACAGGAAGCTTAAAACACAACAAGAAAACAGCAACCCCTGCAGGCAGGGAGGGGGCACTGCACCACAGAGCCCTCAAAGTTCAGAGTAGATCCTGGTGAAAGTTAATGGTATTCCTAAAGAGTCTCAGCTCTTCAGAGAGATCCTGAGGTGAGATCTGTTCAGAGCAGGGACGAGGACTTTTAGGAGGTTTAGGAGTTTCTGAAGCATAAAGACCTGCTTCTACGTCTCAAAACACTTTTATTCTCATTGACCAGTTGATCCAGTTGGGTTTCCTACTTCTTTTCTTCTCCATTGATGTTCAGTTTGTGGAAGATCTGAACACCAACCATCTCTGCTTCTTCTGGGCCGGTTAGCAATCACAGAAACTGAACCATGAGCAGCATGGTGAATGAATGGAGGCAGATAAACAGAACTATCAGCATGTGAACACTGTGGTAGAGGCCTGAGTCTTATCACACATTACGTGGGATCATTTTAAAGTAGAGATTAGATTCTGTTTATTGATGTGACGCTCCATTCTAGGTCAGTTATCACCAACCAGCTTTTAGGATCAACCAGCCACATGTCCTCACTGAGATCAAGAGTTTCTGTTCATTCCTTGATCAGAGCAGGATCCTAGGAATCTTCAGGAATACGGGCTGACCCGGTGCTGGCTGTTGTTAAGGATCACTGATCTGAAGGGTTGATGCTGTGGTGCATCTGTGTTCACTGTTTGAAACCATTTTAAAATCACATTATCTATGATTCACTGATGACACTATTTAAAAATCCTCCTTTCCTGCAGCGTTCAAACCCACAGCACAGAGTTTATTCCTACTTCTAAAACTTAAAACGTAATCAACTATAAACTATAAAGATTAGAGGACACTGTCTTATATTAGGACTTGTCTTATGGTAAATTGCAAACTTTCCACTCTGGACTGAGTGTGATGTGTCTTCCAGGCTCGTTCATTATTTATTTTCATGCAGTTGCACATTTTATAATTTTATAGTTTTCACCTTATTTGGTCTTCCACTGTCCACACTAAATACGTCCCCCGTCTGTCAGGAACCGGGACGCATTCGTCCTCAAAGTCAAATCTCGTTGCGTAAAGATCTCCTGAGCTGATAAATTATTGCAGATACGTTTAATTGATCCAGACGAGATGCGATGAGGTCGCGCGATCCTCGAGGTAAAACGTCTCTGGCTGCGAGAGGAGACCTCCTTATTTTGATTTCTTTATTTATTATTTACGCCGCCTGCAGCAGGTGTGTATTATTGAGGAGAAGGCAGCACAGGCAGGAGATTTATGCTTCGTGTCCTTTCTTTAGTGGCATCTGATTCAGGCCTCTGAGAGAGTGTTTCCAGCTGCAGAGTGATGCTCACACACAAGCAAAAATAAAAAATAAAGTCTCTATCATTGATCCGTTAGTTATTATGCTATGGGGGCGTAACAGTATGAAGGTATAAATGAATACTGGAGGCTGACCTGTCAGTCAAAAACACACACTCCTCTTTCTATTAGCGGACACAGACGTCCTCTATTAATGTGATTATACTCTGAGGAACAACTTAAAACCCAAGATGTGATGTGACAGGAGCTTGTTCTGGTGACTGTGTCAGGAAAGAATTAAGACATGAATCAGCAGAGGGACAGCGTCAGGCAAGAGACGAGACAGGGTCTATCACAGGGACTGTGAGACATATTTAAAAGTGTCTTCACTTGGTCACACCAAGCATTAATATCTGTCCTGGGAAATACGACCACAAGTTCCCAGGTGTGAACACTGATCTGGTCTCTAGAGTCCAGGTGTGAACACTGATCTGGTCTCTAGAGTCCAGGTTAAACAGGTCCAGGTGTGAACACTGATCTGGTCTCTAGAGTCCAGGTTAAACGGGTCCAGGTGTGAACACTGATCTGGTCTCCAGAGTCCAGGTTAAACAGGTCCAGGTGTGAACAGTGATCTGGTCTCTAGAGTCCAGGTTAAACAGGTCCAGGTGTGAACACTGATCTGGTCTCCAGAGTCCAGGATAAACAGGTCCAGGTGTGAACACTGATCTGGTCTCTAGAGTCCAGGTTAAACGGGTCTAGGTGTGAACACTGATCTGGTCTCTAGAGTCCAGGTTAAACGGGTCTAGGTGTGAACACTGATCTGGTCTCTAGAGTCCAGGTTAAACGGGTCCAGGTGTGAACACTGATCCGGTCTCTAGAGTCCAGGTGTGAACACTGAT
This sequence comes from Planiliza haematocheilus, assembly GCA_005024645.1. Classification (NCBI taxonomy): domain Eukaryota; kingdom Metazoa; phylum Chordata; class Actinopteri; order Mugiliformes; family Mugilidae; genus Planiliza; species Planiliza haematocheilus. Next base: position 1,452,097 of record SRSE01000630.1, on the reverse strand, counting down.
CTGGTCTCTAGAGTCCAGGTGTGAACACTGATCTGGTCTCTAGAGTCCAGGTTAAACGGGTCCAGGTGTGAACACTGATCTGGTGTCAGTCCACATGTGGAGGTGGTCTGGGACACATGTGACCTCCTTCCTTTGGTAGAGTGAACACACAATGAGTCCTGGGTCACATTAAAGACCAGCTACTCACCGGGTCATTCATCAACTAGTAGAAATGATCACATGAAAAGGAGAAACAAACAAACATCAGGACAGAGATCAGTAAATAAAGAATAAGTTTGTGAACAAGTTATGAGCAACATAGAACTAACAGCGCTGTCCGTGGTCCTGAAACAGATCCGTTAGAGACAGGAGCTCTTATAATATTCTAATGTGAATCACAGATATGCTGGAGTTTATTCCCTGTGATCAGAGCTCATCTGCTGGCTGGAGACTCGTAGAGACGCATTTTATTACCAGGTATAAACACAGATACTTATATGTACCTGAACACTTGTGGCTGGATTGCCCTGGACAGACGTTAACCTAAAGGTCTGTACTGATGGTTTGATACCAACTCCTTTTATTGCCAAGTTTCACTAAATCGTTTCCAGCTCAGGACAGTGAAAAAAAAAGAACAAAAACAGAAAGATAATCAGAAGTGTCACCCCCCGTCAAGCTGAGTTAATTTAAGCTTTTATACATTTGCTGACAGTTGCTTCTTCTCCACCCACTCGGTTCCACCTGGGGACGGCTTCTTTGCACTCGTACTGGAGTGAGATCCTGTTAATAAAAATAAATCTACAGAGGACACAGAGGACGCTGCTTTTAGAGGAAAGGCAAAGAGGTGATTAGATAAGTCATGACCAAGTGGCTTCAGCAGCTGAAGCTGTCAAAACAGGTTGTGAGTTAAGGAGGTTAGGGCCCAGATGCAGGACTTAAGAGGACTGAGGCAGGAGCAGGCATTTAAAAAATTTATATTTTACATTTAATAAAAAAAAAAGACAAAACTAACAAAACTAAAGGCGCTGCAGACGAGGAAGGACAATCAAAACACCATGAAGATGAGAAGAAGACATGAAAATCTATGACACGGAAAGACATGAACGCAGCAAAGGAACAGTACGACACCATGAGGAACAAAGATGAGGGCAGGGATATATGAAAGACCTGAGGTGACGAGACACAGGTGAAACTAATAAAGACAGAGCTACAAGGAGAAAGCAATGAGCTAATCAGAAACACAGGAAGTCAAGAACTTAATAAAATAAAACAGGAAACAGAAAAACTAATCACTAAACCGTTTAAAATAATCCATCAAGTTGTTCTCCATTCTGCTTCCACTGACTTAAACTCAAGGTTGAGGACTTTCGGGCTAATTAATAAACACGTTCTCCTTCCAAACAGCTGACTCTGGTTTATGTAAAATGTCTCCAGACTGTTTGTTATATAAATTACAACACATTCTGACCACCTCTGTCTAATGTGCTGTTTGTCCTTCTCGTGTTCCCAAACCAGCTCGGAGCACCTGAGGCCTGCGCTCCGCGGGACCTTTAGTGCAACATGTCCTTTAAGTTGTGAGCTGGGTTGCTCTGGATGGAGACCCTGCTGCAGAGTCATGATCTGACCCAGGTCTTTACACCTGCCCACATTTCTCATGTATTTACTACCTTAGCTACAAGGACCAGCCACTCACTTAACTTATCCCTGACATGCAACTAAGAGTGGTCACAATGTTTTGGCTCATCTCTGTTCAATTCATGCAGGATCTGAAGGTTTTATTTTTCTACTAACTCACACAAAACGAAACAAACCATTCACATTCACAGCACACGAAGTCGGTGGCAACGCGACCTTTGTCAGCCTGAAATCTGAAATCCATTCACGGCGAAAGCAGAATCAGCTGAAGGATGCGAGTGAACTGTGATTATTTTTGGGCGTCGTTGGGAAGTCCCCGCTGCAGGAACCTTTCGTTCTGCGGTCGGCTGCTAACAAACAATAACGAGGCATAACAGTCGATCTGACTGGCCCTGCGTGTTCTCCACAGGACGAGGCAAGGTAACATGGATTAGCAGAATATGGCAGCAGCTGGTTTTCAGATTTCAGAGACCAAGTCGTCTGTACAGGCAAAGAGTAAGCTAGCAGCTTTTAAAAGGCAGAGACAGTGCAGGACGTTTTGGGCAGGGGCTAAACCCATGCATGTTTGGTGCATACGTACAGGCATAACATTATGACCACCTTCTTAACCCTCATGCTACCCTCTTGCATGCTCTCTATCTAGCTGCCCATTCACTTGAGGTCCCAGAGACCTCAAAGTTAGCACAAGGGCTAATATTGTGCAGGTGTCCCTTGTGGTGACTCATCAAAGAATGGACATGGACCTACTTAGGGGGGGGGGGGGTTTGAGGGGAGGGGCCTCTGTGGATCATCCCACAGATACTTGATCAGTTTGGGATCTAGTGAATGTGGAGGCCAGGTCAACACCTTGTGCTGTTCTTGTTCCTAAAGTGTTTTTGTGGCTGCATCCTGCTGGGGATGGCTGCTGCCATCAAGGAGTGTCATTGCTGTGGGGTGGGGGTGCCTGGTCTGGTCTAGGTGGGTGCTACATGTCTAAGTAACATCCACACCAATGAATGAAGCCAGGTCCAGAAGTTTCCCAGCAGAACACTGAACTGGAACAAGATGCTTTAGATGTTTCACTTCTCCTGTCAGTGGTTTTAATGTTGTGGCTGATTGGTGCACGCATGCATCCAGGAGTCTAAATCACGTCAAACTAAAACTTATCTGAAGCAGGTCTCCAGGTCTACTGTAGCTCTAGCTGTTCAACCTCTGGCCTTAAGAACTCTTCAGAGTTGAGACGTTAGTCGTGTTCTCTTGTCTGAATGCTTCTGAACAGGATGTGTGAAAAACTGATTTCAATAACTTACGGTTGAGTGGAACACTTGATTATTGACGCTCTGTAACTTTCTCCAAGGAACATTTGTGCTAATGTGCTGCTTTGCCATGAACTACTGAACTTCTTCTCCGTGTGTATTCTGACGCAGATCTAGGTCCAGGTACAGATTCCTGTTTTTATTTTTTAAATCCCTCCTTTAAAAGCTGAAGACATGTTCATACCAAGGCTGCACAGCCATCATTTGTTACACACAGTTTCTTTCTGACATATCTCCAGCACAGTCAACAAAAACGACCCACGAATGAGAGATCTGTTACAGCGGCTACTTCCCTCCAGTGGCTTTTATTATCCGTGCGTCCATGCCGTCGTGTCCTTCCTCTGGATTTCATAATAGAAGGCCCATTCTGGATCAGTGGACTCATGCATGAAAAGTTTTACCTTTTTCAAGGCTTAGTTTAATCCGCCCACAAAGTTGGAGGACATTTTGCCCTTGGAGTAGAATGAAATGACCAGAATGTGTAAATTCAGCTTTTTGGAGATTGTCAAATTAAAGTTTTCGTGTAAAGAAGAAAAAAAAAAAGCAGCATGATTTGCCGCTCTGGCTCAAGTTTCAGTCGTGGCAGTTCTTCCCATCGCAGCAGGGGCGCAAAATAAATCATATCCGCTGGCGCTTGTCCTTGAGTCCCAGTTTGGAAGCGTCGCTGGTGCCCAGTCCTGCTCGTAAACACCGTAATCTGTGGAGGCAAACAGTCTGCTGCTTAACATGCGCAGCGCCGTCCTCAGATCTGGCAACCGCACATGGCCAACGTGAGCGACCTCTGATCATAAAACAGGCTGCCTCTGCAAGACGACGCCGCGAGACGACGCGTTATCGTCTGGACTCCGGCCACCGAGCGAGACCTTTTAATAGAGATTGGTTTAACTATTTATGAGGATTTATTGGAAGGAAAGATATTTCCATCAGGCTTGATAACAAGCCTTAAGGGACTTGCAGGGCGCTGAGGTTTGGTTGTGTGTGTGTGTATCACCCTAAGACTTAAATGTATGTGAAGGAGTGTTGGAGAGCATCTTGCAGTACGTGCAGCTTTCAAGGACGTACACACAGCAGGCTCTGAATGCACTGAGAGCTGCAGAAAACCAATAGAAGTTTTCTCGTAAGGACCTTTATTTATCGCCATCGTTCCCTAAACCCACAAACCTGATCCAAACCCTAAAATCAGAGCAGGAACACAATTTAGGCTCCTGATTTAAAGGGTCAGTCCACTCAGGTGTCTCAGTTACATGAGATTTAATTATGGGGAACTGATATTGAGACAGAAAAACCTCTTTTGTTGTAAACTAATTACCGTAATTTCTGGACTATAAGCTGCTACTTTTGTCACTTGCTTTGGACCCTGCAGCTTATTTTTACAGCTGCAGGGTCTCTATCATGGAAGCACAAGAGCGAGACAGACAGTTAGCGCCAGGTAACGAGAGCAAAACAAACCAAGTGAGAACAAATGCAGAACGAGAGCTGCTTTAAGTTAAAGGCCATGAATCAGGCTGACTGTTCTGGTTTAGTAGGCTGGTTATTATGATAGTAAAGGACGAGTATCTACTGCTGGTTATTTTGTTGAGCAGCTGGGTATTATTACTGCACAAATACTGTTTGTAATGTGAGAGATTTCTCAAATGTAAATAAATGGGACGCTTTGCGTTTCCAAACAGTCATTTCTGTCCCAACATTCCCCTCCGTGGTAGAAGAAACCCTTATATACGGTAATTAAACATTAAAACACCAGCAGCTTATATATGGAACAATCTTTTCCCCAAAATTTAGCTGGTGCGCCTTATATTCAGGTGCGCCTTATAGTCTGGAAATTACGGTAACCTCCACGGCTCAGATTAGCTGTTTCTCTTCCGTCCATCTCCTCATTTGTTCCGCCCTGCAGATCTTTGCCAACAGACATTCTCCAGACCAACCCTCCACCACTGAACATACTGTATGTGGACGTCTATCTGTCCACCGGGCTACAACATTTACCAAAGTGGACGGAGGGAACGGCAGCAGTGGAGCTGGAGAACATGGAGAGAACCCACGCAGACACAGGGAGAACATGCAGACTACACACAGAAAGGAACCAGTCAGAACATGATGGATTAGAACCTAGAACCTTCAGGCCTGGGAGGGCAACAGTCAAACTTGTGGCTGAAAAGAAAGAAAGAAAGAAAAACAGTCATTTCAAACATTATAATAAAAATGGGAAGCTTAAATACCTCGTCTACACACGGCGGGTATTTGCATTTAAGGTTGAAATTGCTTTCAACATCACCTGAACTAAAGTGGCGGGCTTAAATTAAGACAAATTAAAATCAATGAAAGCGTAAAGACGTGCTCTGGAATAAACGTTTATATTTAAATACATTGATGTTGTTTTCGTGTGTGCAGCCTCAAACGCACCTGGATGTTAATGCTTCATTCTCACACACAGACCGGTTCCCTCAAAGTCAGGACACATCCTGCAAACAGAGCTGCTGCTGCTGCTGAGTGTTACATTAACAGCTGCATGAAATGTGCAGCAGATCAGGGGAAATCACAGCTCGTACAGGACATTTAGTTGATCGGGGGCGGAGAGGAGGAACGAGAGCAAATGTTTTAAGGCTCAAATAAGACTTAACGAGGCCCCGTGAAGCGAGTCAGTCCTTGAATAAACGCACGCTCTCGATGCTGCACTCACGCTCAGTGAAATCAAACACGGATGCATTTGTGAAGGAAACTGTTTCAAAAGGAAATCAGAGACAGATCAACTGCTCTCAGTCATGGATCTTCACCTGCTGCTGCTTCAGAACCACAAACAGCGTCAGGTTCATATGTGGGAACGAGCTGTGACATCTCTGTCTCATGCATTCATTAATTTTCTGCAGCCGCTTTCCCTCTGGGGGTTAAATCTCATGTAGCCCTGCACAGGTTAACCTAACCAGCATGTCAGGACGGTACCTGGAGAGAACCCACGCAGACACAGGGAGAACACGTTACTCGTCCCCGGGGGGCAGTTTAATGCACAAGTGAGCAGGATGATGTGGAAGACACTTGTAAGGAAAAAAATAAAATAAATAAATGTATTAACTGTTCAAACTGTCCATGGAGGATGAAAACGTGACTGGAAGAGTAAAATTAATGTGTGTAAATGTAAACAGGAATTACAGGGGTTATATATTTAAATATTATTGAAGGGTTAGTATGGGTAAAAAATAAATAAAAATAAGAACTGAAATTGAAATAATTAAAATAAAAAAACAATAAATAACTCAAAACGAAAATAAAAATAAAAATATAAAAGTAAAAACAACAATTAAATAAAAAATAAATAAAAACAACAATTAAATAAATAAAAAAATAAAAACAACAATTAAATAAATAAAAAAATAAAAAAACAAATAAATTAAATTAAAAAATAAAAATAAAAACAACAATTAAATTAAATTAAAAATAAAAATAAAGATAAAAATGAAATAAAAATAAAAATAAAAATAAATAAAACAAAAATACACTTTAATTAAAAATTTAAATTAAAAACAAAAATGTGCTTGAAAAAAGTAGGTGGTCTTTAACGTGACCCAGGACACATTGTGTGTTCACACTACCAAAGGCAGGAGGTCACACGTGTCCCAGACCACCTCCACGTGTGTTCACAGATCAGATCTCTCAAATGTGTCCTCAGTGCGTCCTGGGTGAGCTCACGTCTGCAACTTAAGCTGGACACCAGATAATCTGAGCATCTTAACACGGCAGAATCCATCCAAGCTAATGTCAGCTTTACTTGAGAAAAAAAATGAGAATGTCACAGGTTTCATTTCAGGCCTTCAGATAATAAAAAGTGTGTGCAGGGTGTGCAGGCACTGTGCACCCATTCCTTAACAGCCCCGAGCTCTTCTGGCTCCATAATCCAGCCAGTGTGAAAGCTCTGGATCATCAATTTCTTCTCACTTTAGCTGGAAATGTGTTGATAAATAATTTAACCAGGAGAAAATGATAAATAATACAGGGCTCCAAATATTATTACGTTGCCCAATAGGAAGTGGGTTAGCGGGGTGGAGATAGGAATTAGGTGGCGCTGCTGCTGGTGGCGCTGCTGCTGGGGTTCTGGGGCTGATTTTCATATTTACAATAGCTCTCCTTTTGTAGCAGCTCACCTCCAGGCCGAGCGTTTGTGTTTTCTCCAGACAGTCTGTTCTGCAAAGTCAGTCCCTCCATCCCCATCACGGGGATGTCTCTCCTCCAGCCGCCACCGCACACAATAAACAGCCCCGCCTCCACTGTAACACTTTCCAATTAAATCTCTTCCATTTGTCAACTCGGAGATGCCACCTCTAAGTGAATTATGGCGGAAAATGGAGACGGATAAGAGGGCAGGGCTGGAGAGGAAGCTGCTTTATGCCATGTGTGAACTTAAGACAATGCATCCTCTCAGCGCTGAAAGGAGCCGAAGTGATGGATGGATAGAGGGAGAAACAATGCAGGAGACGGAGAGAGAGAGAGAGGGAGGGGGGGAGAAAGAAAGGGAGAGTGATGCATGACCCCCAATTTCTCAAGGCTTTGTAATAAAAGGCTGCGGCGTGGTGTTCTCTGTCTCTGTCACATTAAAAGTAAATAAGACTAATAGCATGATGCTGAAAGCTCCACAGGGCTGGACTGCCCTCAACTGAAGCCTGTGTGTGTGTGTAGGCTGCAGGTGTATGTATGTTTACTACGCCTGGTAGACAGCCACACAGCTCCACCCTTCTCTATGCATTCACATCCAGGCCAACATCGTCCCTCTGATGGAGTCTGGGACGTTTAAGATTTGAGGAGAGCTGACCGGCCTGGACGCTTGGTGGTGGAAACTAAAAGACCAAAAGAGAAAGAAGTTCCTCTCCAATCAGAACTTTGCGTGTAGAGTGGATGTGCTGGGAAAAACTTCACTGATATGACCCAGCTCTGATAGAGGGAAGAGGGAGGCAACATTAGAGCAGATGTTAATGGTTTTAGTGAAGGAATTATTGTCTTTAAAGTGGAATAAGGTGCAGAGGATGTGGTTAAAACAGAGAAATTAGCAAAACTAAAGTTTTTTTCTAAAATTAAAACCTCAAAAATCCATTCTCCTTATGCAAAGCCAACAACCCAAACCTAAATGTGTCTAAATGCGAGGCCCAGCCTCAACCTCTCGCACAGAGCATACGCGATCGCTATAGTTACATCAAAACAACTGCGCGTCTCCAGGTTCCTCTTCTTCTTCTGCTTCTTTTTGTCGTTGCAGTTCCGGATACAAAAGTCAGACATGTGGTATGTGGACGTACAGTGTGAGCAGTCGAGTCTCATCAGAGCATCAGGCTGTGTAGTGTGAGAACATGAATCGTAGGCTGTGAACTTTTAAACTGCAGTTTGAGATGGAGCTGAGTCAAAGGACTTAAAATATCGCACAGTGTATGTCTGGCTTTAGTTCCAGTGAAGAGATTTTGGATAATCCCATGCTCCCAACTTTGTGGGAACAGTTTGGGGATGGCCCCTTCCTGCTCCATCATGACTGAGCACCAGTGTACAAGACAGGTCCATAAAGACATGGATGAGAGAGTCTGAATCACCTACGAAAGGATCTTTGAAAATGTGGCCATTCATCTGGTGCAGAAGGTTCCACCAATTCCAAAAACTGACGGACCAACCGTTACTGTCAGATAATAAAGTAGAAGACTCAATAGAAAGGTTTAGTATCTTAGTATTAGCATATTTCTTCTTCTATATTTCTATATTTCTAACACTGTAAGTCCAATTGTGGCGTTATAAAGGAGGAGGAAGGTTGATGTTCACAGAGTTCATGCAGGAGAGAGGCAGGAAGCAGGATGCCTGTGTGGTCCTATTGTACCGTGGATGCCACTGCAGGGTCCTTGGTCCTCTGCTGAAGTAGTTATAGAGACGGGCCAAGATGTCCCCATAAAGGAGCTGCACTTTGTGTTTCTCTTTTTATTTTCCTTCAGCTTTCTCCTTTTAAAGCGAGTGATGTCAGCCGGCTTTCTTTCAGTTGTTGTGCTGATTGTGAATTGGCATTTATGAGCATAGAACCAACGCCGTGGTTGACCTGGCCTTCCCAGCAGCGTCCCACATTAACTGTGGCAATAACTTTCCTTTTTTTTATTCAAAGATGTCCTTTGATGCACAAGGTGACGTCTCAGTGTGGGGAAAAATCATCGGGTGGTGTTGTGGTGGAATTGTCCGAGAAGCAGAAGATGTTGGAGCAGCAGGAGCTCCAGTGGACGCATCTCTACAGAGCTCACATGTACAACAGTAAAACACAGACAGTGAGCTAAAAATATACTTCAGTGTTTTGTTCCTGACTGCTTGTCCTCTGGAGGGTCATTGAGGGGGCTGGAGCCTATCCCAGCTGTCATTGGGCCGTTATTTAGTGGGGTAAACAAACAGACAGAAAACCATTCACACTCACACCTACGACCAATTTAGAATCAATGAACCTAAGCAGCATGTCTTTGGACGGTGGGAGGAAGCTGGAGAACCTGGAGAGAACCCATGCAGACACCTAGAACCTTCTTGTTGTATCAGTGCTAACCACCGACCAGCTTTTCTAACTTGTTGTTGAGATGTTCTTCCTGGTTCTTAGTTCAGCTGAAGCTTCAAATGAGAACTAGCACAACTCTAAAGGTTTTAGATGAACACAGACAAGAGCAACAACTAGTTTGTCAGAGTTTCTTCTTTCCAGCATCTGATCCTTTTCATGTGTGAACACGTTAAAACCAGATTCATTGATTCATTGACAGCACAGCAACTAACATATGTCCAGAGATGAAATCCAGTCCAGAGCAATGACAGTACTGACTGGAAAGTAGAAACTATTGCTACTGACTAAACTGATCTGGTCACATTCTCCTTGGATCAACACAAATATCCAAAAAAGTTTTGGTCCCGGTCCTCTTCCCTATGAATGGTTCTCTAACGACTCTTGTCCATCAGAGTCTCCAGTGTTAAGGTGTGAAAGAGACCGAAACATCTTGGGGACAGAAGTTAAAACTGTAAATAGATGTCAGATTAAATCTCAGTCCACCTCCTCCGTTTAGTGAAGGTTTTTCCAGTCTGACACAGATGCTTCCTTTACTCCTCTTTCAAACCATCTGTCTTCTCTGGCTAAGATTTGGACGTTGTTATCTTCAAAAGAGTGTCCTTTGTCCTTCAGGTGGAAGGAAAAAAATCAAAAAAATCTACAAGTCCAGTTGCCTTTTTTGAAACTTTTTTGGACATACCATGACCTGGATGATGGAGAACCTCACAGACATCAACACAAATCTACTTGGTTTTAGTCTGAGACTCTAGTTTGGACAAATCTGGGCCTTCTTGGAGGAGACACAGCTTTATTTGTTAGTCAGCTGGTCCTATTCTATTGGCAGATCATTTGGCTCATTTGAGTCAAATGTCCCAGTGTAATGTTTCGTCAGAGCTTCATCCAGCCACTAATGCAGGCTCACAGGACGTGGCACATTTCAGGCCTTACACGGTGACTTGCTTGTTTGTTGAGTCCTGCCAACGTATCTGCATTCAGTGTCCAACGTGGCAGCTGACATGACACATGGATAAACTCAGAACTTTGACCCGAGGCTGAGTTTTATTCGATCTGCTCAACATTTCCCCGGTTACTAATCTGGAGCGAATGTGACCGCCTGTTTCGTAAAGACTGGTGTGGACAGAGACAGTGTGTGTGGAAGCTGGCACTAACAAGCTCCCTCCTGAGCGCCATGTTTTATTTAACAAACAGTCAGACCACGGCGCTGTCGACACCAACGGCCGTAAACAACAACAAAAACGCAAGGCTCAACACGAGTGGCGCCGCGCCGCAGACGTAAGGCGGGGAACTAATTTACCACAGCGTCACGTACGGTACGGACGCGGCGGCACTTTCTCGTGGCTCAGCTCTACCGCCGTGGATTAGAGTTAAATCCGTTACAGTGAAAGGCCGTCTGCGAACGCGTTATATGACGGTGGAAAAGAATATTATGTGGGTGCACCTGGGCTGGCCATCTGGAGAGGCAGTGGAGTTTCCCCCTGGGGAGCGGTCGGGCTGTAAACAGAGCGCAGACGACGACAACGAAAGCAACGCTTCCTTTAAGGAGGGGAGGATGAGGAGGGCTGATCCTAGAAGACGACAAACAAAAATACTCTGATGCAGGATTATATTTATGTCTGATTATATCTTTTAAGAGGAAAACCTGAAGGTTAAGGTGCAGTGCTGTCTTGTCACGTCTTTTTCTTGGGTTCACTCATTCATTTTCTGTAACAGCCTGTCCTGTGAAGGGTTGCAGAGGGCTGGAGTCTATCCCAGCTGTCATTGGGCAAAAGGGGGGTCCGCCCTGAACAGGTCTCCAGTCAACGAACCTAAGCAGCATGTCTTTGGACGGTGGGAGGAAGCTGCAGCCTCAGTGTGTTACTGGACTGGAAGAGCCCAGGGATGCAGTGTTTGTTGCAGATATTGCTCCTAAGATTGTTCTTGCTTCCTGATGTTTCTGACGTCCACTTGTGTAACAACAAATTCTCTGATATACCTGAAGCATGTTCTGAGGTGCACGGTTCTGATAACCCTAAGCCTGTGTGCCAAGGGAGGGTGAATCAAATATTAACTATTGATCCGTGTGTGGGCTTTCTGTATATTTTGATGTCGAGGCTTTTATCGGCCTCAGTGTGCACCACGCGGCCCAGCTGGGCCAGACGATTTTCACCGGCACCCTCCCGAGTCGGCTCAATGTTGCCGTCCGCCGCGTCGATGTGATGTGGTCCGTGAAGCCTTTTAACCCAGGTGTTATCCACAGACATGAACCAATGAGAGGGAGGAGATAACGCAGCACAGATCAGAGTTCTCCTCTCCCCCCGGTTTGTTTAGAACCGAAGGAGACAACAACGTCTGCACCTTTAGAGACATAGCACTGCCCCTTTGCTGCATGTCGTTGCAGGAAGATGAACCTCCGTCTTGGAGGTGCAACAGTGACCATCCTGTCCCATGTCTAGTGCTTCTGTAACAATCCACAGCTTCCACACCATCATCTGAACACTACAGTACTTAAACAAACATACGTTGCTGCAGTTTAACACTGCTTTCAGTTTAGGGGAAAGCTAAAAGCAGATTTAGGAGATTGAGCCATCATTTCATCCAGATCAGATCCATGGTGGCAAAAGGATAAACAAACCAAACTCTTCCTGAGCAGGTTGTTCACGTTCCTGCCTAAATAACCAGCTAAATAAGGTAAGGTATGGGTTAACATTAGGCAAAATAATATCAGTTTTTATTAGAAGGCCACCAGCTCTTTTCTTCTTTTATGTATCTCTGAAAATCGGAGAGTAGATGATGAATTTATGGCCATAAAGTTTGCAATCAGGATGCATCAGAGCTAGTAGACCTCTAGGTTGTAAAACTTGTATCCTGTCAATTTATGCACGGATGCAGGTGATTAGGAATGTGTGATATTTCATGGTTTACAATATATCGTCAAAAACATTCCCCACAGTAAGAATATGTCATCCTGTGATAAAAACCATAAATTCCCATTGATGACGTATATATGTGTGCGACACACTCTCAGCCCAACACGTGTGGAATATTGACAAACTGACGGTGGAAGGTGGAGCAGATACGCCGGCAGAGAGGAGCTCGTTCCTAAACGAGGCTCCACCTCCATTATCTGGTTTGGTTTTAACCCCTTAATTGATTTTTCAATTATAGAAAGAAATTAAATATTTGTATTTTTGTTCCCACTCCGGCCGGTCCTACCAGAAACTAGTGCTTGCTAAAGGTTCCTAGGGACCTCAGAGAAAACTTGATGCATTAGAGTCAAAAAGATTAGACTGAACTGGTGTTTATATCATCATTTTTATCGTTACCCTGATAAATACCAGAAATGATCAGGATACATGTTTTAGTCCCTATCGCCCATCCCTACGACTGATAACACTTTACTTTGGACATATGTCATGCAGTGTGCAGCCTTTGTTGTGCATTAAATGGGATTGATGTCCAATATTATCATTAAAATACAAAGTGTTTATTGCTGCTGGTTTGATGCGATGGAGCGTAAAGGCATGGTGGATGTCTTGGAGCATGTTACTATTGAGAATTTTCTTATTTAGCCGCTAATGGTAATTCTGTCACAGTCCCACATGTTGTGTCAAAGTATGTTTTAATGCATTTTCTGCTTTGCAGCACCAATTACCAGGATTAAATGTGTTGTGCGCCTGTTTTGCTTTGCAAATGCCCCCACAAAGGTCCCAAGGCAACTTGCATATTTTACAGATGTACCAGGTATTCTTCAGCCTGTGAGGTGAAATAAAACTATTTTACGGATTAAAGCGAGGCCCTGTACAGCTTGTATAATGATTAAGGAACAACCGGTCGTCTAGTAGTTGGAATATCTTGGCGGAACAAAATCCCTCAGGGGGTTTCAAGAAAGAACCACCTCGCTTTTCAAACTTAAAACACCTACCTCGTGCCCCGTACCGCATCAGGTGATTCAGGAAACGAAGCTAATCTATTACCATTTCATTTTCATAGCATTTATTTTACACAATAACAGACTCGGTCATTACGGTATAGATGTTAATGCTTCACAAAAGCCATTCACGATGTATTTTTAGCTCTTATCAAAAGCAGCAAGCAGCGAAAAGCACACTAGCTTGAAAATAGTGGCTTAAGTACCATTCACAGTGGGGAAGTGGTGGAAATGGCGGAGCGAGAGGATATTATAGACTCAGCAGCAGAACACACACCAGGCTGCGGCGCTCGGTTTTGCATAATGTGCATTTCAAGAGTTATAAACATAGTTCAGTCAGCAGTCGTCTGGTGGAAATGTGTGATGGGGCTTAGCTGTTTGCAGAGGATAGCGCAGATATTGTTTCTCGGGACATGCCAACACATTTAAATGCTATCTCCATTTCAAGCTGAGTTTATATGCCCACTGGCCACTTTACTATGTACACCTTCTGTAACAGTCTGTAGAGTTTAAGACAGCAGCATTGCCTCCGTTCTAATTAAAACAATAGTGTATCAGAGTTTTACTGAAATGCATTGTTCAAACATTGCAGTTTATTGATATCCTGGTGTATTTCATCCACCCTGTTTAGCACACAGCACGTTTTTGGGGAATAGAAAGTGAACATTTTTCATCTTTGCTAAAGTACGACTCATGCCGGAGCTGGACGGTTTGCACAGTTGAGAATCCATATTGAGAGCAAGATGTTAGTCCACAGTCTGACCTCAATTCTGTCCCAACAAATAGCTGCCTGTCTGTCAGCGGTGCAGAGGAGCTGAGAGAGGACTGACAGCACTCTGATTGACTGCATACATTTAGCGGATAAATGTTCCTCTCGTATAGTTTCAGGCCAAAGGAATCAGACGCCGCCTTCTGTCTGGATTCACAGTCAAACTAGAAGCCGGATCATTGCTGTATGTGGACCGCCGGTCTTTGGATTCTCTGATCCCAGGTGACCAGTGAGGGCTGATTGTGTGCCCAGCTGTAAACCAGCACGCCACGTTTCCCACGCTTTTCTTTTCAAAGCAGAGACGGGATGTGACCGCTGTCAGGGTCCCATGTTTTATAAATGTGCCTCAGGAGAAGGCGCAGCGTTTTATTAGAACTGCTCACATCGCTGCAGAACGGTCCATTAGTTAAGACTGATCACCTTTATTAAGTTTCCACAGGGAGAGAAGCAACAGCCGGGTGAGACGAGTGTGTCTCTGATTGGGAAAAATGTCCTCTGCATTCATGAGCAAAAAGTCAGTTTTACTTTAAGTGCCGCACCACTTTTCCCTTTACAGAAAGTTTCACATTCAAGACTGTAATAAATTAAGGTGACGCCAGTATTATCAGTGGAATGGAGAGAATTAAGGAATCAGTTTTATACGTAATTAATAATCAGACTGCTGGATGACTTTATTAGGAAAACAAAAGTGATTACATTTCCATTTTACACGGGAACTATTCTAGTAAAGGGACATTTCTATTGAGCTTTAATTTGGCCTAGGCGTAGTGATGTAATTGAAAACTTGAGGATTTTAATTTTATCCAAACAAGCGGCCCGTAAAAGTGACTGACAATTAGACCGGTGTCTCTAGTTAAAAGCAGCATCACGTCCCCCTCAGTTAGACCGTTATATTAGTGAGAAACAGGATCAGAGGAAGGAGCATGCATGCTTTTTCCTTCTTCTTCTTCTTCCTTTTAGCCGCCTCACATCATTGTTAGTGGCATCAGGAAAGGGGGTTTAGTCAAAAGAAGAAAGACTCAAGTGCTAAGGTTTGGGCTTTAAGGATTTTCTCCAAGCAGAGCATCCAAACAAAGCTTATCTGTTCCTTATGTTTCTTTTAGACTGCACTACAATAAAATAAACCTCTGCCAAGGCTGTTTGCTCTAGGTTTTATATATTTTTTTAATATTTATCTCTATCTTCGCCCCCGTACAATGGAAGTAAATGGAATTTGGTTTATGGTGCTCACAATGAAAAAGAATGTCCAACAGTGTCCTTGTTCCTCAGGTCTCACAGAATTGGAGGAACTTCTCCCTGGTGAGGTAACTGTGCCTAAATTAGAGTACAGGGCTACGTTGATGCCTCAGTGGTGTGATAGAAGGTAGTCAATAGTATTTTGAAGTAAATATATTTATATCGTCAGATGAAAAGTCACAGGTTGATGCTTTGATGCATCGTCACAGATTTTAGGATTTCATAAAAGCACTTTATTTTGTCCTAATCATCACAGAGAAAGGTCTGGGAAGAAGACCTGTTTGTTGTGTCAAGTCAAAAAGGAAACTGTGAAACCTCTCAACAAGAATAAGCAAAAACAAATGTACATTTTAGGAAACAATTAACTGTCTAGACAGACTTGGCCCAGCAATGAAAAAGACACAACACACACACACAAACAAAGGGACTATGATCTGATCTCCAGACCTTCGTTAACCGTGTGATAAAGACAGAAAACCTTATCCCATCTACACAACCAAGGCAGGAACAAATTTACCCATGCAGCTAGTGGGACGGCACTGTTCAAGATCCTTTTGTTTTAGTGCATAGAAGAACAAGTACATTATAAAAACCCCAGCCTGTCCAAGATGACCCTGGGCAGGTAGCCACTATATCACAGGGCATACACTATATTCAGTGTATTCAGTCACCCATCCAAATAATTGATTTCAGGTGTTCCAATCACTTCCCTGGATACAGGTGTATAAAATCAAGCACCGAGGCATGCAGACTGATTCTACAAACATCGCCAGTTGTGAATCGCCTCACCACTAAATATTCCACAGTGAACAGTCAGTGGTATTAGAACAAAGTGGAAGAGATTGGGAACGACAGCAACTCAGCCACTAAGGGGTCAGGCCATGTAAAATGACAGAGTGGGATCAGTGGATGCTACAGACCTTCAAACTTCATGTGTCCTTCAGATTAGCTCAAGAACACAGACAGTACTTGTCTGACTGCATTGAGCCAAGTGTGAAGTTTGGTGGAGGGGGGTTATGGTGTGGGGTTGTTTTTCAAGAGCTGGCCCCTTAGTTCCAGTCAAAGAACTCTGAATGCTTCAACATACCAAGAAATTTAGGACGATTCCATGCTCCCAACTTTGCGGGAACAGTTTGGGGACGGACACTTGACTGAGCACCAAGAACGGTCCATAAAGTCCTGACCTCAACCCGATAGGACACGTTTGGGATGATTTAGAGTGAGAGCCAGGCCTTCTGGTCCAACACCTCACAAATGCTCTTCTGGAAGAATGGTCAAAGATTCCCATAAACACGCTCCTAAACCTTGTGGAAAGCCTTCCCAGAAGAACTGAAGCTGTTCTAGCTGCAGAGGGTGGGCTGACGTCATATTAAACCCTATGGATTAAGAATGGGATGTCACTTAAGTTCATATCATGTAAAGGCAGATGAGAGAATACCTCAGGCAGTGTAATGTTCCTATGAATCTAACAAGCATGCCTTATGGGAGAAAGCCAGGGAACATGAAAAGAAACCCCGCAGAAAAGCCAAGAACCCTCTTTGCTGTGAGGTGTCAATGCTAACCACTGCACCCCTGCGCCGCCCGTCTTCTTTATCTGGATGTTATTCAGTATTTTACTTTATCATAATTATGCTGTCTTTCTTGTTTTTCTTTCACCGATCCGACTCGTGATGATGTGCAAAGCGCTGGCCGTCGTCATTTGTAGTCTCTCGGAAATGCGGTGAGCATGTAAGGATGTATCAGAGCGCACCATCAAGGTGGCCCCCTGATAACACATCTCTGTGTCCCTGATTGCCTGTCTAGAAGTCAAGGAGATTAGACAGAAACAGGCTCTCCTGAATACAGCAGCCATTACTCTCAAAATAGAATAAGTCCGTGGAGTCCAAGCTGGCAAACACACACACACACACAACTGTGAAGGAGCTGAACCTGTCCAAACAATCTATCAGGGGAGATTCTGGAGGTGATAAAGTCCTGTTTTGTCTTTTCGGTGCTCTCTGTATCACGCTCACCTTTTACAGCCGAGGTATTCACTCTGAACATACAGGAGCAATATTCTGAAACACTGCAGTCAAATTAGGTCAGTGTTGCACTCTTTGAAATTTCCGTAGCATACGTGATGCAGTCGGATGCTGCACCGCGAAACTTTTTACCTCTGTGGCTTCAAATGGCCGCGAGAGATCGCCGCCTGAAAAATCTGAACTTTAATACCCGAGAATCCGGAAAGGTGATGTAAGTGCCCTGCCACAGCCTTGGCAGCTGTGTGATTGCTTTATACGACAGGATGAGGGCGGGAAAAATGATTGAATGTGAGGTGATTGTGTTTTTTTTTTCTTCCAGATCAGAGCTGCCTTGCCTTGGTGTTTGGGGAAACACTGTTGAATTCTGCTCCTCAGACTTAATTTATCCTCTGCAGAGATTTTCCACCAGTGCCCAAACCGACACAAGAATTTAATTTGAAGAAATATGTTAACTCCACTGCAGCTGCATTAGCGCTGCCAGGCCACTCTTCTTTGCGGGTTGTGGGCTTATTAAGGCTGATGTTTGAGATTTAGCCAGAAGAGCTTTGGGGCATAATTTCAGTAGCAAACAAAGAAGGCTTTTTCTGACTTAAATCTCAAACAGTTGCACCAATTATCCAGCATCTGCCAAAATAAATAATAAAAAATGTAATATCATGTTAGAAGTCAGTTTTTAATTGTTTAATTCCATCTTCCCTTTGGAGTTGTGGTTGTTTCCACCTCATGAATGCAGAGTATTCATTCTCTTTTTGCTTAGTGTTGGGTCTCCACCATGAGAAAATACTGGGAATAACATCCCCAGCTCCATATCTGCAATTTGGCATCACTTTGTGCATTGGTTGGAGGTGGTGAATTGGAGATGTCGTCCATCTTCTACGGCGTTTGTGGTCTCCTCAGCTCTTTAACTTCAGCTGATCCCTTGAATTCATGAAAATGGGAGTTTAAGAATCGACTGCTCCACAGTGTGAACGTGAAGACTGGTTGAAGTAGCTTCTGTTTTTCTGCACGTGATATTTAAAGGGGAACTACTGTTTTTCACATCCTGGACCTTATTTCTGGCATAAATTATTAGGATGATGTCTTCTGACCTGGATGATGTCATCTCTGAGCATCACGTGCACCTGCGACGGACGCCTTGTTTACCTGTAATTTACTACTGCTGGGGTTCGTCCACAAAATTCGGAATCGGAAAAAAATTTCAGGCATGTTGCAAAAAGCTAGCAGGATATTAGTGAAATGAACAAGTTTCGTGGCAGATGATGTGTTATTTAGAGGCTACGTCTCGGTGCCCCATTCACTCCCACTATAAGGATATACGTGGATCTAACTATCTAACGACTGATTAGAAATTACAAAAAACGTTGTATCGGTTAGAAACAATCATAATTTTGCCAGAAATAAGGACCAGGATGTAAAAAAACAGTAGTTCCCCTTTAATTTCTTTTCTGTTAGACTTGATAACGTGCCTCTATCTTTGCCTGGTCGTATAAAGGCGACTGTGGCTTGGTAGGTAGAGCGGGTTGTCCATGAACCAGAGGGTTAGCGGGACACTGAACACCCAGTTGCTCCCAGTGCGTGGCACTGGTGTGTGAATGTGTGCGTGCTTGTGTGAGTGAATGGGTAGATGTGTCACTGACTGTAAAACGCGCTTTGAGTACCAATAGGTAGAAAAGCGCTGTATAAAAACCAAGGCCATTTTAAAGCAGGTTATGTTCCTTCATGCCGTGTGTGCTGGATTAAAAACAAACACGTGGACGTGTAATCACGTTTGCCTTTCAGTGCCGATATGTAATGCACATGCACGTAAACTTTAACCTAATTGATCTAATTTTAATAGCGTACTTTAGTTGTGGTGATATTAATAGCGTGGCACTATAATGAATATATACCTTCTCATTGGAGACTGTTTACCTACCTACCTACTGTACCAACATCCTCATGTTCTCTATCATTAACCTGATCTCTGACATGCTGTAATTACGCATTTCGTGGCAAAGGAAAGAAAAGCTGTAGAGAACAGTGTGTGAGTTGATAGAGAGGCCGTAGCTGTTCGCTCCATGTGGCATTCGAAGAGAGGACTTTGCTCAACGTTCAAATTAAAACCGCGCACGGAGGCTACGCGGAGACAGGAAGACCAGGGTTGACTCAGACCTGGTGCTCATCAGATGGATGGTGTTGTGGGATGGTGGGGGTCTGGTGGTCGGGACAGGGGCTGAGCTCCCAGATATGATAGCGCCTCAAGCTAACCTGTCTGTGGGTGATAAGCCTCTGCTCCAACATGGCAAAGAGCGGGCTCGCTTAAGAGCATGTGGTATCTAACTTTAGCACAACACAGGTAGCTCAGTCTTTCCCAGTCCACTTCAAACATTTGGTGCAGCAGTTCCTCAAAGAGAACGTCACAGCACAGGCTTGGTGCGAGCTAATGGTCCACACAGATTTCTAAAACCTGTTCTTAGTTGCTTTTTTAAGATTCATACTATAATGTGGCCAGTGTTGAATTTACATTATGCAGTTGGCCTTTTACGCTTTATTTAGTTTTTATGTTTTAGTTGTAGGTAGTGGCTGAATCTGCCTTTTCTGCACAAGAGTGAAACAGCCTCAAAATAATCACGTCATTATCCTTAACTATCGCACTCAACCTCTGAATCTCCTGCAGCCTTTCTGTATTAAAGTTGCATTAACTGATATCTCTTTACACATCAAACGCATTTATTTTGTAAAATGCAGGACCTCATAAATGATTATTTCTGATTTCCGTGTACCTGTTTCAGTAGATATAGAAGGTCTAAACCACATCTGCATTGACTGTGCACCTGCAGCATGAACACAGACCCACGCTTGCTCGCGGACTGACGGGAAAAGGCAGATTTGGTTTTGAGCAGTTAATGAAGGCGACAGACACGGCAGTAACACTGCTTACAAAGCAGCTATTTGAGTTAAACCACACAAAATAAATGAGAGGTGGACGGGAAGCAACACAAACACGGGCAGAAAAATTAAACAAACTTTATTTGCACCTTTCTTCGTGTAATCTAATACAAACACAATCAAAAATCTCTCAATAGCAGCCCTTTTTTTTTCCTGTTCCCCCCTTCAGACTAGCCACAAATAAGGACAGAGAATCGAGGAGGGACGCGGCTATTCCCTGAATTAAGCTGCTTGCTCCTGCAACATATGAAAGACAAACACGGTGTGCACTGTGCAGAAATTGAAAGAGCACTGCGAGGTGTTAGATGAGATAGTCTCAACAAACAAGCATGCAGTGTCTTGGGAATAAGCCCCCGAAGTGAGACCCCGAGCAGCACATACTGTATACTCTGGGCTTGTTCAAATTAAATACACTGCTCCGGCACGGAGATAATACAGACACGGCTCTGACAGGGCAGATATGAATGCTAGCTCTTCTGGGCGGAAACTGATGATGGCGTGTTTCCTTAAAATTAGTTTTGTCAAGGTCATACAGCTCCTCTACGCATCGTAGGCGTTACACGGAACAGCGTTCATCGAGTGTGTTTAATGACGTCTTCTAAACATAGAAGTACAGAGCACTTTACAAGACACACACATACACCACCAACACAACCAATGACAGAGCAGCTACCGTATAAGGTCTGCCATCAGGAGCAACATGAGGTTCAACACTACAATTAGTGGATAACCGACACCTTTGAGAAGTCGCCGGAAGTTCATGCATGAGCAAAAACTTACATGTTGTCTTGCAACAACACAAACTACAGACCCGTTCCTCTTCTCCCACAATTCCAAGTTTCCATTGTGAACACATTCTCTGTGATGATGCAAAAAGCCTTGAGGTACAACACACTGCTTAGTTTGAATGCCATCTTTGGGCTCTCTGGGACCCCAAGTGAATGGACAGACAGATAGAGAGCATGTAAAAGGGTAGCATGAGGGTTATGGAGGTTCCAGAGCAGCTGATTCCACTTGTGCAACAACAGCTGGATGACATCAACATCATTAACTCAAGACTAGACGCATAAAGAAGAGAGCTGCAAGAAATCAAGACAATCCTTCAATACACTCAAAAAGATGTGGACGACATGAAAACGTCCATCACAAAACAGAGGTATTTAGCAACAGCAACAATGCAGCAATGCAGCAGTGATGACTTGGAGCTAAATCTACATCTTAAACACTTTTCTTCTCATTCTCAACACTGTTCCTCTGTCCAGCTGAGTTTCCTACTTCATTTCTTCCCCACTGATGTTCGGTTTTTGGAAGATCTGAACACCAACCATCTCTGCTTCTTCTAGGCCGGTTAGCAATCACAGAAACTGATGAAAGCTGAGACACTTTAGCCTGGTTAATACCAGATGATAAAACATGAGCAGCATGGTGAATGGATGGAAGCAGATAAATAGAATTAACAGCATGTGAACACTGTGGTAGTGGAGTTTAATCACACATTTTATAGGATCATTTTTTAAAGTATAGCTACTATTTATTTATTTTTATGTAAAGTATTATTTATAATTCCACAGTCTTCATAGAGATTAGATTCTGTTATTAAGTCTATTAATGTGATGTCCATTCTAGGCCAATTATCACCAAAAACTGTATTTGTATCTACTTTTAGGATCAACCAATCACAGCTCTTGAAATGATGACGGGGTCAACCACACCTCCTCACTAAGATCAGAGTTTCTGTCCATTCCTTGCTAAGAGTTCTCTGAGAATTTTCTGGAATCTAAGCTAAGACTCCTAGCTAGGAACCTTTATGCTAAGCTAGGAGCTCTCTGAGAGGATTCCAGGAATCTTTAGGAATACAGGCCCAGAGAGAGCTGGTACGGAACAGAGGACCAGGTAAAAACGTTCTGTCTGAGAAGCTGCAGGAGGTGGAGGAGGTGCATCAAGCAGGGAATCCTGGTGGAGACAGAGCCCGACTCATAGTGGAGAAACTGCTCAGGTACAAAGACATGTTTAACCAGAGCACTGTGCACCAGATTTGAGCCCTAACAGCTGATTATTAGCCGGACAAATTCAGCTAAACGGCCAAATAATGTGAACAAACTCAGCCTAAAACGCTTGAGTGTGCCATAATTAAAGATAATCTGGTAGAAGAGCATTAATGATTGGTGCACGCCAAACAACACCAGGGGCTAAGCTTTCCCTTTATCCCCAATAATTAATAATTCTGTTACAGAGGATGAATCAAAAGACGATTTGCCATTGTCGCGTCTTTGTCACGCAGTGATTTATTGTTCACCAGAGCCAGATGCGGCGTGATGCACCAGTTCCGACATGTGCACAGGATGTATAGCTGAGGTTGTTAGAGGCGTAAAGAGTTTTAATTGAACAAATCTGGCAAAATGACCAAACATTTGGGGAAAAAACTCCACAAAGCAAAGTCATCTGTCAGCCTAAAAGAGCTTACGCCTGTCATAATTAAAGATAATCTGGTAGAGGAGCATAAATGATGATGGGAACATGAGGACTAAGCTATCCTTTTATCTGTCATAATTAATAATTTTGTTCCAATGGATGAATCAAAAGATGATTTGAGTGCAAAAAAAACCAAACACATTATTCTGCAAAATACCAAATGACAGAAGTGATTAAAGCCTCGTCATAGTCGAGGTGAGATGCAGACACGCACTTGTGGCTGTCATGGTGATACAGACGGTTTGTCTGAGATGAATCGGGATGAAGGACCTCTCGCTTCCAGACGCGTCCGCTTTGCTGCGCACCTACCAATTAGAAGCAAATATGAAAGCATTTGTTTTTACTGAGCAGCAAAAAAGAAAAATATGTGAGAGTCTGCAGATGTTGAGGCTGATTAGGATCTGCTCCCACGGTCGGCCTCCACTGACAGCTTGCTTTCCTGAGTACCACCAGACGTTCTCGGTGGTCTGGGCAGAAACGAACCACGCTCCCATCATCACTGACTAAAAAAAAAAACATCTTGTAGAGGGGCTGAGAGAATTCAGCACAGGGCTGAGCAGCACGGATTACAGGAAGAGGGAGGAGGTGGATCCAGACCGGGGCCCTCAGGGAGCCCGATGAAGGCGATGCAGCACGGAGAGCTCCCCACAATTATATCTGATAAGTGCGATGTGACAGGTGGGATGCAGTCCCTGAGAGAGCCCAGGTCAGCATGGATGATGAGGAGCATCTGCTAGCTGACAGTATCAAAGGCAGCAGATGAGGTTCAGGATGAAGATTAGAAGAAGCAGGAGCAGCTCTTCAGTCTCAGATGATTTGGACTTTTTCAAAGAGACTTTTTTGTAGAAGCATTTATTTGGAGCCCTGCAGGTAGCGACTGCATGAGCAGGCGACACATGGATGAACTTTGGAGCGCTCAGGTCAGACACGCTGGATAAAAGTGAGCTGTGATTGGCTGATTGGTCGACCCTAACCCTAACCCTGGATGACAGCTTAAATTGTAAACCTACTCACGCGCAGCTTCTTTATCGTCCTGTAATTATGTCTTTTTAAGTTGTCACTTCACCACATCCCCGCTGAGTTTCAGCACACCTCAGACAACACTAATTTAACATTCACCACATCACTCCTACGTCTTCACACTGCCTTACATTTACATTCTTTTTAACATGAAAGTGGCTGGCCTGACTAAAAACATGCGGCTGCATTTGGAGGCAACATGAGACGCGTTCCTTAATTCAGCGTGTCTCAGTCAGAGTTTACCCTCCGTCAGTGTCCTGTAGTGGCTTTAAAGGCATCTAGCAGCTTTTTAATAAGACAAAATGATTCAAAGAGCTGTAATATGTGATTTCATCTCAAACGCAAGCATTATCCCGGACTATGAAACACGTCTGACATGTGCTAGACACATGTGAGTAGAAGATTATGATGGTTTTGTGGAAGGTTATAGAATATACAGTGGATTAGCATGAGTATAAGGTAGAGCTACGATGCAGTGACTCCACTCACTCACTTAAAACTCCAGAAGAACTCCAAATGTACATCCACAGGTTGTGTGTGTGATACAAAACACAGATGTTCATAAACAATGGTTTTAAAAGTTGACAGGAAGCCTCCTAAACAACGTTTAAATATTATTTTTTGATCAAATGTGAAGTCAAATTCTGAAAGGTCGTATTTACATCCACTGGTAAACTCTGCAATCCACTGGACTGACACAGTGATGTGTCAGCAAAACAACAACCTGTTAATGGTCTCTCCAATGCTCTGGGCTGCACCGTGTTGGATGCTCTGCACAGGACATCCCACCTGAAGGCCAGGTAAACTGAAAGACACATGCACTGGTACCTCTTAATAAAGTCCAGGTAGCATCAGGTCCTCTCCCACCGTCCAAAGACATGCTGCTTAGGTTCATTGGTGATTCTAAATTGGCCGTAGGTGTGAGTGTCTCTCTGTTTTAGCCCTGTGATAGACTGGAGACTCTGGGATAGGGTGGACCCCGTCTCTAGACCAATGACAGGAGGGATAGACTCCAGACCAGTGACCCTCCAGAGGCCAAGCAGTTACAGGAAATGAATGAATGAATGAATGAATGAACTTCAACCAGCCTTTGCTAATACGGCCTTTTCTAGTGTAATACGTGTTGTCTCCAATCTGTTGTACCAATCTGATTGGTTTCTGATTGATCAGCGCTGTGTAGAAAACCACAGAATGTCTCAATAAGTTGTTTAATAAATTATTGAGCGGCCCATCACATTGCAGACATGGAATTGTTTGGTCATTCAGTGCAGATATAAGGCTGAGAAGAACAATCTACAGGCTTCCTTAAAAGTCTATACAATCTCTGTGTGTATAATCTGTTTTTAAGTTATTCATTTCTTTATGTGAAATCAAACATGTAGCAGGCTGTAACTCCTGCACGATAAAAGCTAGTGCATGCTGTAAATGTTAGTCAAAGTGCTGGACACAAACTGGAAAACAAATAAATTGTGCACCTATTTCACCTGTAGCTCAGCGTTTTTATTTTTTCATGCAGTTCTCTTGACTCACACATCATTTGGGCTTTAATCTCAACGATTAACCCTAATACGTGCAGCCGCCTGATGCCAGTAAACCATTTAGGCTTCCATAATCACCGCTCATTCTTGTGGGCGGATGAAGAAACGCTGCTTAGGAGGCGTCGCCAGCCGGGGCTGCATTCGCTACGTCACGGCGGGGGACATCGTTCCAGCCACGGACCCAGCGGGGACCTGTCAAGGATCTGTATTGGCCCTGTCACGGCGCCAGCCGGCGTTTCTAGGTAGCTGTACCCACGCAACATGCGGCTCCACTTTACTGATGTTTCACTGTCAATTTCATGCTGACAGATACCACAGGACACGCCTAGAGGTCCCGTATTCATGCCCACAGAGATCTGCTGGAGGCGCAAACGGGGGCTGACGTAATATCAAGCAGGTGGTTTTAATGCTGGATCTGTTGTCTGTGGAAAACGTGTCAGCAAACGGACAAAAACTTGATTGTAGCTCGGTGTTCACATCTGACAAAGTAAGATAGAGAGAGGGTAAGCATGCTAATAGACTGAGCACAGACTGGTTGAACGGACTGAACATTTTTCCAGTTCCTTAAAGGCTCAGACACTTTTCAATTAGATGGAAAATGTTAACAAGAATTTTTCTATTTCTTCTTCTTGCAGGACGTCTGAGTCAGTCTGAGACTTTATTGGATTCATTGATGCATGTGGGGTTATGGGGCATGCACACTAACCTTCCTGTGCAACACAGCAGGATGTGCAGCAGCTCCTTCACAAACTAGTTCCTGGATTTTTATTCGTCTTCTTTATTTTCTGTTGCATGAAGTAGTTTTATTCAGAAAAATAAATAAATAAAAAGGCAGAAAACACTGCGACTAAATACCTGACAGTTTTCTTTCAGGTTTGGCCAGAGGTTTTTTGTTTTTATTTTATATATATTGCATAGCCAGGTTTGACTGGTGCTTTATCATCTCAAACACCCCTCCGAAGTAGACAAACTAAGTGGGGAGGGTAAGTGTGGAGTGTGTGTGGGAGGGGTGGGGTGGCGAGTGGGGGGCTGCTGGTGATCGATTCAAGTGCTCAAAGCAAGTCAGAAGTGTCCACAGAAAGAGAAAGAGGAGGAGGAGGGGGGAGGAAGGCTGAGCTGGAGCTGATTGCCTCCTCCTCTTGAATTGCTCCAAGATGTGACGCTTCTTCTTCTTCTTCTTCTTCTTCTTCTTCTGCTGTACGGTAGTGTGTGTTAAATACTCCATCACCTGGGCTTACATCCTCTGCAGAACTTCCTCCGGTGCTCGGTGGCACGGAGAGATATTTATTTAAATATCTTAAACGTCACCCAGAGTTGTTTCAAATGAACAAATGCGCCGCTGCACAGCACAGCACTTCCTAAAAGTTTGACCGCCAGGCCTCTCGCTCAGCCCACAGCGGGCAATACATAAAGAGACGATCGATAGCGGCCCGACCATTACACTGATAGATAAGGGGCTGAAATTAAAAGAGACCTTAACACTAATGAGGGAGATAGGCGGAGACAGACAGAGGGCTGTTTTGCCTTCTCCATCGATTAGTCAGAACTGATGTTCCGGCCTATATGCATATAGACAAACTGAATAAGAGGAAGCAGCCTGGAAAAAAAAAAAAAAAGTGGGGGAGGATAGGGATGGGAGGGGCGGAGGCTTAAAGATTTATCTTATAAATACTTTGGACTTGTGCTGGCAGACGGCGACGGCCGGGCTTTAATGAAACTGTCAGGCCATGTGAAAGCCTGATGAGGTTCCCCCTAACGCTACATTAACGTTAGCCCCTCGGCCACCTCCTCATGCCAAATATAATTACAGCATCATTACCGGCTCCCGTCCTGGTCCCTGCTGGACACACTAACCCCCCTCTCACCCATCACCCCCATACACCCCTACCCCTGCTGGTTTTCCAACTCCTTGGTTCCTTCCCCTCCACCCAACCTAACGTAATCACACCGTTTCTCTGCATTGCGGCAGAAAAAAAAAAAAAAACAGCAATTGATAGTCTCATTAGTTTTCCCATGTCCTGCCTTTAGTGCCATTTTCACGTGGAATAAAAGGAGGGAGACAACAAACAAACTGCTGCGTAAGGACGAAGGAGGAGGTGGAGGAGGTGGAGGTGGGCGTTGGTTGTAGAGATGTGAAGAAATGACACAAAATTAAAGTTAAGAAGTTTTACTGGTTCAGGATCTCATTGAACCTCGAGGTAAGGAACATGTGATATTTAGCACTTTAACACCGTTAGTTTGTAAGTAAGAAGTAAGAAAGCCATGAAGTAATTTTGGTTTTCTTGAGTCAAAGCCGTGAAATATCATGTAGATTAACTGTGCCGTTCGCTCTTTGCCTGTGAATGTCATCCTTCAGCCTTACGTCTTGTGTATATACCATGGACAGTATAAAGATGGACGGAGGAACTGCTCTTTAAAGGTGAAGCCAAAGCAAGTAGAGCTCCCCCTGGTGGCTGGCTGCAGTATAGGTCATAAGCTCCACCCCCCTCCATGTTAGTGGGCGGGACTTGGGCCAAACTAAAACACTACAACACACGTCAAATTATTTATTTCAAGGATGGTTTCTGTTATTTTAGGTTGTTAATAAATTGTTGATGAATGTAAAAAAAAAAATTCGATAATGTTTGGTTTTCAGGTTGTGACATAATGGCGACTACCAGTTGCCATGCCAACCGCTACGCAAATACGTCCCATAGGACTGGGAGAGTTTTAAAAAAGAAACAGTTAATAATAAGTCCAGTGAATAATCCGTCATTTCCTCGTAACTGTTGGCGGTAGAACAGAGCGTAGTATTAATTAAATGAAAACATGAATGAGTCTGGAGGAAGTGTGGGCGGGGCATCGATATTGCTGCTTCGTGTGGCTCCACCCTCAGATTGTACTGATCAGATACGGCCACTCGTATACGTGGGGAAATAGCATCCACAGGAAGTGGAGACGTGTTGTCCATATTTATATACAGACTATAGTTTATACAGTAAAATGTACTTCTACATTTTCCTTACAGCCTTTCTTTTCAAACTAAGCCTTTACCGGGCAGGGAACATGTGTGGTAACTTCACTGATCTAGATTTTCTACATTTAAAAATGTCACATAAGTTAAAAGTCTTCCTGTGTCCTACAATAACACTCTAGAGATGAAGCCTGGAGTTTCCCAGTATTTCAATGAGCGCCCTACAAAGGGTTTGATGTGAATTAAATATGTCACACAGTTAAACACTTCAGTCAGAACATCTGCTGCACTGTCGTTTGCAGGCTCTGGAACAAATCTGAGCAAGTACAGGCCACTTCAGACTGTGACCAAATGGGAACATTTTTGAAACAACGCGAGCATCTTTTAAAGATGTCTTCTCCCTTTCCTGAGTTACAGTGATTTAAAAATAAAAGGAAATGGTAATCAACATGTATGAGCAACGTGAGCCACTCAGCTGCTTTCTGATGCCACAGTGTGACGTACACGGATAAACTCAACAAACCTGGCGAGCCAATCACCAGCGGTTCAGGGTCTTAATTACAGAACCATGTCCTCTAAGAGAGAGTAAGAAGAACAAGAGGTTTCCATGTTCTGATGCTCGAGTGACCACTTGTCTACATTTGATGTTTTTACATCTGTGTACTGTACATTTGTTGGAGTGGCCCTTGAACCGTGATGACGGCAGTGCTAATGGAAATAGAACTGCACATGCATTTGTCAGCAATGCAACTGAAATAAGGTGGAAACATGAAGAACTAACAACTAACAAAAGAAAAAAAAAAAAAGAAGGAAATATATTTTCTTGTGAGGAGGAGCCTTAAAAAAAGGACCGGACTAAAGATACACAGCTAGTACATTAACAGCAGATGAAACAGACTTTAAATGGTAAATAAAAAACAATCTGAGCTGCAGACACGTCTTGGACTGGGACTGCTAGCGCGCTAACAGCTCCAGTAGTTTCTGCGCTCCCTGCAACACGCTTTGCATTTAGATGGCACCGTAGAGTTGAAGTGCTTCAGTGGTATGCAGACTCTGTGTTTTTGGAAAAATTTGCACCAAAATCCACTTTTATCAAGTCTTAAATTAGATGCTTTTTTTGCATCAGTCCCAGCATCGTGCTTACATCTGATTACTCCATTCTGGTAGCCGTTAGCCTAGCTCTGACGTGTGCATCAGTGTAATCGGTGTACCAGGAAACCATGCACTGACAAAAGTTCCACGTTGTTTGGAATGCAAATTGTGATTAAATGCGTTAATTTTCTTTAACGCGTTAAAGTCCCAGACAATGAAATTAATTGTGTTTCTCATGATCAGCTACTAGATTCAAAACATGTTTTAAAGCTGTTTGCAGAGACGTGAATTGCTCGGGTCAGAACACTATAACTAGCACTAGTTTGAGTTCCAAAGTGTTGGCGAACGCCTCAGAAACCCAAAGTCTTATAGCTGGCAGCTGATCAGAGTTGAAAGACCATGAAAATTCATAAGACAACTGTTGTTGTGTTTAATTATAGGAACCACAACTGGAACAGTGGCATCCATCAGCCTCCTCATGTGGTACAACTCAGCGTTTCTTGCTCCACAAATCTAGATAGAAACACACATTCTGATGCGCGTGAACACACCCGGTGATTATGGCACAAGCGATGTAAAAAAAGGCCAACATTTGCAGGTTTCTTTGAGTCCAGAGAGGACATCCACCGAGAAAGAGGAGTGCATTATGCTCCACAGCCTTTGTTTGTCAAAGGCTCAATTCAGATCCAACAAAGCAAAGCACGAGTTTGCATAAAGTTTCCCAGAGTTTTCACTCCACTGCTTTCCTCCTTTCACGCTGTTGTTTTTTTTTTTTCCTCTCCCAGTCCGAGCTTAGTCAGCAGATCATGCACAATGCTCACCTCTCCCAGAGACAAAGAAAAGCACCTGCATTTGTTGTAAGAGCTCGGACATGAATAGGAGCAAACATGGTTTCGTATTGATTACCTGCGACAGGAACCTTTTCAGCGACCTCAGAGAACTATGTGCATTCACTGAAAAACATGCACTGGCCGAGTATTGATTCCAATGCATTATGCACCGTGCATCCATAATAATACATCAGTGGAATTGAAAGGAATTAGCCAGACGTATTCCTCAGGCTCAGAAGAATAATGCAGAAGAGAGAAACACACAAATAATACTTAAAAGCAATTTAACTTTTCTTTCCTTTCATTTTGGAAAAATGTTTGCACTGAAATAATCTGTGCAAACAACACAGCGACTAGAGCAGGAGTTAATAATGCATCTGTAGGAATGAACAGGGCTGTGGCAGGTATTTCGAAATTTGTAAGAAGCGCAAACGTTCATTTTGCAGGGAGCTGGTGCAAAGTCTAACCAAAAAGTAAAAATGAACTTGCGGCTGAGGTGAGACGTCATGAAAATAATGTTCCTATCGTCATGTTTCAGTAGCTGTCAGTGTTGAGAATAAAAGCACATTCCTCAGGTGATTTTAAGGATTTGTATCTTAGCCTTACATCTGGTTAAATTCCAGAAGTGGGTTTGAACTGTTTTAATTTGTCTCAGAGAAAAGCATCATTTCAGTTTTTTGCTTTTTTTTGCTGAGCAGTCAGATGCTCATCTGACAAAACGACTTAGCCGTCACCTCAGATTAGCTCCCGAACTTCCGACTAATTAGCCGTGACGAAGCCAAAGATGTGTCGGCTCGAAACTCTACACCAAGACATAATGAAAACGTCAGCGCTGGTGGATTTGAGTACTAAAAAGAAACGCGACGGAAAACAGCCGGTGCTCCCATCAGCAGTTATTTCTGCAAACTGATATCAGGACAGCATCCTGTGTCAAAGGCCGACACTTTTATGTTAACGAGTCATAGTCCCTGCAGGTCGTAGAAGATGCAGCAGATATCTACTTCATGCGTGACAGAAATACTGTTCCTACATTTGTTTACAGAGACATTATAGGCTTAGATAAACTTTATTGATCCACAGGGGAAATTGCTTGGTCACAGTAGCTTAGTTGCACATAAAAAAAAAAAAAAAACACTCTTAAGAACCACAAGTGAAAGATTAAATAAAATATTAGTAAAATAAGCAAAAAATGTTCAGAGTTAGAATATGAACACATGCACAACAGACAGAGATGGAGGAATATATATTATATATGCATAGAAGGGAGTAATAGGTGCAACATTAACATGAGTAACATGGAGTTATCTGTTGCAGAAAGGTGAGTTGTTGTTCAGCTGGACTGGTTTCTGTGCCTTCAAACAGCTTGGATAATAAACATAAAAATATGTCATGGCTCAGAAGAACACCATCATCACCACCGTGGTGTTGTGCAGGCGCTTTGCTGCAGGAGAAAGGTGATGTGGACACATTGGCGCAGTGTCGTAGCAACTGAAAATCAGTCGTTTGTCTGGAGCAGTTATAACATAATGTTCATTTTCTAGAAAATCTTCACACACAGGTGCAACGGCAGCCTTCTCGACCTCAATTGTTACGGTTCTCTCCGGGGGGGAGGTAGGACAGGACGAAGGACGATGAGGCAGGAGTGAACAAAACTGATTTAATAAAACAAAATGAAACAAAAGGCGCTGCTGGAACAGCAGGACAATCCAATGGTAAACTAAACAATCCAAACTCTCAAAAAGATAAAAAAGGAAACTAAAGGCAATAAAACACTTGAAACGCTGCGGGCACTGGTAACACACAGAGGAACAAAAAACAATAAATGCCACAATGAATTATTAAAATAATAATAATTAAAATAGGCCTATTTGTGGAAAAAATACGTAATATTTGAGTTACATAAAAGCTTTTTATTTGTTTTCTTCTGAATTGTCCTTGAAATAGTGCTCAAGAACCCCCCCATCCCCAACACAAACATGGTTTGGAAGGAAAGAAAAGAGAAGAAGAAAATAGAGGCCTTAAAACAAATTTCTTAACAAATATTTAAATAAAGGTGGTGACGGTGAAGCTGGGACTAGAAAAGTGAACATAGATGTAAGAAGCAGGACAGCCAACGTTTAGCAGCCTTGTAACGTAACGTAGCTCTAATGCTAACGTCCAAAGCTTGACACAACACGTTAACTTTAACAGAAACAGTTGAGTTTGACAGCTAGCAGACTGCGTATAAGTCGACACAACACACTGTACTAACATCTCAACATACATCTCATCAACACATATACACAGAAGAGACGCTTCAAATATCAAGTCAGCTCTCACAGCATACAACAACATATCCATTCATACCTTGCAACCACATGATTATCATGAGGCAGAGCTTCCGTCCAACACACAGGCCCCCAGCCTTCATGCAGCCTGATGTTAGGTTTCATATATGATATTTAAGTAATAAGGGACATTTGAGAATTTGCTGTCAGGGACAGACAGCAGCATCTCAAGATGTTGCAAATACACGTTCGAGAAAATGACCCTGACGTCGCTGCAAATGGGAAATTTGATGCAGAAATGAAAAAGGCTCGTGCTCCAGTCAGGATGGATGGTCTGCAATACTCATTCTTCATCTATTCATCTATCATACAGAGGCCTGTGGAAAGCTGTCCCAAACGACGTCTGATCCAAGTTAAACAATGCTGCCAAATACTAAGAGTAGTAACAAAAGCTGAAATAAATCGTCCTCCACGTTCTGAAAATCTATATTTACTAGGATTCATTGTCAGGCCTTGGCTTTACAGGTTAAATGTTGTGTGCGTGGCCTCGTCGTCCTGCTGCTGAATGAATATTCTGACCGCTGAGCCATCTCCGTGATAGACAAGAAACAAAACATTAAAAGTGTCTAAAACCTTTCCACATTACTCATTCTTTGTTCCAGCGCACGGAGCAGCCCTCTGGCTGCTGTGAATAATAAAGTGTGAAGCAGCACCTACTGGACATGCACACAGCAACCCATTTGCTCCGAGTCTACTGCCGGCGCCTCTGTTGTTTGTGTGTGTGACTCTGCATACAGCATTATTTCCCATTTGTACCACACGGAACATATTAAGGGTCTGCATGCACTTTCAAATCTTATAGCTCAGCCGCCTTGAGGCCCGGAGGAAAATCTCATTAAATCTGACTTTGGCTTTTCATTTAAACAAAAAGAAGAAAAACAGAGTAAAAGGAAATCATGTTTCTGACCAACAAAATGGATTTTAAATGTTAAGATGCCTCAGATCTGAAGTGTGGAGAGAGGAATGCAGCTTCTCAAACTTTCTCTAATGTGGCGTCTGTTATCTTATCAGGACAAAGAGGACTCAGAACAAGTGCAGATATTTGAGCACATCCAAGTCTGATCTCCTGCTTCAATTAAAACAGCGACTTGCTGAGAGAAAGGAAAGAAGAGATAAAACGAGTTAAAGAGAAACTGTCTGAACACAGCTTGGGGGCGGGGCCAGATGTGGAGCTCATCAAATGTGGTCACGCCTCGGTCTCAAAACCGAACAAAAGCCAGACTCAGAGCTTCACAGCCGCTCTCACAGTTCAACTTGTTTACTAGAGGAATAAAAAAAAGGATGTGAATCCAGCCACCTGATGTTGTTGAGCTAAGAGAGCTACTTAAAGACAACAAGTGCTGCATCAGACAGATGAGCAGCAGTCTGTGCTTTTTAAGTGGAGTCAGAGTGCAGCCACTCTAGAGTCAATTTATTCTCTTTCTGGAACCAGTTCTCAGCCCCATCCAGCTTCACAGGCAAACTAACAACTGCTGTCATTTAAACCGTCCATATACTCAGACTGCACCGGTGCCTCACAGCAAGAAGGTTCTGGGTTTGAATCCATGGGCCGACCCGTTCTCTCCGGCTTCCTGCCACCGTCCAAAGACATGCTTCTTAGGTTCATTGGTGATTCTAAACTGGCCGTAAGTGTGAGTGTCTCTCTGTGTTAGCCCTGAGATAGACTGGAGACCTGAAAGTGTTCTGGAGGGGTTACAGACCAACTTTGCACCACAAAAAAGACTAAATCTTTACCTAAAAAGTTGCAGAACAAGCAGGAACCTTTGAGTTGTCTCCTACTAATGCAGCAGGTAGACACAGACAGCTACGTATGGATGATGTACACTGCTATCAAACCTTTAATCTGACCGTACATCCATGCCGTGGGACTACAGATGCCCTCTTTTCCTTAAGGTTCTTTTTATACTTCTTCTCCCAGTCAGTTGAACCAAGTAATTGAACCAAATGCTAATCTAATGCATGAGTAGCATTTTCCAAATAGGGTTGTGTCAGCTCTGTACCCAGAGGCCTTCAGAGAACGTCAAAGGGCCCCAAAAGGTCTTAAGGTGTACAACAAAGCATTTTTAACGTCTTAAATAACATTTGAGTGTTACTGTATTAACTCAAGAAGATCAGACTCTTGGTATTTCCTGTGTCCTCCTCTGGAAAGCATTGATTTCTCCTGAAGATGCACCATGAGCACCACTGTCCGACGTCTCATGAAAACCAATAAGTTACCAATAATAAGCTAAAATTCTCACGCAGTAAAACGAGCTACCATTTAACTCCATGCATATTTCTAGAATCATGTATTTAATGATGAGGAACATAAACCCCAGACCAAGCCACGTCTGTAACAAGATGTTTAACCCTGACTACATGTATATGTTTTATTAACCGGGATTCACAGTCCAACTGAAGAACATCTCCCTGTCTACACAATAAACCACACAGTTTAACTGCAAACTTTAAACTGAACTTATGATTAAAATGTTTTGTTCTCCACTAAATATCTGTTGCTAACTCGTGAGGTGCATGTTCTCCTTGAGTCTGGACAGGTGTCCTCCAGGACACACCACAGACAGGTTGCTAACCAGCCATAGGTGTGTATGTGAGTGTGAACGGTTATTTGTCTCTCTGTGTGTTAGGTCTGTGAGAGACTGATGACCTCTCCTTTACCCCCCCTGTAGCTGGGATGGGCTCCAGTCCCCCCGCGGCCCTCTGAGGTTAAGCAGTAATGCATAATGGATGGATGGATGGATGATGGAGCTAACTCCATCTCCAGGTTTGTGTTAACAGGTATAATGTATATAGTCATTTTATCAGGTTGATGAGACTCAACGAAAGCAATAAAGCGAAGGCTGTGAAGCGTCCAGAAGACATGTCTCTGTGGGTGGCACCGCTCACTTAGCACATTCATCTCCTAGTATAAACTTAGCAGCGTGTTTGTGATTCAAGGTAGAAAAACAGACCTCATGTTCTGTACATCAGCAGCCGTTTGAGATATATCCGTCTCGATGCTGTCGTCACTAATCTTCGGGAAAACAAGGTCGGAGAAGTTTTCTCGTGCTGAAAGGATGCTGGAACAATCAGACTCAGACGTGGAGACGAGAGTTTGAGTAGCAAGTACACAGAATAAAAACTAGTTTATCTTAAAGAACCTTCTCCTTATGTGCTCCACAAAGTCCTTCACCTGGACTTGCACCAATCAGACATAACATTATGACCACCCTCCTAATATTGTACAGGTCTCCCTTGTGGTGCTACATGTCTAAGTAACATTCACACCAATGAATGAAGCCAGGTCCAGAAGTTTCCCAGCAGAACACTGGTGACAGTTCAGTGTCTGCTGGGTTTAAATGTTCTTCACTTTTCCTGTCAGTGGTCATAATGTTGTGGCTGATCTGTGTATGTTTATGAGTCTAAACTCACTCTGCACATCTTTATCTTTAGATCTTTGCTCAGATGGTTTTCAAACTCCTCCCAGCCTCCTTTAATCTTCTCTTTAGCTCTGAACGCTTTAGCAACTTACAAAAGTCCTAATGTCATTTACATTCACCTATTCACAGCAACGTTTGAATGTAAATTAGTTCACTTGTGTCTCTTTCTTTCAACTCCAGATATTGAAGCGCATCTTGAGATCCAGTGGGGGGAAACAAAATATTTTGATGGAGCCAAACACCCACAGGTTCCAGCGGACCCTCCTTTACCACGGCGCTATATTGTCGGCACCTGCGTCGCCTTTGAGTTGTGTTCACTTCACAAGCAGTGGGGGTAGAGGCTGCCGTGTCGCTCAGGAGGACTTCCCAGAGGGAAGCAGATGTTCTTTCATCAAGCTCTCCAGCAGAGTGGAGGAAAGAAAAGGAATTGGAAAGCAGAGGATAGAGAGGACGGGAAAAAAACATTAAAAGAGTGCGACACAGATGGAAGGAAAGGAGGCAGACGTGGTGGAGAATTAGATGGATGAGGTGGAGGAGAGGAGGTGGCTCTCTTACGCTATGCACCAGGCGCTCCTAGAATGCTTTTAATGCAATCTGTGTGTATTAGCAAACGCTAATGGCCTAAACCGTGACGTCTCACCGCGTTAGACATGCTTCTGCTTTTCTCTTCACTTGAGAGAATTATCTCAAAGCTTTCTTTCTAAAAACAAACAAACACTTTATTGCTTCACGGAGAACCTTCATTCAAATCGGGCACCTCCGAGTGTTTCCTGTTTAATTATTTACAACCATTTTCCTCCGTATTTGAATTTCAGATCTCGTGCATTCGGTGCAGCACGTGTTTTTGCCTCGGCTACAGTCTCACTTCCTCTCCTTCCCTTCGTCCGCTCGTAGCAGACACAACAGGTGTTGTGTATTAAAAAATAAATAAAAAAGAAGGGGGGAAATAAAATCTGGTTTAATGAGAAGATCAGTAAATCATATGTTTACAGAAAAGCCCCTAGTGACGGAGCTGTTCAGAGCGGCTCGCTTTGCTGTTTCCAAAGCCAAGCAAACAGACCGCCCGGGCAACATGTGTCCTATTAAATCTGTCCATGAGGGTTCATAGACTGCTGCTGCTGATCCTGCGGAGGAGGAGGAGGAGGAGGAGGAGGAGGAGGAGGAGGAGGAGGAGGAGGAGGAGGAGGAGGAGGAGGAGGAGGCGCCGCCGCCGTCCAGACACACATGCTCCATCTCTGCCTGGCACCCCTGCCCACTCTCAGCAACACAAACGGTAGGAAAACATATGCTCGAGGGAGGAAGGAAATATGCAGCGCTGGTAAACGCTGCAGCGTTTGCAGGGAGGACAAACTTGCGCTCTGGGCTTCGTTCATATCTCACAGCTGACGTGAGCAAGCGTTTGCCGATGTCGGGGAGGAAAAAGTCATTTTAACTGACAGAACCAGAACTCGGTGTGTGTGGGGGTGAAAGTCATCTCCTGCATGCAGGCCTGTCCTCGGAGCTCTAGTAGCTGCATACGTCAGAGTGAATTAGGGGATGGATGGCACTCGTTTCGTTGGTATTTGTGTTTATTAGGTGCATTTCTGGCCTGATTTTTGTTAAGAGCACAGAAAACCCAAATGGCAACTGAAAACTCTATATTATATTTTGATTTAATGCAAAAAGTTGAGTAACTTGTGTGTCAATGCAGCAATATGTTAAAAATACAATGGAAACACACTTTAAAGTCCCAGATTAGAGCATCTCCATTTATCTAAACATCAGACCTGTGCAGAAACCGACTCTTAGCAACGGACACAGCATTTTTTTCCCTTCAATGATTTTCTCTGATTGGGTTTTGATGGATGCTCTTCTTCTGGGCTTAATGACGGCGCCACCAGCTGCGCATCTCAATGACCGACCCCTAATATTCACAAACTGCAGCCGATGGAAATGAGCAGATAATGTCATTTTGCAAAGATCATCTGTAATTCAGTCAAAATTTCTGCAGTTTGATAAAACAGATCACGGCGCAAAGTGATACCGGGACTTCCCAGCTTTGACCCAGAGACTTCCTCAACAGTCTGTTCAGAAGGTTAAACATAATTAAGTACTTTAGGAGAAAGGATTTTTCTTTGCTACCAACACTTTAAGCATCAAGATGTTAAACAGTGGAAAGGGGGAAACATAAGGAAAGCAGGCTAAGAAGAGTGAGGAACACAAACAGGTTAATCAACAGGCCTCTTGACAAAAAGGAAAGGGACGAGTTTATATGCACACATGAGCTGAGGAGTTAACGAGACACAGGTGAAACTAATGAGGGCTGAGCCACAAGGAGAAACCAATCATATGATCAAAGTAAAGCAGGATAAGAAACACCAAGAAGAACCTTTCAGAAACAGGAAACACAATGAAACATGATGCTCCATACGTTGCTCCAAAACCAAGCTGAGACTGCTACGAGAGGGTTTCAACCTCTTGCAATGACCTCCTCAAGAGATCTGTGACTGACACCACCTACTATTTCATTCATTCATTCATCTTCTGTAACCGCTTGTCCTCTGGATGGTCATTAGTCTAAAGACAGGGGTCCACCCTGTCCCAGAGTCTCCAGTCTATCACAGGGCTAACACAGAGAGACACTCACACCTACGGTCAATTTAGAATCACAGATGAACCTAACCAGCATGTCTTTGGACGGTGGGAGGAAGCTGGAGAACCTGGAGAGAACCCACACAGACACAGGGAGAACATGCAGACTACACACAGAAAGGAACCAGTCAGAACATGATGGATTAGAACCTAGAACCTTCTGGCTGATCCAATTAGTGCAAGTAAACACTCAGAATCCTCTTTGGTAGAATCAGACTGTAGGACTGTGTTCCTACTTAAATGACACATAGAATTAGAATAGCTGAGAGTGGAGTCAAGAATAACCACACAAAAAAAAGTTGAGCAGTTCAGAAGTGAAGACACTGCTGCAGGAGGAGACAAGCAAGTTGGATTAGTAGTGGACGGAACAACAACATTAATAAAAGATGGTCATTGGGTGAATGCTGTATCTAAGAAGAGTGTAACTGCTGATGGTTTGACCCCACCCCCCCACAAAAAAATTATCTAGCACAACCCAGAAGAGAGACACCACTGATTGGGGAACAGCTCTCCCTGAAGTTATCTGAGCTTCATCGGGGCAATTATTAGTCTGGCGCTCTCTCGGATGAGCAATCAGCTGAGCGTTTGGAAAGACCTGATTCCTGAGGATTGATCTCCTGGACCACCTCCAGTCTGAGAATCAGTACTGTTTGAAAGTACATCTTATTTATTTATTTATTTATTTAAAGGTGCATCTGTAAAACTGTGCATCTTTTGACAGCGGCGTTCCCCAGGTGTTAACATTACTTTCTTTTTTTGCACAGTGCTCAGTTTGTATTCAAAACTGAAACCTGC
Source organism: Planiliza haematocheilus (assembly GCA_005024645.1). Classification (NCBI taxonomy): domain Eukaryota; kingdom Metazoa; phylum Chordata; class Actinopteri; order Mugiliformes; family Mugilidae; genus Planiliza; species Planiliza haematocheilus. The sequence goes on along the minus strand of SRSE01000630.1, from coordinate 1,412,700 downwards.
AGAAATAAAAGGTCACTGCAGTGGTTTCAGTTTCAGCGTTTATTTAGCTTGCTTAGGTTCACTGGTGATTCTGTCTCTCTGTGTTAGCCCTGTGATAGACTGGAGACCTGTCCAGGGTGGACCCCCCTCTAGACCAATGACAGCTGGGATAGGCTCTAGCCCCTCCCCTTTTCTGCAACCCTTCACAGGACAAGAGATGAATGAATGTGTGAGAATAATGGGATTCATCCTTTAAAGAAGACCCCAGTTCAGATAGTTCTGCAGTCTCAAGATGTTTCTGATGTAGACCAAATGTAAGTATTTAATACTTAGATACTGATGAAAGAGATCTTAACTGTTACTGCACTTCGTTTTTTTGCAAAATATGCTGTGTGCTGCAGAAATACTAAAAATGACCTCATGAAAATAAAGTGTAAAAACGTTGCATCTTTGATGAGGATTTGAAAAACCCTGCAACTCCAGAACGTCCTGTTGCTAATATTAAAAATGGAACAATTCAAAATGACAATATGCATGTCCTCTTTCTTCACCTTCTTTCTTCTTGGAAGTAAAGATGAATCTTAAGGCAGGATGTGATTAGCTGCTCATGTTCAACGGTAAATCTGAGCAAACTGACAAGTCTAAAAATTGACTTTTCGGATTCATAACGAGACGGGGAAGACGGGGTAGCGCTCGCTGCACAGTGTGTAAACATTCAGATTCTTTTACATTTCTGAGGAAAATTAAAGATGTGCTCTGCTTAGCGGCATCCGGCAGCACGGGGGAATTAACAGATGAGAGGCACATTTCTTTCTTATGTTTAGCTTCAGTGCCAGTTTGGATTCAGTGTATGGGAGAAGCAGTCTGTTTTTTTTCACCCCCAAATGAGCTGAAATGAATGCACTCCTGCTTTTTTCCTCCTCAGCTTTTAATTGATTTGCAGTAATAAGCTGCATTTCTTAACCTTCCTGAATGACAACAATAGCCTATGGTCTGATGAACGACAAGACAAAAATGGACGATAATTCAGTCGTGGACTCGTTGTGCTTATTTTAAAAGCATAACTGCTGCACGTGCATGCGTGTGTGAATATGCATGTCGCTCTTTGCATTTTCAAGAATCCAACACATTAAATAATTCATTAGTATCACACTCAGAGGAGCGTTAATGTGCACAGAGAGCATAGTGGAGATGTAAAGATCTGTAGGAACTAGCTGGATAATCTCTCAGGGATAAATGGTCTTTGGACTGAGCACAGACCAGCTCTCTATTGTACTGTGAGCTTCGGTAACTTCGGTAACCGAGCAGATGCTGGCACCAGATATTTTAGCATAAATTAGTATTATTTGCATCTAGTGTGCATATTTTACCGTTCCTCTCTTTATGCTGCCTTGTATTTCTTCCCTAAATGCCTTTCACGTCTTATGAAAGCCACTTTGTAAAGTAAAAAAGTCACATTTTTACTTCCATAAAACTCCACGAGGGAGACTTTAGGAAACTTAATAATCTGTCAGTAGCTTCTCCTTGCTGCCAACACGTCCCGACTGGTTGTTTTTGCAAGCAGCTCATTGTGACCCGTGGTTCTGTTTTGTTGTGGCAGTGCCCTTTAGTGCTGCTAGTAATTTTAGTGGGAGCAAACAGCAGCAGCCTGGTCTGGTCCAGGTGGGGTGACTCATCAGAGAATGGACATGGACCTTCTGAGGGTGTCCTGTTGTTAGTGGGGGGGTCTTTGAGGGGAGGGGCCTCTGTGGATCATCCCACAGATACTTGATCAGTTTGGGATCTAGTGAATGTGGAGGCCAGGTCAACACCTTGTGCTGTTCTTCTTCCTAAAGTGTTTTTGTGGCTGCATCCTGCTGGGGATGGCTGCTGCCATCAAGGAGTGTCATTGCTATGGGGTGGGGGTGCCTGGTCTGGTCTAGGTGGGTGCTACATGTCTAAGTAACATCCACACCAATGAATGAAGCCAGGTCCAGAAGTTTCCCAGCAGAACACTGAACTGGAGCAAGATGGTTTAAATGTTATTGACTTCTCCTGTCAGCGGTCCTAATGTTGTGGCTGATCGGTGTATTACATTTTGGCTGACTTTATAATAAAAGCTATTTATTAGTTTTGACAGCACGTCTTACAAACTGCTATTTCCTGGAGGGAAGGGAATCACCTGAGAAGCTCTGACTCATGTGCGTGACGTGTTTATTTTGACTCACATGTTCTGTTCTGCTGCTGTAAATCATAAAAAGGGACACCAGCAAATATGGATTAATCAACTTTTTTTTTTTTAAATAGCCTATGATAAATGCTCGGTTCTTGATGTGCAAAGCCGCTGGTGTTCCCCTTGAAACAATGGCCTGCACAGAGGCTGTCTGTTTAAGGAAAAATAATTTGTCAGCCGCTTCTCCCTGGAGTCTCTTTCCATCGCTATTTTCCTGCTTACAGTTAATATTATTCATAACTTCAGATTTATCGACACTCAGATTAATTGAATTTCTGTCCTCAGTGCTTTGCACTCACTCATATATGACGATGTGAGGCAGAGTGCTGGGCACTCACACGGCCGTGGGATCTCCAACAACGGAGGATTATGGATGCTTTAAAAAAATATATATATCTATATATATATGTGTGTGTACATGCAAAACCTTTTATTCCATTTAGGTATGTCAGTACAGCAAAAAATAAAATCTTTGTTACACCTACAGTCTGTCATGATGCTCGCATTGGCCAGTTAATCCCTGGCTTAGCGCCTGGGATGTAATTCCCCTGCAGCCTGTATGTTCTGTGAGCCCTTACATCCTTTCCCCCCGGGGGCATGCGATGCTGTAAACACAACCAAAACAATACCACGCAACTCTCTGAATTTACTGATTCGGTTTTGCTTGTGCATGCCAGTTTGCATGTTTCTGCATAAAAGGAACAGTTAGCATCTCATGAAAATAAAAAAAAAGTAAAATGTGTTGTTCAAAGAAAAAGAAGCAGTTGCATAGATATAAGGTTTGAGCTGAGAAACTGAAAAACAGCCCGAGGCTACATGTTTGCTCGCTGCCTTTGCAACTCTGCCGTGTGTGTTTCTGTGTGTTCTTGATTTGAGCGCGCGTTACATGCGTGGGTCTCCTGCACGTACATTTCCTGCACCCCCCCATCCCTTCCTTCCATCCTTCCCCCCCGCCCGTGCTTGTTTATGTGCACAAACTTGTGCTTTAATCTCATTTTATTGACACTGCCGCGTTACCTGCTGGATTTTTCAGTGTGGGATGATCTTTTTTTCTGCCTCTCAGCTTCAAGGTGCAGCCAGAGATATCCCACACGCTTCAAAACACCCCCACCCCCCGTGACGAGCCCGGAGATCAGCGGGAAGGCACGCTTGATTACGTAGCAGTTGTTCACAAAGGTAATTTACCTCATGTATTTATTTATATTTCATTTAGTTTATGGAGCGTAGCGAAGGAGAACACAAGCTTTGGAAATGTAATCTTTCTTTTTTTTTTTTTGGTGCATGATGTAAACACTTTCTGTGAATGTTTATCTGAAAACTTGTGGAAGTCAGCTCCACACTTTTGCTGGTGGAGCTGGTTCCTGAGTGGAAAATTAAAGCAGCTTAAAGGAAATATAACACGGCATGTGCTTCATTTTATTTGAGATTAATTGTCAGAATTGGACAGATTATGAGTAAATTAGCTCCAGGGCTGAGACGTGCTGAACGTCCCTCACCTCTGCTACGTAGAAGGAGGACGTCCACATTTACTTTATCTGTTTTTGAAGTCATTTTACATTTCATTATAGTTTCTCTGTATCTTTTTGACTGTTTTGCCTTTATTTATATCTCGTACACAATACCTTGACATTGATTAAGTTGTACTCTACTTGATGAGACTAAGGCAGAGACTATCATCATCTCTGATTACAGATAAGACTTTATTTATCCCCGTGGGGAAATGAAGGTGTTACAGTGGCAGGGAACAACAACGCAAAACACATCTGTGAAGGTTCTCAGTCAGCCAGGTCTTGGTATATCCAAAAAAGGTTTAAAAAAGGCAACTGGACGTGTAAAGTCTTTTGAGAAGAGGTTTCACCCTCATCCGAGATTCTTCGGTTCTCAGTTTTAAACCTGTTTTAGATATAAAATGACCCGGACGACTGAGAACCTTCACAGACATATTGCGACAGAACTGAAGAAGCTGAGCAGTGAAACGTCTTCTCAAAAAACTCTACAAGTGCAGTTGCCTTTTTTTAAACCTTTTTTTGAAAATTGCAAAATACAGAAAATATAATAAGGAAAGACAACATAAGCTATCTAAAAGTAAATATGTTAAGGCACAAAAAACTTTCACATATCGCTTCAGGTTCAACGTAGCCAACCAAAAAGGTGGAAAACCGACTAGTGTTATGGAAGGTTTAGTTGCACCAAACATTGCACCAAAATGACATGAATTACTGACGTCAAGTAATACAGTAAAACAATTCAGTCCAATTCATTGTCTTAAGACGCTTTACAAAACCCCCAGAGCAGCCTGAAGCAACGGTGGCAGGAAAAACTCCCTATTAACAGGAAGAAACCTTGAGCAGAACCCATCTCATATATACCGAGTTGATATAGACAGATGTATTATGTCCTTTATATGTCCAAGAAAGAAGCTCAGCAGCAGCAGAGCAAAGAAAGGCTGATGTTAAAGGGTCTGACTGCTGAAGAGACAAAGGACGTCCAGAGGCGTTCCTTCTTCCAATGGCTGCAGCGGTCTCTGGACGAAGGAGCTTCCTAAAGTCCCAATCGTCTCATGCAGGAGGTGAGAGTGGTTGTTCTGGATGTTTGACAGTTCAGCCAACATCCTCTTTATCAGTTTCCCTTATCAGTGTTTTTTTTTTTGTCCTTCTCCATGAATAGATGTTATCGGTAGAGCCACTGACATCTCCTACCTGCCCATCGCCCCTTTCAGCAGCAAAAATGAAGAAGCACAAGGCCAGATGGGTTGACATTTGGAGCGAGGGTGCACTTAAATGTGCATCCAGTTCAGTGGTGTCGGTATTAAATAAAGCCAAGACTCTCGCCGAGTATTTCCAACCACCTAATGGAAGTCTCTCTCCAAAGGCTACATTATGTTATTTTGTGCACAAGGCACAGGCTGCATCTTTCTATTGATGCGGGAGTTTCCTATTCAAACAATGTCACAAAGAGAAGGTCCTTGATACCGCTGGATATTGTACATTAATGCTTACCTGAAAACAGATGCACTGCAGCGGAGAGCAGCGACGGGACTGAAGTCAATAAAGTCATCAGCTCGAGCGCGGTGTCAAATCCCCAGTAATGATTATTGAAAACTGGCTGCGGTGATAATCCTTTGTGATTAGAAAAGAAACTGATTCTCACCACCTCTCTAATGTCACGGCCCGAGCTGGGCCTTCAGCTGACTGTTATTAATCCGTCGGCTGCTATTTGCACCGTTTTTAATAACAAAGTATTGACCGCCTTGCACCTAATTGCAATTTATCATGATTATAACAATTTACGAGTGTAGCACAACTTCATGAATAGCACCACAAAGAAATCAATAGTCCATCCAGGTTTGTGTTTATGTGGAAATCAGGGCTAATGGGACCTTGTAGGGTCAGTTACATTAGTCTCACCGCAGCCTCTTTGTCCTCTAAAACTTCTAATTCAGATTATTGGACACCATAATATTCTAACATCGGCGTTTGCCAAACTCAGCAAATTCAATCTGTATATTCATTTAAACATACAAATCATAGACGAATATTGATTCATAGTTTAGTGGTGCTGACCAACACCAGTAGAAGGTGAGGGGCAGCAGGAACTCAGCAGTTGGGCAACTTGTTGGCGAAAGTTTCCACTACACTCTCTGTCTCCAGAACCTTTTGAGAACCTTAGCTCTCCTAACATCAGAGAAACCAAGGTCTGAACTTTCATGGTTGACAATCCTTTCTCAGGTGATGGTTGCACCCAGTTGCCTTTTGCACACCATCAGTGTGCCTATTCACACTGTGAATGCAAAGGGAAACCAACCTCAAGAGCTTCCTTTGAAACCTTTATTCTACACGAAATAAAAGATTTCCCCAACCTTTTCGTGCAAGTTTCAGAAAATGTAAACTGTGTTTTGATGAAGTCTTGGTTTGTTAAGCTAGGCCTTGTCTGCTGCCAGACTAAAAGGCTTGGACTTGTTTGTGTTTGCCTTATGACAACAGCTATAGAAACCTAAAAATGCAAGTCATTTCTAAAGAGAAAGGCGCTCACGTTTTCTCTAAGGTTGTTTTTGTTCTCCAGAGGTGGAGCCGTGGATTAGCACAAATGACATTTCCACAGAAAGGAGCTCAGGGTCTAATCCACATCTGATCCACCGGCCTTAGGTCACTGAACATGTCCCGGAAGGAATAACCGGAATAGATCTGGACCATTATCATTTAAACAAGGTATTACAGGCTTCTGTTGCACTAAAACAAACAACTGTATGTTCTCCCATGCAGACGGTGATGAGCAAATGGTCAGATAGTGAGATGAGATGAAGAGAAAGGAAGTGGCAGTCGTGAGTGCAGGAAAGTGGACAAGGCATCCAGCTGCATTGTTATTTTTACACTCAATTTTGTGATGGCGTTCAACATTTGAGCCGGCCCTTGAGCTGTTTCCCCTGATGATCCTCCCATTAAGTTGGCACTTAGCTTTATTGACCTGGTGATCTTTTCTGAAAGTGAAACAATTCTCTTTTCCCAATAGTTTCCCCGAGTGCCCTCCAGGGTTCTTAAGGGACTTTTAAGATTTACAGTTCCTGTAAGATGAGTCGCCACACCCCGTTTCTTAATCCTCCGTGTAAGCCCTGATTGAACGGTGGTTTTTCTGCTGCTGTCAATTTACTATTTTTTTCATTTTTGAAATCACTGAAAAACTGTAAGACACAGGCAATGACTTAGATGTTTTGGTAGTTGTGGGGCTTGGGAGCCAGGTCTATCCAGATCCAACGAAATGCAAACTGTAGGAAGTCGTCTTCTTCTTTTTGGAGCACAGGCTGTTGATCACGGTCCACCAGAGTCCTCTATCCTAAGCCTTCTTCCATGTCGTACCACACAGCTTGATGCCAGCCTCAAGGTCCCTGCAGATGTTCTTTGGTCTGCCTTTCTTTCTTTTGCCTTGGGGATTTCATCTGAGGGCGTGTCGAGTGATGCTGGTGTTTCTTTCTGTGCGTGAGGCCCATCCATTCCCACCTTCTTCTCTTGATCTCCTCTTCCACTCGTGGTAGACTAGAGATCTTTATTTGTTATGGTGCCTGGCCAGCAGATGTCCACGATTCTCCTCAGGCAGCTGTTGATGAACATTTGCAAACAGTGGGAAATAGGGACCTAAAAATCCAAGAAAAACACAAGGAACCAGGAAACACTAGGGAATCAACAGAGGAACTGACTATACACGATGGGATAATGAGATCTAGGTGAGACTACTGGAGGAGGACCACAAATCCCAAAGACACAAGGTCGTTTATCAAAATATGCCCTCCTCTGTACTCTTGTACTTGTGTATTCATTGACCGAGTACTCTTACACTCCACAACCATCTGATCTAGTATGGTCCAAATGCCCAGATGTGTCTTTGCCCTGCCTGCTTTGTCTTGGATGCATTGGGAGGTCATGTGTGTGGACTTGGGGCAGTAGTCGGGTTCTGCGTCCAATTCCAGAATGATTGTCCTCCCGTCCTCCAGAGCCTGGAACTACCAAGTATGCAGGTCTAAGACATGCTGTTTGCCGTCTCGGTTCCCACTGTGCTACCATATTTAAATAAAGTATGACCACCACTGTCTGTCTAATTGATTTCTGAAAACTACAGGACATAAGTGATTCAGCAGTGCAGCAGTTATCCCCTCCATTCTGCAGCCAACAGCAAGCCGTCAACACAGCTCCTCAGTTTAGAGGGCTGACAGCTTCACAGTCATGCAGGTGACAACGTGTCCCCACTCAAACCGTACACATCTTTTCATTACATGCCATTACTGTCACCTAGCAACTGTGTGTGTGTGTGTGTGTGTGTGTTTGTTTGTGTCTGCCTAAAGCTATGTTTGCGTGCTTTACTGTCACTTAGCAATCAGCCGTCATCCTTTCAGCATCTCCAATGGAAATGTTTTGCGGCATGCCTGTGAATAATAGACAGCCGGCGCTGCTAAACAGGAACACTTAATGAAGACACAGTCCCTGACACAGCCGCTCGCTGTGGCACTGATGGACCCGGGTTTGAATGATAGCATGGTTGTTATGTAGATGTGCAGAAGAGCTTTCGTTTCAATAGGTTTACGCTCGGGCAATTTCGTTACGCAACCGTGACCACGTTCTGCTGCTAAAAGGTAAAATCCACCCTAAACCAGCTCCAAGATGGGAACAGCAAACAAGCAGCTGCTGGCATTGTTTCCTTCTTTCACGGGGATAATTGTTAAATTGTTGTTAAATTGCAGTTAAAGGAAATTAAACAATGGAGGCTGATGAAATGAGACTTCAACAAAGTGAAGGCTGTCATTCCATACAAAACAAATCTATAATAAACACTAATGTGCAGACATGGACATGTGTGTATTATGAATTTGTCTGTTGACTGAATAAAATCAATTTTGTGTCCTTGCAAGTATCTGCAACGTAGATGCATGCAACTATAGCAAGTTACCACCTGTACATTAAGTGCCTGCACAAAGCTTTTTTGAAGCTCCCTGTGGTGGCTTCAGTCGTCACCAACACGACGTTGCCTGACTCCACCCATTTTTGGATTGGGCAGAATTTAGGTGAAGTGGCACTTTTTGCAAGTGGCTGTAGTTTTGCAAGTTGTCCAAGAATCCCAGTTTGGTACCTAGGGTTAGGGTTACCTTGGACATGCCACATGCAGAAGGGTCCTTGAGCAAGACACTGAACTCACAGTTGCTCTCAGTGCTTGGCGCTGGTGTGTGATTGTATATGCTTGTGTGAGCAAATGTATAGATGTGTCAATGTGACTATCAAGTGCTTCGAGCAGCAATAGGTGAAGAAGTACTACATAAATACAAGACCATATACTGTTTACCAATGACTTGCAGCTAACCTTTGTATCAATGCAACCTATAACCTACACAAATGTACACATGCATTCTTGTCAAAGGTGCTCAGTTGTTGCCTAAGTGCTGTTCTGATTAAAAGCACCCATCTGACCAGTCCAAAAGCCTGGAGGTGTTCTTGCCCCACGTTTTTTTTTATTTTTTAATCAATGCATCAGGAGCTAACTTGTGTGGGCTCAGCTTGCCATGCATTGTAAGGCTCACTGCTGCTCCAAATTACCCATCCCCCAGAGCCTTTACTTCAAAGTCAAAGTTTTCAAGTCCAAATTACCAAGTACGCAAATCCAAAGCTTGTGTACTCGGTAAATCCCTGTGACAGCTCCCGTCCATGTGTACGACTGAGGCTCATGGGAATGCCATCTGCCAGAGTTTATGTCTTGAATTAAACGTATTGTATTAATCACAGTTTTGGTCGGGTAATTATTCTAAAAATATGGACGAAATCTTTTTTTTAAGAGAAGCAAACGGCAAAAGTAGTCTGTGCACTAATTTGGTTTTAGCTCAGTATGAGAGGCTGCATTCTGTTTTGCTGTCATTTATAGTCAGAGCAGACCAGAAACAGTTTACGTGTAGACAAATTTACTCAGGTTCTATATCAGCAGCTTTCCTTTTATAACATTACCGCTGCTGTAGCCCAGAAGAACAAGCATTGACTTGTCTTGGCTGCTTACTGCTGCTGACGGTAATGGGTAAAGACTGATAATGTACACTTGATTAAACTCCATACAGTCATGTTGCGCTCAGCACTAGAAGCAGAAACTCTAGCCAGCTCTTAATTTGAAACCCTTAAAGGAAGTGTTGACTTTGTGTTGACGTAACACTGCAGCAACTTTAACATCAGATATTGTCTCAAAAGATATATGACCATCCATATTAATCACATTAGACTGGATTAGATGCATCGGCAATACATCAGCTTCAAATACAATATTTGATGCAGAAAATAAAGGACTTCAGGAAATATAGTATTTTACAAAAGGCTCAAAATGTCATTATGGTGCCAAGAAGAGTAGCAGTAAGTAGAATTCCCCCGTTCTTTTCAGATGTACGATTACGTGTTCGGCGTCTGGCCATTTCAAAACCTTCTGAAACTGATCGTTTCAAGGTGAGAGATGTAGTGATGCAACACTGGGCTGATTGTTGCGTTCAGCTCACAGAACAACTGAGGCGTTGCAATGATAATGAGTCCAAAACAGGAAGTACACGCAAATTAAGACGTAAATTGCAAAGTATAACAGGACAAACTTACATGAAAATCCAAACTGAATAAAAGGGAATTAAGAAAATGCAAATCAATGACAAACTAAATGTAGAAATCAGGCAGATAAACTGAGCCGATGATGTGTTGCCTCCCCTCAGCAACTTTACTTCATGGTTAATCACTCTAACGCCTAATGTCTCCCTAAAATGCCCTCAGAGTATTTTTTTTTTTAACATTCAAACATTACATTTTTTTCAGAGAGAGGTTTTTACAGTGCGCTGCCTATTTTTAAATTACTACTCATTATTAATTGATACGTTTCCGATATAGAACTAGATGACTTTTTTTCCCCATCCATCTATTTTAAACACAAATTTAACACCAGGGGTTCGGTGTCAGCCTCGGAATCAAAGCTTCTATCTGGAGCTGTCACTTGGCGCTGGCGTTCAGCAGTCATACCAGGGAACATCCATCACACGGGAGGCAGACATACCAATTTCTGCTCTGACAGTAGCCTCGGCAGACCTGACTGCACTGCAGCTGGAAGACATGCTGAGATTTTTTCCTCCCTCTTTCTTCCTCTATTTTTTTATTTTTTATATTTGACTGGAAAGTCTCCCTCTCTTACCATTACTGTCACTCTGACACCCCGATTTAACACTGCCCTTTGATTCAATTCCAATTTCAGAGGATTGTAAAACCCGGGTGACCAGAAATAATACTTTAAATGTTTGTGTTTTCATGTAGCATCGAATCTGGCACCAGTCCTTTGCTCTTGCTAATTTGAGTGCAGATTCAGAATTTGCATTTTCTAGAAACAAAGCACCTTTGGGACCATAGGGTCATGGGTTTGTACACCTAATCTACAAACTGACCCCTGGCTGCAGCACAGCCCTGAGTGTCTTTGACTCTCTGCAAAATGGGAACATAGAACAAGTCATGTAGTGAATGAATGATATACTCCATGGTCTTATAGGTTTATACTCTGGTTAACCAGCTGCAAATACTAACAATTACAGTATCTGTTAAAACACACAAACATGGTGTCTAATCTATTTGTTCTTGGGCTAATGGTTCGGGACTAGACTAGAATGTATTGACTCAACTTTTTTGGCTTTTCTCAGAATTGAATATTTTCTAATTAGGATTTGGGATATGCCGATATGTACACATGGTATTTGGAATTAGCTGCATGGTCAGCTTCTGTGCACGACCCCCAAAAGCCAGCACTTCAAGTCACAGGGAGAAGCACAGTTACTTTAATCCTGTACATTATCAAACATTAAAGGATATGCACAAATGGCTGCACAATGGATGCACAAAATTCCATTAACACTTTGTCACTGTGGCTTGTGGGTGTTTGGTTATGATGTCAATAAAATATGTAAAGAAAATCCTTCGGGGAAAGGCTCCAGCTGAAAATTGTGTCTGTCGTATTGTTAAAAGACGAACGTTTCTTTGACATAAACCAAATGCAGACAGAAATTGTACAAAGGCCCACAGTAAATTTGACATTTTCAGTTGAAGAAAGCGCCGCATTGATTTTAACTTGGCTTCCCAGTGATTCAGCAGCCACAAAAGCAGACGTGCCTCTATATGTGCACATTAGAGAAATTACAGAGGCTTGAGTGTGGCAGAAAATGCTCGGGCGGAGGCAATTTCGCCTTAATCGCAGTTTTCTCAAAACATCGAGCAGCACCCCGTTCAAGTTACCAGATATAGTTAAAGGAAACCACCACCGGCTCAGTCCCCCCCCTATCCTAACCCTTTGAAAAATGAGGGCAAGTCAAAGTTAATAATTATATTAAAAGCCTGCCCCGGTGATGCATTCTCTTTTGACACATCCATTTGTCACGCTTGTGTGTAGTGAAATGTTTCCCTCTGATAAATATTTTCAGGGATCAAGCTGGAGTGCTGCGGAACATTATTGGGAGAGACACATTGATATTTCCCCCCACAAGGCAACAGTCGGCATTTAAGAGCACTATACTAAATAAAAGGATATTGATTTGCCTAAATGAATGCTTGGCCTAACCTTCAGGAGTGCATGAATTAAGGGCATGTGTCATGTAAGTCATTTGCAGCAGAGACTCGCATTAAACCTGCAGGAGAGCACTGTGGTATTGTATCCACCCTCTGGACGTACTGTGGACACTCTGCACTGTACATCATGTGATCGTTGTGGTTGACTTCACCAGATGAGGAGACTAAACTTTTGTTTAATGACTTGGTCGGCGGAAAACTTGACAGTTTCTCGACCTCTATTTTACTTACAAAATTGCTGACTTTGACCTGTGCTAGCTGCAGCGAGCTTTTATAGGTCCGTGTGGGACCGGGCTTGTAAACAGAAGATGAGACAATAAATTCCTACTCTGTGAAACCGTCAAGTGATTCAGTTGCGGCTGTTGTGATGCTCCTGGATACACAAAAGCCTGAAATATGGGAAGGCGGCGGGAGCATCTGACAAGGCCCCGCGTTAAAAACTTTCTGCTCTTTAAAAGTTATTCCTGGCTCACATCAGCGCTGGCCCCTTGCAAAACTGTAGAGGTCATTCCACAGCGTCTGTCACTTCTCAGATTTGGCACTTTCTACTTCCTTAGTTCAGAATACTGACCACTTGACAGACATGCTTCCTCGATGCATAGATGCCCCCACGGACAGATACATAATGGATGTTCAGCTGTTGGTGAGATAGCAGCTTTATTTTTCAGAATAATGCAGCGAAACATCTGCTGCATTAATCGGAGCACTTTGTGCACACAATTAGAGCATGCACATAAATATGCAGAGGCTCAACATATCCAGTAACGACTGAAAGCGTCTTTAGATATCTCTGTATATTACTCATTTCTGGATGGTTCCCCAGTTGTTTATTTGTAAAGGTGGTGTTTTGCCATTGTCAGCCCCACAGCAATGCTGCACAGTGGCCAGTCATTCTGAATTTGACCAGTGATATTTGGTGCAACGTACATTTCCTTTCTAGTCTATGTCTGTAAGTTTGTGTCTGGGTAAATACATCTAAATCCGAGTTGTTCCATTTGAATTGACCACACTTCTTCATTTAGATAAACGTAACTTCATACCAGTAGAATCTCATTGATATTGGATCCTGGTGCTGATGCAGCCTAGTGGAGCCAGGCTCAATTCAAATCAAAACAAGAGTCAAGCAAAACATTTGGATTTCATTGTGGGGCGTGTTTGAACGGATACTTAAAGAGAAAATTAACCCTGCATGCAATTGGATAGTCCTCCAACCAATCAGAGCCATTTTGTTGAGAAGATATAAAACTCAACGGGGCTCAGATGATTTTCCCGACTGCATAGCTGCCTCTCCTGCCCAAACAATTTGGCTGGCCACACCGATCTTTGCAGGAGCATAATCGGTTCCCTGAACCAGCCTGAGATGAGGTTTCAAACAACGGGGGATGTTCAAGTTGGCTTCCAGGCTTGTACGGATCCACTTACAGGGCTGTGGAAGCGACAGAGATGGAGTAGGCTACAGCTACCTTCAATATTTCAGAGCCTCTGGTGCAAAAAAACAAAACTTTGGAAGTTTCAGATACTCTTGATAAAAGATTGTTCACAGATGAAGGATTACCCTCCATGCTACATACCACCAGTATCTCAGCTTGTGTTCAGACGTCTACAGTTTCAAAACATTAATCCATTTATGTTCTTAGCAGGCTACGTGGTTTTCTTACAGGGATGTTGTGGAACAAGCACAGTGACAAATACATGACATTCTTTGTTTTGGCAGGTTGACTCAACTCTATGGAGCAGGTGGTGCTGTAAAAGTATTTCATTGTGGTCCAGAATAAGCACTCAGGAAAGCGGTGTGGAAATGCCTTTCTTACATTTTCAGACAGCCTCAACATTCATGCAGTGTTGCACAATGCTGTTTGTTTGAAAAGTGAAAAATCGCTCCCTAGACAATAAGAAAAGAGAAGTGAAGTCACAGAAGTGGTCACCCCTGACATTAGAAATTTGAGGCTGAGGGAAGCTAGCCATATAAACTCAGCAAAAACAGCGCCGTTGGCCGTCACTGACTGCATAACATCCAGCCACAGTACGCTTGTGCATAGCTCTCACAGCCCATTAGAAAACCATAGCAGCGAGGCACACAAGCGTCAGTTGTGAAGTTTCGTTTTGGTCACCTGTGGAAAGCATCTGAGTTTTTCAGAGTGTAAATCCGTGTCTTTGTTGGTGCAACAAACCCCATCCACGACTGACGCCAAACTTTCTCTGGGCTGGAAAGGCTGTGCACACTAGCTCCTTTTATCAGTGCTGAACTATGCTGCTTTGCATGATAAAGCCATTCATCACTCTCTAAGGGTTTAGGGTACATTCCTTCCACCCTCTGTCATTAGTCACCATCATTATGTTTCAGACATTCTCAAGCTTTCTCTATTTCTGCTCTCTGAGGATGGACACGCAGACAGCAGATGAGACGGGGCATGCCTCTGATGTAGAAACTCTAAAGAAGTGGTCAAGTTGGAGCCAAATTGGCTTCGCAAAATAAGATTATAATCAGGGCCAGAGCAACATTTTGGTCTACAAGCTAAAGTTTCCATTCTGTTTTACCTTGGTCACTAATCACTGCACCAGATTATAGAGCAGACTATAGAGGGACAGTGGAGCTCAGTCTCAGACTGATCCAGCTCTGCTCCCACAGTGCCACTCTGTCTCACCTCCCTGCAACAGATCATTTATTGCATTTATTGCACCTTAATAATCTTGTACATTTGAAAAAATTCTGTGTATACTATTTTTTATATTTGTTTTATTTTATCTTTCGTTTTATTTGTGGTTCTCAAGAATGTTGGTTTTTTTTTATGTGCAACTGAGCTACTGTGACCAAACAGTTTCCCTTGTGGATCAATAAAGTCGGTCTAAGTCTGAGGTCTGAACCTCAGCAGCCTCATGGCTCAACTCAACTTTATTTATAAAACAACCACAGCTGAAACAAATGCTGTACATTGGTACAGACAAACTATTAAAAGCAATAAAACAATAAAAATAATAAATCAGACAACAGGATGGACGATATTAAAAATACAATCTGCTAAAAAAACAGTTGTTGTCAACCACAGGTGTGGGAGCTGCAAAGCAGGATTTGTTAAGAATAAAATCATTAAACAGGAGGAAAACAAAAAATATTTCTTTGTGAAAATTGCAAAGACGGGAAAGCTTTTAGAACCACATGCTGTTTGCAGAAATTAAAAGACAGAACAAGTCCAGTTTAAACTATAGTTACAGAAACAGTAACTGCTGATTATCTGTAGCACACATATATATATATACATATATACATATATGAGACATACAGAACGACTTGTTCAGTAAAGGTCACCATCAGCCTTACATGCATTATGTAACTGCAATAGTCTGTTTGCATTCAGGCTTTGTTTTTGTGTCACTGTGCAGGTGCAGAGGTGTTACGGCTGCTGCTGCAACACCTTTATGACATATCTCCTCCCTCCACCTCCACCTCCACGGCATGGTAAGAACATAGCTCTCTTCTCTTCTCTTTCTGTTTGCATTCACTCTCTCTCTCTCCACTTGGTGTGTTCTCACCTGTTGTTCTGTTCTGGATCCATCTCCGAGGCGGTGCCATTAAATTGCGCCGTGCTCTTTCGAAGGCTGTTGAGATGTAACGTGACATTTTCATAAATAACAGTTTTGTTTTTTGAATCATTTTGTATTTTATTTTATTACCGTTTCCAAATCTTATTTTCCAAATGGCAGTGTGTCGTTTGGAAACCTTGAATATCAACAATTATCGGAACGGCGACTAGGCAGTTTGGGACAGACTTCCACGCTGTGTGTTACCAGTTTTATGCTGATTTTCTGCACTCATCGTTACTGCTTTTAGAGCTGAAAAAGAGGAGAGGATATCTTGTTAACAGGCAGAACTAACACGGTATTTGCATTATGGTCATGGGGTGACTGTTGAAAGCAAACATTAAGGAAAGGCAACCAGGCTTGTAGAGATTATTGAACATATTTTATTTTGTTTAGTAGCTTCTTCAGTTCTAAAGGACTGGTGTGGAGGTAAATTATTGATCCAGATGATCTTATCTGAACTGCAAAAGCTTAAAAAAGTATTTTTAAACTCTCAGGTGAATGCCACCTATTACCACTGTGTCTGCCAAGATTGCCTGTTTAGTAATCGAGTCTCATTTCAGCATTTTATTAGTGTAATATTTACATTATTGCTGTATTACTGTCTTCCAAAGCACCGATATGTCGCCTCAGATTTTAACAGTAACAGTAACAGTTGATTTCCCTCTCATTGCAAATGACTTCTCACTTGTGGAGGCCACCTACAGAAACCGAGCTCTCATTAACAGAGAGCTCAGGGGAAAATGCTCCCCAGCAGTGATAGCTTGCCAGACAGTCATCTGAGGGCAGCGCAGCGGAAACACCAAAGGTATTGAGTGTTTGGCAGTGAAGACGGTATGTGAATGAAAAGAAAGAGAAGATTATGACGCAGATGCAAAGTCAAGCAAGGACCGAAGCAGAAACGTATACGTCACCAGAATGGAAGAGATGAGAGATAAGAAAAGACCTGACTTCTTGACGTCTTACTCTCCATACACTGCTGTGTGTACGTTGTCATGGTACACTATAAGTGACACTATAAGTAAACCATCTTGCTCCAGTTCAGTGTTCTGCTGGGAAACTTGTGGACCTGGCTTCATTCATTGGTGTGGATGTTACTTAGACATGTAGCACCCACCTAGACCAGACCAGGCACCCCCACCCCATAGCAATGACACTCCTTGATGGCAGCAGCATTACAGAAATAAACAGATAAATTAATTATTAATTAAAGACAGGGCATTACGCATCTTCTCCTTTTTTTTTTTTCACTGAGTGGTAAAGCTGCGTAGCCAACATCTGTCCGTTAGCGATCAAAGCCTCACGATCCCTCCTGACCACATATTTCAAACTAAAACCACCCACATGCAAAAACACAGAGACCAGATGAAACAGAAAATAACCATCTGTCGCTGATATTGATCACTCACCCTGTGGCAGATTTTCCGTGTTTCTGCTTCTGTGAATACTTGCACACACCTTCCGTTCCACTAGAGCAGCCTTTTCTATCTGAACGAGCGCAACAATCAAAAAATGTTGAGAAAACCTTTTGACAGTCTGCGTTTCTCGGCACATTTTGTCCTCAAGTCCTGAGATCTGCTATTCTCCTGAACGTGGTCCTTCACTTAAGCAAATTAAACTCATTCACCGCTCTGAGACAAAATAACTGAGGCTGCTAAGTGGATTATTGTATTAGATTCTCTTTACTGCATACGTTGCCCAAAGTCAAGTAGAGACACTCATCCTCAGATTATAATGCATGCTCTTGTAACTCTTTCTCACATTTAAGGAAAATGATGCTCTCAAGTTCATTGTGTGAACCTGAATTCAACATCAAATGCAAAGATGACGATGCTTTGTGTGTTTCTCCTTCAAAAGTGTTGAGAAAGACAGTCTGTGTTTTTTTGGTGCATCTTCACTAATGTTACCAAGTCCTGAGATCCAAGCAACGTGAGAACATGCTATTCTCCTCGACCCTTTGAAATCGAACGTGTCGCCAGGCAGCACCATGTTTGTGTAAGCGCACATTGGATGGAAAAATTCCAGTGGTTTCTGAAAAGCCGAGACGTCGCATTTACAGCCAGTATGGGGTCATTACGGTCATTTCCCCTGCACCTCTCCAGGAAGGTCATTACACTCATGTAATATGCAGTAAATTACAAATGACTGCCAGGTACTGGAAAAAGTGTCCAAAAGCACTTACAGGATGTTTTCTGACCGTTTCATCGTCAAAATAAGCAAAAGTCTTTGCCTTTAAAGGGTTAACCTGGTCCTTCACTTGAGCAAAGAAAACTCAGTCACTGCAAAGATAAAAAACTGAAGCTACTAAGTGTATTAGCTTCTCTTTACTGCATACTCTTACCCAAAGTCAAGTACAGACACTCATCCTCACATTATAATGCATTCTCTTGTAACCTGTTCCCTGAAAGAGACATCTCTGTTTCAACCCTTACCAGCTGCCACCACTGCACACAAATGGAAGTTTAATGTCATAATGCCACTGTTGACTATGAATGGTTTGGATATTTTCAAAAACAAACGGGCAATTTATACGTGCAAGGACCTCCATTCAAGACCACATGCAAAATGACCTTGTTTTTTTTGTTCCATTCGTAGCTATAGAGTAAGAATTGAACCAGAGCATAGAAGGTGGAAAAGAAAAAGCTAAGGCCAGACTTAATGCATGCACACAGCTAGTGTCTCCTCTCAATATCAGCACAGTCTTAGCTCTCTTGTAAATGTGGCAGTTCAAAGCCGTGCTACTGGGTATACTACTGGGTATACGGAGATATTTTCTGATTCAGAACGTCTAACTCTACTGTATAATAAAGAGCGTTTGGGTAAAAGTAAAACATTTGTATCTGCAAAATTAATAGTGATTCATTTTCCGTGGAGCAGCTTTCAGATTTAGATGCTAATGAAGTGTTAGCCCCGAGGCTTGACTCTGTGCTTTCTGGCTTTGAAAATTGCTCCGACAGCACTCAACTCCTACAGACAATAGAATGGCTGTTGGGTTGTTGTGATGTATACAAATAAATACAAGAAATTATTAGTTACAAGTCATACGAATAAGCTTCAACATAACAGCTGCAGTATGACTTTCAGACTGTAGTTATTCACCAAAACGTCTCAAGGGCAGTCACGAAATGAAATGCTCGGAGAAAAAGTTAAATGGGAGCTCATTCTTGTCGCTGCCATTTAAGGAGATTGGCACAACTGAGGTCATGCAACTCCAATCCACCGGACATACTCAACCAAGAATGAATCGGGATCACCTTGCACTTTCCGGCTCTAAGAAAAAGTAATTGGTTATCACGAAGATGAAATGGTTACATGAAAAGGGCGACAACAGAAAAGCGCACAAGTCATACAGAAGTTAGGCTGCATAAGCAAACACGGGTTCACTTTACAAAAAAATGCAGGCTCCATCCACCAAAGAATGTTTTCAGTAAAAGAAATACGATAAGCTAACCACATGTTCACATACAGGCCCAACCACATCTGTATCAGCTCCTAACGTGAAGTCAGGGTTTATCACACTGGAGATTCCAGAGCTCTCACACTAAGACCACTCCTGCCTACATGTGTAGGTATTTAGCTTGTGCACATCTCAGGCTTGCCAGATGTTTTAGGCTCTCAGCATGACGCAGAAGTTGTAGGTAAATACAGATTAAAGTTTTTCTGGTGCAATAAACCTGAAACCGTTGCATGATTGAGGAAATGTCTAATAGGCAAGAACAATCGCAACCACCTGCATGAGTCCAGTGTTCATCTAATTGGGGCAAACACATGGATTAAAATACTTGTCGTAAAGAGTCGTTCAGCAAGTAGTTGATGCAGTGCTGTTATAATGTTGAATGTAGCCTTGGTTTGATTGATGGTTTGAGAAATCAATCGAAATATTGCAGGATTCCAGGAAATCAGGAAATAATCAAATCAAAAATGTAGCATCAGCAACGATTGTGGAGGCTGGTATTTATCACTGCTCTCTGAATCATGGACCAGTGTTCCTGTACATGAATACGTTCAGTTTGGTGAAGCCTCTAGTTCAGGGGTCGTCAACCTTTTTGTCTGAGAGAACCATGAAAGCCACATATTTTAAAATACATTTCTGCGAGAGCCTCATGATATTTTTTTAAATACAACTAAATGCGTGTTTCTTTTGACCAACAATTGTAGAGTATAATAAGTCACTGACTTTATTCTTTTTAAAAATGTTGTTATACTGATGGAAACCAATAATAACTGCTGCTTGGTTTTGCTGAGAGCTTTTCAATTATAAAAATACTGCGGTCAAGTGAGTCGTCATTCGCAGAAAGCCAGTCAAGCCAGCGACGGTTGGATTTTTTATAAGTGTTTGTCACTACTTTTCTTCACAATAATATTATAAAATCGCTTGAAATGTTGTACAACGATGAAGAGGGATGAACACTATACACATTTAACATTTTGGCCTGTCCCAGCACCCGTACCGCATGTAAACAAATAGACAAGAAAAACCCAACCGTGACTTGCTTGACTCCTTTTCTGCGAACGACAGCTCCAGCAGAGTTATGCTTTACTTATCATATTGAGAAATGTCAGCTAAGATTTATCTTAGTGAGCCAGATGTATCACCCAAAGAGCCATAGGTTGCCAGCCCCTGCTCTAGGCCGTGGGCAGCCCTCATGCTACGCTCTTCCAATCAGATTCAGCTCGATTCATTTGTGGCAGCATGGAGAGCGATCACTGTGACGTATAACGACGTAGGTGTGAAAGCGCCCTCGTATTAAAATTCCTCAACAGTTATTTGAGAGATGGCAGTACATTATGACAAGACACTCACTGTGCCCAGAGGACATTTTTCTTTTCTTAATGACAGGTTGATGTTAGCAATTAGCTTAAAGTATCACTGTGTCAAGTGCAGCCACAAAGTACACTGGATTCCAACACAAAGGAAAAAGTTCAAATATTGAAGCCAGCTGAACAAACTTCCCTGAACATAATTCACCCTTTGATGAGTGTGCTCACAGAGAATAAAGCCCAGAGCCTGAATACATGGCTGCATACATGGCTCATTTTTTCCAATAAGACATTCCAGGTTCAATCAGAGGGGAGCCAATTACAGTATCCAGGGAGGGCCCTTATCGAAGAACAGATTGTTTTATTTAGGGGTGAAAGCACAGAGGAGATTAGAGTGAGATAAAGCCAGAGGAGGAATGTCTCTTGGTTGGAGGTGGCTGTGTGGGTGAGGCAGGAAAAAGGGCTTCACCGGGGCCTCGCGCTATTATTACACCAGTCTAGCTCTGAATGAAGTCATCTGGATTTATTTTTCCTTTTTTTCCAAAATCAATAATATATTTGAACATGAGAAACCAGAGTCTGTCCGCACTGACTGACCGCACCGCGTCCCTTCACAGAGGCGCCACCTGATTCACGCCTGACGGGTCGGCCTCAAAGCGGCTCACATGTCATGGAAACGTGTCGGCATGTGTGTGTTCACACGCGCGCTCGTGTGTGAACCCATTCCATACGACGACGCTGCGGCATTTATACTGCGTCGCATTAAACTCACGCTGCATGCAGTCTGGAGATGAGCTGACGGTAATAGACCTGGGAGCGTTGTGCTCTGTAACGGCATTGATTCACGCCTGTCTGTCTGCGTGTGTGTGTGTGTGTGAACGCGCTTACACGAGCCCTGTGACTCCATCCATCAGTCTAATTACACATCAATCCTGTTAATTCTTCATTATCATTAACCTTGGCAGTCTCCCCCTATGAACACAGCCATCTGGTAATTCTTTCAAAACTTGCCGTTTGACTACGCGACATGCACATGAGCGCAAACGCACATCGCCGGCTGCGTGGCCCGCGTTCTCCGCTGGCGCTCCTGCAGCTCGCCGGAGGACTAATGCGTCTCTCTGAAGATGCTCGAGCAGAGAGATAAAAGTTGGGGCCGCACACGTCTACCTCAGTTAATGAACCCCTGCTGCTGAATCCTTGTTAATGGATTAGTCCATTATGATTAGACCATGATAGCCTCGGCGCCCCTCCCAAGCTCGACATTTGTCATTTAACACGCGGCAGCGAGCCGTCCTCATTAATTCACATTAATCAATCGATCAAGGAGCGCCGTTTAATTGCATCCTGATTGATTGGAGGGGGAGAGGACATATTTCTCAGCCATGAATGTGGTCATGACTCAGACGATCAACAGGTAAGAAGAGTGGCAAACTTTGTTCGCCATTAGAGGATGGAGAGACGGATTACGCAGCATGGACCATTTACTCAAAAAGGGTCTGACTTAGCGCGCCGGTACAACACTGAATCATCAAAATCTAACAAAGTTCTCCCCCTGAGTGTCATTAATTAAACAGAGTTGCTTGTGTGGGATTATTTTCGGGATGCGGTCACCACTTTAAGAGGGCCATCCTCTGGAAAAAAAACACACACAACACGTTTCCACAAAAGGAGCTCAGTGTAAGTTGTAGTGGTGTCGGTTGCGGAGGCGTACGAGCACCTGGGAGTGCCCATCGACAGCAGCCTGAGCTGGAAGACCGGCAACACAGCTGTGCACAAGAAGGGGTGCAGCAGACTCTATTTCCTGAGGAAGCTGGCACTGAGCAAGATGCTATTTTCTCCTCTGTGGTCTGCTGGGCGGGCAGCGTTTGCAGCCAGTGACACCAACAGACTGAATAAACTGATCTGAAAGGCTGGCTCTGCAGAGGAGGACACTGGACAAACGGTTACTGATCATGGATAACCCTAACCACCCTCTACACCACGGTACTGGAATAAGTGTGGGCAGTCAGACCCGGCCTATCATGACCAAGATGAGGATGGAGCATCAGTACAGATAGATCAAGAACCGTTTCAAAGAGCTGATCCCGATATCTGTGAGGTTTTTTTTTTTTCCCATTAATTTCGTTCATAATCACTGCAACCCACCACCACCACTACCACAGTCTTCCACTCCTCATCCCGTCCACATCTCTGTCCCGGGGGATTTCCCTATCATAAAGCCAGGCCTTATGTTCTCCTCTTCAAATATGATGACGCTGTGACGGGGTCTAATCACCTCATCGAGACTTTTCACGTTTCTCTTACGGTGCAGTTAAATCTTTATTGATCATTCGGAAGAAAGCCTCTCCTGACTGAACTCCTTCCATCTGCAAGACAGCAAAGGTGCCAGCATTTTTAAAAATGACTCACGTGAAAACAATATGAGGTTTGGAAGTCCTTGCTTGAGGTCAGACAGATATATTTTGGCTAAATAAACCAATGTTAAATGTCGGGCACATCCACAAAGGGTGGATGTGTCAGAACTTGTCCTTGTATGTCCAACTTTTGGCGTTAACCTCCCTCCTAAAGTCTTGGTCAGAGATTATGCAAAATGACATGTTGAGAAAGAATGGCTCCATCGCATGTCTTCCTATGTGGAGTTTCTATGTTCTCCCTGTGTTCCCTCTCAAATAAACATGCATGTTAGGTTAATGTGACTGTGAATAGTGACCCTCTACAGCAGGAGAACATCGATTGGAATTGACAGGTAGATCATGAAGGTGGGGCGGGTAGCTGCTAGATGTCTATCATTTATCTGTTGCACCTCCAGAACGAACATCAAGCATGCCCTCAGTTCAGCAGCACACATCCACAGCTAAGAAGTTACCTTCTTAAAGGTGCAGTGCAACAATTCTTTTTCTTGGAATAATGAAAATAATGAGCTTTAAATGCTGCAGCAACTCCCACTCAGTTAATGGCATTTTCTTGCACGTGTCCTGACGCCTGGTTACTAATAGAGACTGGAGGAAAAACAAGAAGTCACACCGCACACATATTTCTTGTTCAGATGTTGCCTGCTAGAGCATCTAGTATCTGTGGAGTACAGATGGTACAATCATTTAACACAAACTGTAAATACTGTCACAATCATATGACTAATGTCAGGAGCAGTAACAATTTAAAGCTACTTCCAGATCTGCCACTACATCTACATTTCTGTTCCCTCTTCACACCTCAGATCTCCAGTCCAGCTCTGGGTCCTGCTACCTGCAGAGGTTCTCTGATGACTCTGTAGTGGTTTATTGGAGATAGACAGGACAGAGTGGAGATGTTGTAGAGTGGTCCCAGGCAAAACACCTAGGGCTGAATATGGACAAGACAAAGAAGCAGAGATGAAGAGGAAGATTAAAGTCTAAGTCTAATTCCTTGCTGAAGGTAGGACGTTTATGGTTAGGGTTACGTTCAGTGAGCTAGCAATGGACAGTGGTTGTGCTATGGCGTCTATGAATTGCCATTGTGGCGAGCAGTTGCAAAGTAATACACAAAGAAATGGACAGATGGACGGACGATAGATGTCCTGAAACCAGCATGATGAGGCCCTCTCAAGGTCCACATAGTGTTTGATACTTTGCTGTCCCTTTTCCTTCACTTCCTTTTGTGGTGCAAGTCTTCTGAAGTCTGTCTTCCTGCCTAGTTCTGTCTGTGATTGCTTTCCCCACCCTCATGTGTTTCACCTGTGTCTCATTGTCTCCCTTATGTGTTTAAGCTGTGTTCCCAACTCCTTCTGTGTCAGATCGTCTTGTAGGTTTACCTGAAGCGTTCAAGCCAGTTTCTTCAAAGTGATTTCTGGTTGTGACTTTAGCTCATCATTATTACCTGAGTTCTTTACCTGCCGGACCACCATACCTTAGCCTGTATCCTGACTACCTGGTTTTGACCCTGCATCTGAGCTTGCATGATCCCTGACTCCTCCATTGTGTCCATGTGGTCCAGCCTAAACACACACAGCCTCCAAACTGTTTCACACACATTTGATTTCAAAGTTTTTAAATGCTGTGAAAGCAGTGTCATGCTGACATTTTACAGCACCATTTGCTCTGCAAAACCGTGGCATCGGATCCCTCAATAAATCAATAGACCACTCGGAAACCATTACACATCCCATGGATCACCAGCAGTCAGGAGCAGCAGGATCTAATAGATACAGTTGGATTAGATGAAGTTGTCCACATGCTGCACGTCAAGGAGTGACAAACAACCATGTTGCAGCCCATTTCTCACTAACCCCATTAAGAAGCTGACAGCTAGCCTTTATTCATATTTATGCACCTTTGTCTTCAGCGTGTTTTTTTGGATTTTTTTCTAAAACCAGACAAGCAGCGGCCATCTGGTCACCAGGAAAACCCACTGTGTGTTTGTACGGCTTGTGTTTTCTGACAAATGAGCGGCAAAATAACTCCAACAACAATTATTACGAGAACAATCCATATATGTGCTTTCATATTTGAGCTCTCGTAACGGGCAGCAGCAGATTAGAGGCTGCGTGGTGTCGTTGTGGTGAAATTGACCCAAAATAGGATCAACAGGCCATGAAATTGCCACCGAAACAGCGCAAGAGAGGCTATGAGAGTCCTCAAATGAGCCACAAAATGCAGCAGCTCTGTCTTTAGGATCCCAAGCAGGAGGAGGAGGAGGAGGAGGAGGAGGAGAGGAGGCTCGAAAAATAAATAAAATGAAAATGAAGTGAAATATTCAGTGCCCAGTCTGCAGGAAGTGAGAAAGGACAGTTTGTGAGTGGTCACGCTATGTTATTCAACACAGAGAGAGAGAGAGATCGCCATCAGCTGCTCTATACAACGATGATATATGCTATGTGCTGCTTCTCTTTATCATTATAGTCCATTTCCTGACATGATATTTGATGTTAGATTCATAGTGACCAGTATTATTTCTCATCCAAGCAAAGCAACCCAGGAAAAAGTTCTTTTTTTATGTGTGTGTTCTGTCGGTGTGCGTCACATGCCGTCTGAACACAAGAGCTCATGCATAATTAAATGACATTATGAGCATGTGCTGCCTCTCCTATACCTTTTTCATCTTTGAGGTGGAGGAGGCATCCGGCTTTGTTGCCATGGACACCTCCGCATCCACGCTGCTGCCGAGCCACTTGCTTCGCACACAAGTGGCGGCGCGTGTCGCGGGCGCCCGACGGATCTCCGTCCGTCTGAGAACCTCATGATCACCGATGGCCGCCACGCCGGGTATTCATCATGAAGTGCACTCCTGGCATGTTAATAAGTCGTAAACGCTCGGATAAATGCGCTCACACGGCCGAGACAATACGAGTGTGAAGTGGAACGAGCTTTTCGGGTTTCAGACTTACACAACACTAGGAAGGTGGTCATAATGTTCAGCCTGATCGGTTTATGCATCCATGCACGACAAGTGCTGCTGCACTCTTGACCTTTCTCCAAGCACTGGAAACTAAAAAATTGAAAATACTGTCCATGCATATTCTGAATATTAATATGCAGGTATCCATTCATGGAGTTTCAGAGTAGAGGCTGACCAAACCCTGGGCTGTGTTGAAGTGGCTTTCTGCCGACCTCACTCGTTGCAGTACCTGAGCTGAAAGCTGGTACCACTGAGTAAAGTACCGGTTTCAATCTAAACTCATCGCTCACTTTGCCATTCACCTTTTTCCCTCTCATATTAAAATTAATACCGTTTAGTGACGGCCATTATCCGTAGAAGAGGACGTCCTGTTGTGTGGGACTGTGAGTCCGGTCAAACCCGTGTGCAGCCGCTCACACCGGATCAGTGATTTAGGTCCAGTGCTGAGCCCGTGTCAGCAATTTTTCACACCATGTCTGGCAATAACTGAATGAATTAAGTAATTATGAATGGATTAAGATATTAATACCAGGTCGTACTGAGCGGGGCAGGTCTTATGTGAGAACGTGAAACGCAACCGTCTCACAATATCATTAAATCTCCCCCCTTGGAAAATACGACCTACCCCAATTATCTTTAATCCGTTTTCCTGCAGAGTGAAAAAGAGTTACGATGAACTTTAGTGAACCTGGGTGAATCGATATCTCGGAGTAACACCGCGCCAGATATATTACTCAAGCTTTGCATCATATTATCTAGAGAGACCAAGTTATTTGTTCTGTTGAAATGCACTAACTGTGCAGCAGATCAGCGGTTCGAAGGTGCTTGCGTGTGATACTCAGGCCAGTGTTCTGGATGGATGTATGTAAGGAGAGGTGCAACGACTGAGATAAATGCTCGGGCATTTCATTACTTCCACCGTTTGATTCCAGCAGTTCTGTGTGATATATGTGGTCTCTCTGAAAGAAAATGAGGAGATTATTCTAGGCTTGCATGTAAATGATTCTCAGGCTTCGCAGGGTAAATTGCCCAAGGTGCCGCAAACATAAGCAGCACCTGCACGAGGACCCCCACCCCTCGCCCCCCCACCTCCTTCCCTGCTGAGACCATTTCCGCCGCTTTTATTGCTCCCGGCTCCCAGCTGTATATCACAGTCTGAGTGACGTGGGCTGCTCCTGGTCACACATCGAGTGGGAGTTGTTGATTACGAGCCGTGTCGGATGGGGCGATGCAAAGCAGATTTACCATCTCACTCTTCTGAGAGCTCATTGCGTGATGGTCCCTGTTCGCCTTGTTCTTCCACGGTGAGAGCGCGGGATGAGTTAGGGCCGCGGCCGCCAAACATCAACAAATCAGAGCTCTGCCTTTGCCAATGACAACCTCTCAGCAGGTAGGAAATCCCCTGTGTGAAAGAAACCTCATGTATGCGATGAGAACATTCTTCCATAGCTTTCAGGAGGCACAAAGGTGTTAAAATAAAATGTTTTCTTGCTTCTGCTGTTTACCAACTGTGGTAAAAGGCTAACCGCCACATGAAATGTAATACAGCAGCTATACTTTGTAGCTCAATATGTGCACAATGTCTACAGTATAGTTACTGAGAATGTAGACTGCACTTGCTTTAAGTGCCTGACTGGTTTTGCTCTTGTGTCACATGCATTTGATATTGATCCTGAAGCTCTTTCTCTTTCTTCTTCATATATATGACAGCTGCTTTATAAGAGGCACCGTGGCGTCAGATTCAACATATAACTCTATATTGCGCTTGTGTTTGTTTTAATGCTCTTATCATAAAAGCGTCCGTCCTAAAGTGAGAAAAGAAATAAAAGTGCTTCAGTTGGAAGAGCAGTGGACGATAAAACGCACATTCCAAAGAAGGGTCGAACCAAAATATTTAATCACGATTAATCGCATTATTTTCATAGATAACTTTTGTGACATGCAGTTAACACACGTACTGTAATTAAGACCTTTGGCCTGACCTGCTCTGGGAACCATGAAGCGGAAGCAAACCTCCCCGTGCAGAACCGAATCCTCTAAATGGTGAGCTCATACCCAAAGCCATGATGCTTCTTTCAACAAGAACAGAGTTTAATGTCGGCATAAAAAGGAGCCACCACCACCGGACCACCTGCTAGCACCTAGCTGATATAGAGAGACCTCCTCTGCCTCATCAACATCTGTGGCATCACGCAACATGGACGCAGCATATTTGCAGAGCATGCAGCTACTTTAGGGTTATTCTGGAATTGCTCTGGACGGTAGTTGAATTGCTGCAATTATACAATACGTACATTTGGTCAGCATTCATTTCACAACATTTTCATCTATTTGTTTTTACAGGGAAGCCGTAGAGTAGTAGATACAGAAGGAGCTTTTGGATTCACAGATTCGTGCTGCCTCATGTCCGTGGCTCAGGTACCTTCTGCAAGCTCCTAACCCCTAAACTGCAGTTTCACGCCCAAATAGGCATCTGTAGATTGCATTTTGCAGGTTTTGTGGAATGATTTTCAAGCAGCTTTTGGGCCGGAGACTGTTCACTTTGTCTGGCAATAAGTGGGGAAGCAGTGCTCAGTAGTGGTGGCAGACTCGGTTAATTTTATTGACTGAGTCACTCTGTGAAGTGATCCGGTTCACTTGAGTCACTTATCTGATGTCTGGTATCTGCGGATACTGGACATTTACTTTAACCTTTCTCGGTTGCAGCCGCCTCACAGATCAAAAACACGTTGAATGCAGAAGCTTCTTCCTCTGAGAGGTCCTTTACAACCCTCTTGAGCTTTGATGACGTGAGGCCAGCGTCTCTCAGGTAGTGGTTGGTTGAGAGGCTCACAAAGCAACCAAGTTCGACTGGGCGTGTTGTTGCCTTCCCGCCTTTCTCTTGTCATTCATTATGACTCCTGGATGCAATGCTCCACCTTCTCCACTGTTATATCCAAAAAAGTTTCAAAAAAAAGGCAGCTGGACTTGTAGAGTTTTTGTAGTTTATCCGAGTAAGTTCTTCACTTCTAGAAGACTGAGGTTTAAATAGGAACTCCTCCTGACTCCTCTTTGCTTATTATGCTAACAACCAGAAACCGGTGCAGCTAATTGCCTGGGGTCAGGACCAGTGTTCTGTTCTGTTGTGGACAGCTTTTGGAGGCATGTCCCACTGGAACAAACTGGACTCGATGCCTCTGCTGGGACGCTGGCTTCTCGTTTGCCAGGAGCTTCGTGGTCTGTGTGTGCTCCGACCAACTTCCTTAGCACCTGGTTGTGCCTCCACCTATAGCGACCATGTGCCAAGGCGTCTGGCAGCCACAAAGGATGACATGGAGGTTTCCTGAGGCTGTGTTGCACAGACTGCAAAGTTCCTCTGTGTCGTACCACCGTACTCGATTTGATGGACTAGGAAGAGTGTCTATATTAGCTCACTGATATATTACACAAGTCAGAGATTGCTAAATGACCTACACGTTGAATGGTGTCTCAGGCAGCCGTCATTCACTGATGCACAAAATGCATACAGCATGATCTGCACATAATTTGATGTAAATGATAGAAAATTCGTAATAATTAAGACTAGACATCAGGACCTAACAAAAGAGCACTCTAATTTGCATTTGCAGCCCACTGGTGGCTAATGGGCCTCCAAACTACCATTTAATTAACCTTCTCCCCAGCTCTGTACCCATGGAACACCCACTCAGGTGGCCTGACATATTTTGGCTCATTAGACCTCACCGGAGAAAATGCTAAGCAAAGCAAACCTACTTATGCAATAAACGCAGTGTATGTGGTCAAGTCTGAACAGTGTTATTCCAAACATAAGGAGTCCTGACTGTGCACGAATCAGAAGTGCTAGATCTGAATCACCAACAGAACATGAGCCCAGATATGAAGTTATGAAGGCAGCAGTTGTTGATGCTTGGAAAAGAATAAAATAAATCTGAAGGCAGCCTGTAGTTTGCACTGGAACAAAGCTATTTTCTCAGGTGGTGTTAAATGACAGACTTGCTATTTATCTTCACAATGTAAACTAAAATAAAATGTGTCAGTTAGTGGGAGGCATTTGTGACTTTCATCCTCTCTGTTTGTAGACTTTTATCCAGTTTGTCCTGCTGCTATACATAGAAAAAAAAAACACACCATATATGAGCTACAATAAGTTTGTAAGCCTTTGTTGGTCCTGGATAAATTTTAACAAGAACGCAGAACCATCAGCTTAGTTATATTATTTTGTGATTGTTTGCTTGACCATATCTGGGCAGAGGCTTGTATGTACCACCTGCATGACCTGCAGACTCCTTCCAACATCAACCATCTCATCATCTCCTAGGACTTGGCAGCCTGCAGCAGACTGGGCTTAGGTGTTTTTGTTGCGAAAGGCATTGCTCCCTCTTTGATGAAGGTGGCGGTCCTCTTGGTCCCCATCCTGACTCGACTGTGTCCGATACCTCCTATATATATATACTATCCTCGGCTTAGAGCTGTTTGTAGCCGGACCATATGAGATCCTTCTGACTGCAGAGCCTGCAGTTAATGTCTTCTCTGCAGACATTTTGGTGAAGGGACAGCGTTGTAGCTAGATCTCCAGAGGAAGGTAAGGGTGCAGAAAGGGTCGAGTCTTCGTAGATGTGCCGAGATGTCCTTGGGCTTAAGGGAAGTCACATCTTGTCCAAGCGCTCTGGGACCCTTGTTACACAACTAATGGCTTCTGGAAGTGCCCAAAAAACTCAAGATATACAGTAAATATATTAAACTACCATGTAAAATGAATGTAAGTTAACTTAGTGTTACTGTTTGGGACAAATTATGGATGCACACAATATGATTTAGTTATTAACAACATATTTCTGTTGTGTGTTTTGGCTTGCAAAAATATAAAAAAATGTGGATTTTGTCTTCCATCACTGCTAACGTATTAGACATAAGATATTACAATGACCAGTTTGAGCTGGAGGAATGATTACAACATGCAAAACATGTTTCTATATTCATTATACAAGAATTAACTTATAGAAAAAAAAAACTAACAAAACACAACAATATGGCAAACAAAATATTTCCATCACGGACCCTGAACTTGTAGACAATGTGTGCACTTCAGTCCTCTGCTCAGCGGGCTCTGAATGACAATCCACAGTGGGACAGATTATGTCGAGTAAATTGCAAATGAGCGAGGATCCTCTCAGCAAGTTCGCCCCTTTTCTTCAGAGGCTGAATGGTGGCGCACAGACCCTCCAACCTGGGTAAGCAGACATGAAAAGCGGGGCTGCTGACAAGAGTGACAGGAGTGTTGTTTACAAAGACCCATGATGCCGTTGTGAGTGTGGCCCCAGACAATGCCGCAGAAAACTGCCACAGAATCCTTCCCTGCAGGGAATGCTGACAGGGAAACTACTGCTGCCTGACAATAATGACAGCTGAAAGTCACTCATTGTTGATGGAATATGGAAGTTCAGTGAGATTCTCTGTCAATTTATGGCAACCCTTCAAGTATTTTCTGCTTTGGAAACAATGGTGAAGTATTGAAGGTATGGCTTAACACTGTAAAATGTACGTAACAATCAACCAAGTACGGATATAGAACAAGCTCGACAGACACTTGGCGTACCATGCCGCTGCCATTTTACTCAGGTATGACTACTGCCCAAACATTAAGACAACACACCTGGCTCCAAACTCACAAGATGGCGCCGTCTGTAACCCCGGGATACTAGCATGAGTTTGACTAGAAGGAGGAAGTGGAGACACATCGTCCATATTTTCGACAGTCAATGTTTGGCACCTTGGTTTGATGCCCTACCCTGGATGCTAACTCAGACTTGCTTTATCTGCAATTTGACCCGACTTTTTGTTCAGGCTTATGTTTCTATAAGTGCGCTATTGGAAAACACAATTATTGGCGTTGGTTACAACCTTAGGCTGTATAAAAATGGGCGGAGGAACTTCTACTCAAAAGTGAAGCCAAAGCAAGTAGAGCTCCCCCTGGTGGCTGGCTGCAGTATAGGTCATAAGCTCCACCCCCTCTATGTTAGTGGGTGGGACTTGAGCCAAACTAAAACACTAAAATACACGTCAATTTTATTTTTTTTCCAGGGATGGTTTCTGTCATTTCAGGTAGTTAAAATAACGTTGATGCACATCTGAGAGTTCATTTTAGTTATTTGTTGCAACAGAAACAGGATGTGAAATCATGACCACTACACGTTACCATGCTAACTGCTCCGTGAAGCTGCCTGATAGGACCGTGAGAGTTGTAAAACATAAATATAGTTTCCTTGTAACTGGTGGAGGTGGAACAGAGTGTAGTATTAATGATAATGTGGCTCTAAAGTCGCAAAAATGCAATCGTCCGTATCCCAAGGAAGTGGCGACATGGTCGTCCATATTTATATACAGTCTATGCTTTCAGCCCTTAGTCACTGTATGTGTAACCCATGCAATGTAATCAGCATGATAGTGAGTCTTTTATACACTAACTAAGGCCTTTGTGTAGCACACACCTCAGGTCTTTTTGCTGAAATACAAAGAGACAGTCTACCCTACTTATGGGTTAAACCAAAATAAAACCAACAACTGCATGCTGGTGATGACAGAGAAGTCACTCGGTGAAGGTCCCCGGGGACACAGCACTGTACTCTGCTGCTCCTTTGATTACAGCCTTCGCTAGAGAGACTGAGGAGCCGAGTGCGTTGAGGGTGGTGGGGGTGGGGTTGGGGGTGCTCCTGGCATCCCCAATCAGCAGCATCAGTTAATCAGGGAGCCAAGTTTATCATGAAGACATATTTCATGAGGAAAAAAACAAATCTAAAGGCAGCGTTTGTTTGTCTCTGGCGGCTCGGGAGCGGCTGTGAAAGCTGGCTGCAGCCGCGCTGATGAAACCAGAGACAAAGAAGAAAAACAGCTTTCTTTTTCTGCCACCTCTGTGCTTTATACTTTAGGGGGGAAAGTTTCCACACACTTTGTAGAGCATCAGATGTACTGTAGCTGGGCTGTGCAGTTATAAAACAAAAGAAGAGGACTGTCTGGGTTTTTATTTTTTATGGTTTGTCTTGCCTTATATATAAAAAAAGATTTTTATGTAACTTTAAATCACAGTTACTGGCTTCATTTAAACCATAATGCACACACACTGCCCTGTTGTGTCCATGTCCATGGAGCTATATGCAGCACACATCAAGAACAAGGGTCGGCTGTGGCTGAGCAGGTGAAGCAGGTTGTCCGTGAACCAGAGGGTAAGCGGTTAAATCAATAGTACACGGATCACATACGGACGTGTCCTTGACCAAGACACCAAGTGCTTTGGACACATTATACCACGTGTGAACAGAGGTCATGTCAGTGCAGCTGTAAAGTTCTTTACTTATAACGCAAGTCAGTTTGAATTCGCAATATTTATTTGAACCACAGTGTGTTTTAGCTGCATCTTTAAAATGGGATGTACCAGTGCATGAATGGATAGACAGATAAAAATAGAAGAAAAGTTTTTTGTCCTTTTGCCTTCAAGTGCATCGTTCTTAAATAAACTCCATTAAAGGAACTTAAATATGAAAACAAACAAGAAACAGATGCACATATTCTGCATTTTCTAAAACTTTCTGATACGCGTTTGATATGTGCAGTATTTACTATAAGTTTGCAGGATAAAAATACTTTTCTAATAAAAAACATTTGATTTTAAATATTTCCGTGACATGCAAAGTCTGTTTCCACTTTCCACTGATGCATGACGCACACAGTGGTACTCACAGGCTTATTTTATCTCCGTTTTTATCTCCAACTAACGGTGGTTTCTGAATGCAGCAAAACACTTAATGACAGCAGTCAGGAGGCGTTACCAAGGCAACCCGTGGACTATTTTTGGATGGGCGTGAGTAAAAGAAAAATAATCGATTTACTTAAGTATCGTGACGGTTATCTTCAAACATTCTGAAATGTGTCATTAATGCCGAACTAAGCATTCAAAAGTTTTTTATTTGAATGAGGAGTAAAAGTTCAGCGTTCTCTCTTACACAGCTTTTTCTTTATTTTTTTTTTCAGAGACCTTCCTCAAAACCAGTCACCTTAACTGTCAGTCAGTTTACAACAGACAGGAGACGAGAGTTTGACACGCAGTTAACTGGAAAGACTAAATGGATCGGAGCCAAATGAAATGCTATCGCAAAGCTCATTTTTTTTAATGCTTACACAAACTTTTGCTTTAAACTTTTAAGAGTAGTATTTAGTGGGTGATTTTCTGGTGAAGCAGGACACAAAGTGGAGGCATGGAAACAAAATGAATAAACAGTGCAGGAGATCCAAAAATACAACTACAAAAACCACAATGAGAACTCAGGACTGCAATGATGCACCAGTATGAGACAAACAGGAGTAACATCACAGACGACTGAAAACAAAAGGCAGGGCTATATATACACACAGATGGGCTGAGGGGTTAACGGGACACAGGTGAAACCAATCTGACAATCAATGGAAGGGAGTTAAACAAGAAACACCAAAGAAGAACTGATCGGCATCGATTTCTTAAGTGAAAAGTAGGAAATATGACCCCTGCATTAAACAAAAAAGCATTAAAGCTGAGTATTTATTTAAACGTCGATGCACTCTAACTCGAAGCTAATTGGTATGTACTATATAATCCTCCATCAGCAGACATCGCTGCGTGCAAACACGTCCTGTATCCATTATTTTTTTATTTAATGACGTTCAGCCACTTCACTCTGAGATATTTTTAGGCAGCACAGCGTGCTCGATGTCCCCCCACAGCTTTTCAGTGGACTGTGAAGACCACACTAAACGCCTCGGCTTCACATGCGTCCCGACTCTGCAGCAGTATCACAGGCTTTAATTATCCCGAGCACATCCGGATACTATTCCCACTCTCCGTTTGAAACAAAACCCCTCCCTCACCGAGTCCTCCTCACGTGGCATCGACACAGCGGGAACGCCCTCCAAAAATACGACGACAGAATCAAAATGATGTTTTTTTTTCTTAGCTCACTTCTTACAAACATGTATAAAAATGCTAAATGCTATATAGGATCATTTTCCTGTCTAATGTGCTCTGAGACACCTGACCTCATTCTATAAAATATAAATCTTTCCTTGCTGTGTTGAACAAACCATAAAATGTAGGAGTAAAGACGGGGCTGGCTCACATGCATGGATGGACCTTAAATGTCATTTAGCAAACACACTGACTCACTCTTCCACTGAGATACTTTACAATGTTTGAGCTGAGCTCCAGAGGAGAAACCAAACCAACGTCAACATTTATGACTCATTCTGTCTGATGGCAGCATAAACGATATCCGGACGGAAAGTAGCTTTAACGTAGCATCCACGTCACGTAAAAAAAAAAAGTTATGATGCCTACAGCTGGCCCGTTGGTTGCCATGGTGAATCTTCTGTGGATTGCAGATAAATCAGTTGAGGTTATCAGATTAAAACGGGTCAAACTTATTCAACAGAGATCTGCAAGTCAGTGAATAAGATTTGACTTTTAAACAGCAATTAGTTCAGTTAAATTATTTAGTTTTAGACTTGTAGCTTTAAAATAACCTGCAGAGCCTGCCTCCAGTGGCCATTCAAGGTGTTGCAGTCTTAACCGCTTTGCTTTCATACATCTTTTGAAACCTCTTGTCCTCTAAAGGGTCGCGGAGGCGGGGCTTGAACCTATACCAGCTGTCATTGGGCGAGAGGTGTGGTACGGTCAATTTAGAATCACCAATGAACCTAAGCAGCATGTCTTTGGACGGTGGGAGGAAGCTGGAGAACCTGGAGAGAACCCACGCAGACACAGGGAGAACATGCAGACTACACACAGAAAGGAACCAGTCAGAACATGATGGATTAGAACCTAGAACCTTCTTCCTGTGAGGCATCAGTGCTAACCACCATTGCTGTTTCCATTCAGTCCAACTTCTGTGATGCTAATTTTTATATCTGTATTCACACAGATCCATTTATTTTCACATCCTGTCCACGTGTCTCTCAGTCTCTCTCCTCTCTACTTCTTTTAACTCCACAATTCAAACTAACACACAGGAGTAATTGGTTTGTCTACTTGACAGAGACTAAACCATTAGCCCATGACATGTCGCAGCAGGCCTGTTAATGACTGCTTCACTGTGTGGGACCGATGTGTACAGTTTTGATGTGCACCGCTCCCGCCCCTCCCCCACACAAAACTTGGGAGAAATCAAAGTGGATGGCACTGCGTACAGGCCGGCTTACATCCGACATATTGTCAGATGTCATTTGGCTCTTGATATTTCACGCCGGAGCTGGAGACGCAGGCGTAAGCTCCTTTTGTTCCCAGAAGGGTCAGCTGAAATGCCACCCGAACGAAAACGACGGGGGCCGCGGAGAGCGCTCCCCTCTGCTGCGACGAGATAGCACTAAACCGCCGTGGCCGGAGCACATCCACCCGCCCGCCCGGGGTATTTCCACCTGTCCGCAGCGTAATCTCGAGCGCGGGTACCCGTGTTTATTTACAGGTGTAATCGGCTTGTCAGGAGCGAAGGGGTGGTGGGATGCGGGGGGGTTCTGGCACACGTGGATGGCTCTAAATGGTTCGGAACGGCTTGAATGGCGTTCGGATTAACCCAGCGAGCTGACATGTCTCTATCACTCTGTGTCATCTGAAATGAGGGGAGAGCTCGGCGTTCGCCTTGTATCCATCACGCGGCGCTGGCGACAATAATCAATCTGACACGCCATCTGCCTCGGCTTCATAACCATCTGCATCTGCAATCACTCCCAGCCACGCTCATTTTCCTTCCCCTTTTCCTTTCTCCTCTCCCTTTCTTTCTTCTTCTCTGCCTGCGACACCTCCAGCCACCCCCCCGGCAGCGCCTTCTCTTCCAACCCCTCCCATCTCTGTCATCTCTTCATCTCTCCAGAACCAACCCCCCCACCTCCAGCAATCTCTCAATACTGTGTTTCTAATATCAACTGTGGCACTAATTAATGGAATTGTACAAAGAAAATAGAAAGCAGATGGCTTCATTACACAAACAAATACGATCTCATCCAAAACAGTGGCACATTCTGCAATGATCCCTGCATAATAAGGCAGCCTGCTAAACATAGTATAGCATTAGAGACGCTACTAATAAGGAAGAAAACTTGACTTGCTCATCAGAGGGAAAAACTCCTTCCAGGATACGTGTTTTCAGTTCATTAATTTGATAGAAAAATATTCCCCTGCTCAGGAGGTTGAGTTTTTTTAAAATTATTTTCAGGAAAAGAAACAAATAAAAACAACCAAGAGGGCAGATGCTTTTAACATCTGGTGCCCAATTACAGTATTACTGCCGCTGTTTCTGGAAAAGTTGCGCACGGAAATAAAGAGTCATCCTCTAAAATTTGGGATTCGCGTGGAAGCTGCGTCTCTCTTCTGTTTCCTGTTTGGCATTAGCGGCTCCAGTCGAGAGCGCGGGGATTTCGTCTCGCTCGCTAAGAAATTCATGTTAATCAAGTTGTGGCACAAACAAGCCCTCAGAAAGAGCACCGCATAAGCGTGGAGCCCCCTTCATCACCGACTGCAACAACAGCTCGCGTGATTCAGCTGGAAGACTAATTCGCCCGGGCTGGCAGACGCGTGCCCCGAAGCCTCCTCATAATTGGAGTGTTCTCTGATCTAATCTGAGATCCGGTGATAGAACCCCCCCCCCCCCCCCCCCCCCCCCCCCCCCACCCTCGCGCTCTGCTTCCTGATGTGCCGGTGATAGCCTCCATCTTGGAGCCGTGAACAGACATCCTGCCTTGTGTGTAATGTCACACCTGTGTGGAGCCGCTGTGAGCTCCGGGGCCACGCTGGGAGGTTTTATTTATTTACGTACGAGCGCCGGCGTAATGAAACCCCCATCTCCCCGTAAATGAGGTCCCCATACAACTGAATTGCTTTCCCAGTTACATTTAGGTGCAGCGTAATCACGGGCTGGGAGAAAGCTCAGAGGGCCCGCTTTAGTTCTTTTCTGTTTAAATACATGGAGCGCCGCATTTATGAACGGCAGCTGCTGATGTGCTTTACTAAAATTCCCTAGAAGATTGTGAGGTAATTTTTGTTGGAGGCTCATGTTTGTTCACACATTTTGTGAACATATTTATTCAAGAAAAAGAAATGCATAAAGGACTGCATAGGATTCCTAACTGGCCACTGCAGTTTGCGTACCAGGAGAAGGTGGTGGACACCGTCCTCTACCTGCTCCATCTCACACTTGTACAGGGGGGATGCTGCTGTGAGGATCATGTTATTTGACTCATCCAAAGCATTCAACACCATCCAGCCCCTGCTGCTAAGAGACACGCTAACAGAGATGGGAGTGGACTCACACCTCACTTCCTGCATACTGGACTACCTCACTTAAAGACACCAGCTCTTCCCTGTCCTATTCACTCCGTACACCTCAGACTTCAACTACGGCACAGAGTCGTGTTGTATGCAGACATTCTCACACAATTCTGCCATAGTGGGGTGTATCAGGGATGGACGGGAGAAGAGGACAAGAATCTGGTGAACAACTTGGTCTCATGTTGCTCAGAGAACCATCTTCAGATCAGTGCAGCTAAAACCAAGGAGACGGTCGTGGATCTCTGGAGGTCCAGGCTCCACCTGCAGCCTGTAACCATCAACAGGGAGTGCGTAGAGGTGGTTCAGACCTAGAAGGGCCTGGGTCTACATCTGGATCACAGACTGGACTGGTGGGCTAACATAGACTCAGTCTACAACAAAGGTCTAAGGTGGTTTAATATCTGCAGGAAGCTGCTGGACATGTTCTACCAGACTATCGTTGCCCTTGTCCTCTTGGAGAAGCAGCACTGAAGGACACCTCATGGCTGGACAAGCTGATCCAGATAGAGGACTCTGTGGTAGGGACACAGCTGGAGTCCCTGACATCAGTGGTAGATGGAAGGACCTTGAAGAAACTCTGGTCCATCATGATTAATGTCCTCCACCCTCTACAGGACACCATAGTCAGACAGAGAAGCTGGTTCAGGGACAGGCTGCTGTCTCTGTCCTGCTTCATGGACAGGTTGAGGAGGACCTTTGTCCCTCAGGACTCAAAATATCTTATATCTGTTTCTATGCAATCAAAATTCCCACAGGATAAATTATCTACCTACTCTTTTTCAAGCTTCAAGACAAAGCTCCTCAAGTCTCACATTATTAGATATGATACATTATATTTCCTGGTGAATAAAGAAAACAAACCATAGTATGTTTTTGTACATTTGAAAAGTACGTGTCAGCTCCTGTCAAATCTTTCAGGGCATTGTTGGATAATGTTGCCATGATGGCTAAAGGGATCTGTTTTATGGGCGATTAACAGCAGGCCAACTAAACATTAACATTAGATAAGATAAGATAAGATAATCCTTTATTTATCCCACAGTGGGGAGATTTGCAATGTTGCAGCAGCAGCAACAGAAAGGCCCAAGGACAGTCTGCTGCACAAGAGGCAAATACTGTTAGACAACTGCTTTGTTCAGCTCAGGAAGCAGTAGCACCAGAAACCACTAGATGGTAAATGGCCTTGCTTTTAAATAGCGACTGGGGGCTCAGTGTCTTGCTCAAGGACACTTCGACATGTGGCACTTTCCGGGGATCGAATCGCGA
Organism: Planiliza haematocheilus; assembly: GCA_005024645.1. Lineage (NCBI taxonomy): Eukaryota > Metazoa > Chordata > Actinopteri > Mugiliformes > Mugilidae > Planiliza > Planiliza haematocheilus. The sequence goes on along the minus strand of SRSE01000630.1, from coordinate 1,373,087 downwards.
ACCCCCCACTAGATGGCTGCCATCTGATCCGTTAGTTCAGCAGCTTTGAACGTCAAAGATGCAGCTACTATACATCACATGACTCACTTATTCTAAAGCCTTGATCGTCTCTCTTCCTCCACTCCCTCATTGGAATCAGATCTTCCTGACTAGCGCTCTCTTCATGGAAAGAAAGCACGGTCAGTGGCATTCAGACGTTCTTGACCCGCCGTGTTTCACAGGGAACACAGCTCAGCTAATTGGATCGATTAAAACGTAAGCTAGGGTGCAAGCCCTCTCTGAACTGGGTAAGACTGAGTTGCAGCGTCTGCAGTTTGAAAAACAATTGCCTTAATTTGAGCGAGAACCATCTGGGTCATTTTCAGCCATATTGAAATTGACTCCAAAGTGTTTGGCCAGCAGTACTGGGATAGGGTTTACACTATATTCAAAAAGTCACTGACATGTAGCTTAACACTGAGGTTTTCTTTCTCTTTTCAGTGTAGCATCGCCCCAATGGAAAAATCCAACCATGCTTTGGCTACTTATCTGAACCTTCTACTCAGCTACAACTATATCTGACACCAGTGCCTAATGGACATACAGTTGAACAGAAAGCATTGATTTTAAAAGAAAATACCAATATAAATTAAACTTAAGCTTTTCATTTAGTCAATTATCCTGCCAGCTTTTAATGGTCATTTGGCAATGAAACGGAATCGGTTTATTTACAAGGACACACCGTTTCCAACATTTTTTTTTTTTTTTTCATTTTTCCTACAAAAACTGCAGCCCCAGTTTCAGTAGAGAGACATTCAATATCTGTCTTTGGTGGATGGAGGAATATTCATCTTTGATTTCATTCCGTCGCTTTCAGTCACTGCTACATTGTCAATAAGGAAATACCATGGTTTAAAAGATGTGGTACCAAGTCTGACAAGTAGTGCCAATTGAAATTGTGCTTTCTGTCAAGAAATAAAATGGAAAATTCATGTCCTTGGACGTCACATTTCGTGACAAGTTTGTGCAGTCGTATTTGCTAACTGTCTTGAGATGGAGAGGCTGTTTGGACTTATGATTTCAGCTGATATGAAATCCTGACTATGGCGCTGCTGCAGCGTGACCGAACGGATAGATATTTACAGTAACGTGCAGAAATGATCTTTCTTCTTCTCATATATACATACGATGATCTGAAAATAACCCAACATATGTCAGTTATGGCTACATGTCAGGAGTGAGGACACAAACCGTGGAGTCCAAAGACTGGAACAATCAATCAATCCACAAATATTTAAAAGAGCCTTTGAAAAGTGACACCTGTGCTGAGCCGCTTAGCCTGAAAGAATGTGGATATTGTCCCCGAAAATGGGACACGGTGACGTCTCTTAGCTCAGTATAAGCTGCAATATATGGTGGGATTTCTCCATTGAAAATCCAGTGTGAGGCTGCCTATCACTCTCTGCACCATCACACACACACACACACACACACACACACACACACACACACACACACACACACACACACACACACACACACACACACAGCCTGTCTTCTGTCTGTATATCTGAATCCCTGTGTTCTTACTCAGACACCAGCAACACACAGTGGTGTCACCGAGCAGTAGACGTGGCAGTTTCTGCTGCCTTTGTGGTCCCTGTTCACATCCAATAAGGACTCAGTGTACTGGTTTATTAATCTCACTGTCAGTGTGTAGGTCACCATATGTTTTATCATGTAGCACCTATTGCACAGTGAGCCCATGTGGTGGAAGTTAGAGGGAGGTAGATGTTTTGGGTTTGGTACTTGTAATAGTTTGCTGAGGTCCATGGCTCAGGTCAGACCTCACAATAACAACGGTCCTGTGGAATTCAACCACAAGTGACCAGCTTAACCCTTTAGAAGGCAAGGAACCATATTTGGTAACTTCAGCACACATTTTAAATTTAGTCCCCGTGCCTCTCAGTGGAGTTGAGAATCATGGAAGCATATGGTTTTCAATCAGACAATCAGAGAAGATCAAGGAAACATTCTCGGGTCAAATGTGGTCTGCAAGGTCCACCTCTACATGAACCCTGAGTGCCCTATGAAGAGTCTGAACACACCCAGGACACACTGAGGACTCATTTGGGAGATCTGACCTCTAACCACATTCGGAGATGTCACATTTGTCCGTATTCCTTTGGTAATGTGGAAGCTTCCAGGGTTGGAGTTACAATCTGAGTTTTGTGCTGGTCTAACCAGCCTCAATAAGCTGTTCATGGTTCTGAAAAAGCAGTAGAGATCCATTAGAGCCCCAAATGCACACATGCACTTGCTCAGTCCCTTGTGTTGCACTTAGTCCTATGTCGTCATGTAGCTCCATGGTCCTTTAGGAACATCCTCTCATCTCACTATGTACTGCACCTGCTGTATATGAGTCACATGACACTAAAAAACACTGTGCCCTTTGATCTTTGAATTATTTACACACAGAGCTCAGGTATGGACATCTGTCAGAAGCATGTGGACCCTAACCCTGCTTTCAGTGGTAAATCAATCTACATTTGGGGCCCTAATGTACTGACCGAACCATGCAACAAAATGGCCCATTGCTCAATTAGATTAGATTAGATTAGATTAGATTCTTTATTCATCCCAAACTGGGAAATTTCTTTGTTGCAGCAGCATTCAACTCCATACATACATACATAAAACAAAAGCTAAAAATCAACAATATGAGCAAATAGAGAACTATAAGAAGAACAAAAAGTATACACAGTATACAAAGTATAAGAAGTGAATATTAAAGAAGTGTTAAATTAGTATACACAAGAAATATATTATCAGGTATTACAGGTGGATATTGAAAATAAGTGTTAAATTAAATGTCCAAGTGTCATCTGTCACACACAGATGAGGAGTTGTACAGACTGATGGCTTGGGGTAGGAAAGATTTCCTGTAGCGTTCTTTGAGACAACGAAGTTGTCTGAGCCTTCTGGAGAAGGTGCTCCGTTGTCTGTCTATTGTGTGGTGGAGAGGGTGGTCAGGGTTATCCATGATTGATAACAGTTTGTTCAGAGTCCTCCTCTCCACCACCGATTGAAAAGTGTCCTGTCTGCAGCCAATGATAGACCCAGCCTTCCTGATCAGTTTGTTAATCTCCAATGGCACAGGAGAGCACTCGTCAGCAGTACACGCACATATCACATGGGATTTGTTGACTGAAAGTTATTTTAAAATACAGCAGGACTTCTGGTTTGACAGCAGTGCAGTCGTTTGTGTGGATGTCATAATCATAAACCAGCCCCATCTCTTGACCCACATTAAAGAGCCTGTGGCCCGTACGAGCCTCAGCTTCTTCACACATGATTGCGTTTATTTGTCTAATGACCAGTCATCAATTTAGAATCCAGGCCAAGAGACAAATGTGTGTGTGTGTTTGTGCTTTTATAGCTATCTTTCTGAGGACCAGTTGGAGATTTACGCCATCGGAGAGAGGACGTTTCTGCAAAGTGAGGACATTTTGTCTCGTCCTCACTTATTTATCAGGGTAAAGATTACAATTAGCTCTTGGTTGAGATGGTTAGGGTTAGGTTAGGGAAATCATTGCGTCAATGTCCTCACATAGTTAGCTGTATAAAGATTGTATGTGTGTGTTTTTGTGTTTTGAGTTTTACACCATCAAAGTGAGGACATTTCTGCAGTGTGAGGACATTTTAGCCAATCTAAGGTGTTATGGTATGGTTAGAATTAAGGTAATTATGGTATTGTAATGTTATTCACATGTGCATGAAATGCTGTGCTCCTTATTAGTTAGGACAAGGTGGTGAGATGTTATGGGAACACTCTTAGATAACTCATGCTGTATACAGAACATTGTGTTTACCATAAATGGGTTAAGTAAAAAGAAGGAAAACAACATCAATCAGGCATTGAAGCCTCTCTGCGCAGGCTGCTGGAGACAACCACTGCACTCGGGCTCCATGTTTGAGTCCATCTCTCCTACGCCGTGATTGAAAAGAAAAAAAAAAACAGCTTTTTATGCCTCACTGGGTTTTAGCAATCAGTATTAGTAATAGCTTTTAATCTGGGAATGTAATGACTTTGCAGATGGGCGTCACAGTGCAAAGGCGCATCCTCCTTGACCACTTGTCTTCTCGACTGGTCTGTGAAACATGCAAGACACCTGGGATAGGATCGCTTTTCTCTTCTCTACATGAGGAAGCTCAAGGTTGAGCCCATGAAGTTACAAATAGGTTATAGACAGATAATCAACCTATAGAAGGCTTCTGCCAAAACTAACAAAAGAAGCTATAAGATGTGATGACCTGGTAAATACCCATAACATAGAGTAACAGTATCAATGGGCACTGTCTGACTACGTCTTTTGTTTTTCATAGCTCCAATAACTAAAGTATATCCACAATCTTAGAACCATATTAGGAGATGTATGCTGGTTTCACCTTTATTTTAATATTTTAATTTACATTGCGTTAAGACATGTTTCATTCATTCATTTATTTATTTGGAGTTTTTTCCTGTTCTACAAATTACGATTTTTTTTATAGAACTTCATCAATCAGCAGCGGTTCACCAACCAGGCTGTAATTATAAAGAAACTGTAAACATATCCTTATATTTTAGAAAATTACTACTCTTCTTGTCTCGTGTTTGAGCAAAAGGAACTGTTTTCTGTTCATAAAATTTAATTCAACATTTTTGATCAAACAGTAAAAAAAAAAGTATTTGTTTCCGTTAGTCAGCAGTAAAGAAGTTTTCATAGAGTGTTTAACTGAACTTTGTCGTCTTGTGCTGGTGGTGTGTTGCAGAGTGTGTACACTGGGGGCTACTTGGTAATTTTAGCACTGAACAAAGAGGACTCCCCTGATAAGCTGCCATTATTATAAAAGCCCTCAAGATACACAACTAACCCTCTTTACTAAGCAGTCACTAGCTGCTGTGGAGTACGCTGGGCTGAGTTGTAGTACTTGATATGGGGAGTGCATCTTTTGTCAGAACCTGTATGGGGATTCTTCAAACATTCAAGCCCAAAGGGCAGCTGAGGCTTCAGTGCTTGAGTGTACGTTTGCCCTCTGGCCATGATTGACCTTTAGCTTTTGTGTAGCTTTTTGCTGTACAGACCTTATATCACCTTAACAGGAACAAAAAGATCTGACATGCTCTGCAGCACAGTTGTTGAGGTACACATGCAGTATAAACAGCGTCTGGCTGCTGGGTTATTACTTCTTATTATCTGTTTCCTGAATACCTATTTACATTTTGATGTAGAACTGATGACTACAATCATAATTTGTTTGTAGATGTGTTTGCAGACAACAACAGAGAGCTCAGAGAACAAAGGTGACTTTGGATTCAATCAAGTCTTGTTAGTAAGACACATTAAATTGTTTCTGGTAGACAAACAAAGAACATAACTGTAATTCCTATCTAAAAAGTTCCAATTATCTCATGGGAACAGTCAAAACGAGGTACAACAGAAGACTTATTATAACCACTAATGGTGCGTTCACAGTAGCTGTGAGAAAGCAATACGCTAAAACACATTTTCAATAAAAGCCAGTTATAGGAGGCGGAGGGTGATGTCTGGCAACATGAAAGTTGAGGTGTCTTCAATTTTCGGATGAGAGTTTTTCCTTGCCATGGTCGTCTTCAGGCTTGATGTGTGCGATTCAGGTCTGGTTTCAGGTCAGATGTTCTAAAGCGTCTTGAGACAATCTGTATTGTTTCTGACGGTATATAGGTAAAATTTAATTGAACTGAATTTCATTCATTTCACCCGTTGCCTGGCCTTCGTTCTCATCTGTCATCAAAGAGAATAGTGTAAAGGAACATGAAATGGGAGTTTTTTTTCTTGCCACCTTAGTGCTTACTCTGGGGTTTTCAGCCTATATCAATAACATGTTATTTAATTTAATTTAACATCTGTGCAGAGAATGACTGGAAGTCCCAAGTTCAACACAGGAGACACATCCAAAGGTAGTGGAGAAGATCCTGTGGGACTTCCAGATGTAGGACAAACTAAGGAAGAGGGTTTAGTGGTAGATGCGGCAATCCCAAGTGATAGCTACATCAGGACGAAGGAACATGAGAAGCTTGAGAAACACCAAGGACATAAAGAGGGAATGAGAAAAGATGCAGATTGTGAAGGCAACAGTGATCCGGCAGTGGTGAAAGGAACACTGGAAGAACATCTAAGATCTCTGTCTAGAAGAAAGTACCAGTACTAGGATCAACTAAGATACTGCACAGGATCCTGAAGCTCCCAGGCGTCTAGTAGAGGGCCCAAACTTGAAGGAGGAAACAGACCACCCACATGTGGTGAGAATTATACATGGGAATCTGGCAAAGCTGACCAGGTTGTAATCTCGGTTGCTCGTTGTGTGAACGGACATCAGACTTTCCTGAATATGCAGTTATCCATCTTTAGCAATTCAAGAAGAGGGCCTCAGAGTGTGTTTAAGAACAGCACAGCATCTTATAGACATTTAGATAACATTTAGGGGAACAAATCTGAAATATACACATGTCTACATGCATGATATAGAGGAAAACGTTCAATACTATATGGATTGTTTTTCTGTGAGACATCTTGGAATTTATGTGTTTTTATAGTTCACTTTAAATAACATGGCAATCTGAGGATGTTAGTAGGGATTTTAGTCCCCATTCACTTATTTACAAAGAAATAAAACACTTCAGTACAACATATACCATACAGCCAGCAGCTTCACAGTAAGAAAATGATTCCCTTTCATGATTAAAACCCTCTCTGCCAAGACTGTTGTTGTTGCTGTTGTCTCAGGAGAAAATGATCTGTTAGCAGAATTTCCTGGAACACTATCGCTATGATAAAGTCTTTTGTTCCATTTTTTAAGATTCTGGACAATGTGATTAAGCAAAACATACAATTGAGAGTCTTCTGCCAAGGCGCCAGGAACAGCAATGAAAAAAAACAGCTCATTGTCTGTGGTTGGGCTGGCACAGTGGGCTAAGACGGAGACGAAATCAAAGGGCCTTAAAACACATTTAGGGGAGAGATCTGCTCGATAGACTCAGAGCAAGATGTATTACCTCTCACTGTGGAGCTGAGAGGTTTGAAGGCCAAACCTCTCAGCTCTGTGATTCTCTCTGTGAGTCCTGCTGAACAGCAACACGTTTGAGAAAACACTTTTCTGACATTCAGACAGATATCTGAATTATCTAAGATGAGACAACAACACAGCCATGCACCGTATGTACAGTGCATCCATTAAAACCTTTGTATTGAGTCCGCAGTTCAAGAGACATGTTGGACGGCTGGGATTATTCCTCTTTGTATCTGACAGCTGCAGATACATATCTTTCTTTGGCTGCTGCTCTCTTTAAGACAGTAGAAACAGTACGGGGAAGAAATAGAATAGCGGATGGAAAATGATATGATCTCTGTTTTGGGGTAGATAGAAAATTCAACAATACGATTTTTTCACACCAAATTCTGTTCTTATCAACTTTTTTCCATTGCTGATTGTAAATTGGATGCAAAACAGACGAGAGAACAGAAGAGATCCAAATGAAGCAAAACAAGCAAAATAAGTGTAACATACCCTACGTCTGTGACAGCTCCAGGACTCGACAAACACTCCAAAAGTCAAATTGTGCAAATGCATAATTCATACATGAGCCCTGATAATTAGCATGAAAGCACGCAACATTAGAGCTAAACACAAAGTACAGATGAGGCTAAGGGGAACTTTATTTTGCGAGCAGCTGGTCATAACCCAGATTCTTGGTTTATGATCAACTTAATTTCCAACGGCCAATTTTCACTAGCTCTGGGAGCTAAATAAAAAAGATAAGGGGCTGCCAAGATGAATATGATTAATTATGAAGAGGACATGACTGTGTGGCAGTAAATCTAATAGTTGTCAAACTAATTCACTTAAAAGCATGAATGGAAACTTACTGATGCCACTAGAGCAGAGGTCAGAGGTCAGAGGTCAGGGGTTGTTGTAGTCAGACGGAGTCAACATCTGGGGACAAATAATATGTATGTGCATCGTGGTATTAAATATGACTCAAAACCAAACATACACTGACGTTACTGAACTAGTTCTAAACTCACTCAAATCTGACAGAAACGAGGTACAATAATGGTCCATCCATTTTAATTTTTAATTAACTCTACAGTGACCCCGAGAGGTGAGACAGTACTTTATCAAAATGATTTAAAGAAAGGTAAATGGTGAATGGCCTTGTCTTCTTATATACCACTTTTCTACCTATTGGTACTCAAAGTGCTTTACAGTCATAGAGTCACCTACTCATTCGCTTACACAAGCACGCACAGATTCACACACTGGTGCCATACACTGGAAGCAACAGTGGAACATGTGGCACATTCTGGGGCTCTAACCACTAACCCTCTGGTTTGTGGACGACCCGCTCTACCTACTGAGCAAACATGGACATTCTGTAACTGAGCACACCAAACAGGAGCATCCTGCATCCTTGAGTCATCCTACTGGGAAGTGTAAGAATGCAACAGTGAAGATAAAGCTACAGGCGTCACCTCAGCTGTAATGGACGTCACTATTTCTGCTTGGCCTTCAAGACGGCCGTCGTCATTGGCTGAGATACAGTCAGTGCCTCTTTATAGCAACCTCACAGGCATGATGAAGACGCTCTCTGACAGAGCTGACATATTCCAGTACGTTTTGGGTTGGAGAAGCAAACAAAAACAAGGCCATACCATCATCCAATGTATTGCTAGTGTCAAGACAATTGTGAAACATACCCTGATCAGGCATAGCATTGCAGCACAAGGTGATGACCTGACCTCCAAACTCACTAAATTCCCAAACTGATCAAGTATCTGTAGGGTGATCCATAGCAACAGTGAGTTCATGCAGCTGAGGAGTGGTGAACTTTGTTAGGCCTCTCCAGTCACGCTTTTGTCCACACCTCCTCTAGTATAAAGACACTTGCACTGCCCCTGCAAGGCCAGTGGAAGTGCAGAGGGATGCAACATGTATTTCTTGCACTATTATCATTGGTCCAATCCATCAACTGTCACTGAACTGGCCATGGCATAGCTATTATGGTAGGTACTGTGGAGTGGGTTGTCCACAAACCAGAGGATCAATCCCCGGTACATACCACATGCCGAAGAGTCCTTGAGTAAAACACTTAACCCCCAGTTGCTCCTAGTGCTCGTGGTTGAATGTGTACTTGTGTGAACGAATGGGGAGATGTGCCACAGTGACTGTTAAGAAGCTTTGAGTACCAGTAGGTAGTGAAGACCATTTAGATGTCAACTGCAATTCAATCATTAATGTTTTGTATGGCAAAAAAATGTTTCCATTAGGATGGCATGGTTCACAATATCGTTTTTATGTCTATTATAGTTTATTATATTATGAAGAGATGTTGGAAGAAGGAAAGGTACAGATGTGTGTGCAAAGACAGTAAGAATTGAGAAGGCCTGAGTCATTTAAGTGTATAATAATAGATACATATAAATAATTTGGTCTCCGTGTAATAACTACAACTTCATGGCCTTTCGTTCAGATACGAGACTGAAATGTGACTTTGATGTTCCCTGCCAGACAGTCAAGATATACATTAAGAAGATGATAGCGACGGTATAAATTTAAAGCAGAAGCAGACAGGACATATGCTCGCAACACACACACACACACTCGCGCACACCCACACCGACCACACACCGAGTCTGTGTTTGTTCTCCTCTTGAGACAGTTAATGGAGGGTTTTTAGAGAGCAAGTGTGTTGTCATTTCCCCTCTCTGGTCTGTCTTCATCACTCACAGCCCTCTCCTGCCAGACATCATTTATGGCCAGTGTTTTAAATGATGCATTTCTTGCACTGAGCATGCTGATGTAATGTCTCTTTGGTGTTTTTGGTAGGAAGTGAGCTGCCAAGTCAACGCCGGGTCACTGTGAGGCATTTAAAGTTCAAAAATCAATTAAAAATACATTGTTCCAGCTTAATTGGATTGAGTGAGGGATTCTTCTTCTTCTTTCTTTTAAAAAACATATACATTCCCTTCATTTTTTATGTTTTATAGAAGCACCTGGTGACCTCACATCTAACAAAGTTTTCAGCACATGCATCGTAGCCAAATAGGCACATCGGTCAGTTGAAGGACTGTGAATGTTAAAACATAACACCTTTTAATACATTTTTATGTAACTAGTTTTTTATGAAACTAGTTTCGACAGTACGTCGCCCCCCAACAAACAAAAGACTTCCTTTTTTCCAGACTAGGGCTTGTATCAACTAGTCGACTTCTCTCCTGTGCCATGATGCTTTAATCATCATGTCGACTAGTCACTAATCACATCACAATAACAACATGGCTGCCTCCTAGAAGACGGGTGAGGAGTCCAGTGGGTCATTGGTTCATCAAGTGTGTGGAAATACTTCACTAAAGATGAAGCCCATAGTACCATGACATGTCAGTCCTGAAATGCAGGTACTACTGTAAAAAAAGACATACTAACGCTAGCAGAGGGACGGTCAGTTAACAACTTCACCAAACGTCCTGTGGCAACAGAGAGAAGGAGGCTGCAAATCAACCATTTGATAAAGTTATTAGACCTTTAGCTGCAGTACACGGAGAAGGCTTCAGATATATACCATTTTGTTTTTAACCTGGCTACATTATCCTATCTTACAACACACTGTGAAGTACTATTATTGCTAGTGATTATGCAAATTTATATAGGCTATACATATCCGTGGGGCATGTGCTAATGTTCAGTTCTGTTGTGTTCTATTAGTTGACATTGTTGCTGTGGTTGTAGAGCGTGGTTTTGTCCTTGATGTCAGTGAATGCACCACGCAAGAGACATAGGTTAACGAGCGAGAGCTGCACATAAGTGTTGGTGTTTATTGTATTGGTGTGGGCCTGTGTTCAAGCTTCAGTTACCTTGAAAAGCCTCCATATCCTCCTTTGTGTGAGACGCTCCAACATGTATTCATGTGTGACGTCGTCAACTAGTCGATGCGGACTCAGCTTTCACCACTTATTAGTCGACTTTAAACAATCGGAAGTCCTTCAACCCCTAATGCATACTTCTAGTCCTCATTTTCAGCATCACTTTCACAAACCACTCTGGGCAGCTGGAAATTACCATAGCACTGCAGTTCACACGAGCTCATACACAATTTACATGGATACATCCACATGTCACAGCATGCGGCACACAAGTTACAAACGTCGATCAGGTTACCGCTGAGGTGCCACTTCAGGCTCTGTCTTTTTACCGATAGAAGAAGGAGGCAATGTTTTTCACTGATATACTCTATAGACAGTTCTCTGGAGTCTTTAGGGACTATCTGAGCTTGTTCTTCATAATTTAGGGGGGATTTCCAGTTTCTGCAGTAAATTGAACAGGCAGATTTATCTCGCTCTATTTTTTTTTCTGAGCGGTCTGCAGTCAGTTTGGTCGGGTTTTTATTTGGATGATATGGGGTTCACATGAGGTTGTTACCGATGTGAATGCCAAAATAAATTTCACTGTTAATGAGCATAGGGGCTGTGGGCTTTGCCTTTGCCCTTAGTCAATGGTGAATCGATGGGTTTTCTATGTTTTGTTGAGTACTGCTTGCACCAAAGTTTGTGCCAGGTTTGGGTTTATGGGGCTTACACTCTGAATCTTAAACTGTTAATCACATTTGGCATTTTAATACGAAAGGCCAATCACCACTGCCCAGAACCCAATGCATTTTAAGTGGAATGAAAAGAATGAAACTCTGAGCTCCTCAAGTCATCCCTTCACTGATATTAGGAGCAAAAAAATGAAGCGCTGGAACATAGAGCCAAGATGGAAAAGTTTTAAAATCCCGTAGTACATTTTGGACATGCAGACTAAAGAGGAAACAAACAAGGTCTCAGACGGCTAGACACAGAAAGCTAAACAATGCATCCAACAGCTGGTACCCAACAATAGAAGCCCTGGATGGATGCTGCTAATTTGACTCTCTCGTGCATCTTGTTGTCTTCCTTTAATGATTGCAAGTCTTTTCATTAAAGCTGTTGTTGCATCACTTGAAGTATTAGTCGAGTCAGATCAGTTTCTTTTCTTCCTTTTTTTTTTTAGCATCTGTTCTTTATTCTGCTACGTAATGCAAATGAGGGTGCCATCCTTAAAGTGTGTCACAGGATCAACGTTCCACCTATACGGCCCTCCAGCAGTTTTCCACTTCTATTAAAAAAAGAAAAAAAAAAAAACATCACAGAAGTGGTTAATTGGTGTGAAACCTGTACAACTATTTCATTCTCCCCAGACAAGGCAACCCATTTGAATTTTACATGACTTTGTTGAGCCCTTCTCAAGACACAAACTGGATGGGCTCTTGATGGGAACATTTAAACACAATGGGGACAACAGTTCAATCATCTGTATGTCATGTTTAGTAGCACGGGAGGGCGGACAAACTACCACTCAAACTGCAAAACAGGAACAAAAGGCACTATGTAGTGGTGGTCCTTTGACACCAGAGGTTCAGACACATCGTGGATGTTCAGTCGAACATCAAACCACTGTTCCAAAGCGTGGCTTGGTCATGTGGCTAGTGACGTATGAACAACTTTACTGCTTCATTCGTCATCAAAACCCTGTCACTGGTTTGGTTGTCTCTGCTCTTTGGGAGAGCTGAGCTGAGCTGACCAAGCAAGTAGAGACTATTGGCTATTTTTTTTATTTCATTTAACTCTCATTTACAACTATGAAGTGCAGTCGGGACATGCATGGCAAATCAAATCCCATACAAGCATGAACTGATAAAAGACACGTCTCAACTGCATTGCATTCTATTGTCCACTAGATGTCCTTCACTAACTGCATGGACGGCAGAGTAAGCCAAACAACAAATCCAAAAGAAACTGGTGAAGACCAAAAACCAAGGACAAACCGCAAGGAAACGTTCAAAGAGGGAACAACATGGCAGAAGTCTGTCAAGCCATCAGTTGGTAAAGGGAAAGGGAAGGGCATGGCTACATAGGGGCATGGGCTGAAGGGTTAACTAGACACAGGTGAAACTAATGAGGGCAGAGCACACAGGGAGACACCAATCCAACAATCAAAGGAGGGAAAACAACAGGAAGTAAAGCAAGAGCACACACACCAAAGGATTGGGATTACAAAATAAAAAACAGGAAATATAAGAAAAACCAAAGAGGGTCACAGAAAACATGCAAAAGGCCGTACCATGACAGAATGCTACGTCAGTTACTCTCTTTCTATTTCTTTTCTTTTTATTTTATTGAAAATCAGTGTAATTCCTGAGGTGTCATGTCTGCACTGATTGTATCTTCCATTACACAGCGGGGAGCCCACATTTAATGACTGGCTTAAAAGCAGTGGATTAGTGACTGTCGGACTCCTTGGCCGTAATTAAATTAGTGGATTAAATCACCTTGATAATGTTTCATTTAGGTTTAATCTAAGCATCAAGAACAGCTGGACATTTAAATAAGTAGTTGATAGTGGCTGTCACTTTAGACTTTAAAAGCTTTTCTTTTTTACCTTACCCAGTAACCATCAAGTTCACTGAACCGTGACAACCGCTAATCAGTTGTTTAAATCTATTAGATCACGGAGAGAGAAGAATCAGCCATAATAGCCTCTATTCTGTACACACTGCATTAAATGTGGTAAAGAGAATATAATGACGGCCTTTAACACACAAGTCAGGGACGTAGAGGACATAACAAGGCGTCTATGTCAGGGACATAACAAGGCGAGAGAGAACAAAAACGAAATAAATTCATATCAAAGCACGCTGCTCCAAAAAAAAACTGCTTAAAAAGTTAAAAAGCCTTTAATTAATGAGGTCCACATGACGTTTCCACGCTCCGATGAAAACCATCGGAGCGTGGAAAAGCACGAAGCTCCTCGGTGCATGACAACGCCGATGTCAGCTGCTGAGCTAATTATCACAGGTGAATGGAAATGGGCGTAGAACAATATCTTCATGATTAATGAATGCGTCATGTAAAAGTAGATATTAAGTTATTAGAAAATAATAAGGTACAGAAGACTTATCTGAGGATTAACTTTGAGTGTGTGCGTTCAAACGAAGGCTGGTGTTTCATAGAGGCGTGTCTTAGTCATATCTGATGTTGACTTTGTTGGACTTCATTTGAAACACTTTGGTTTGTTATTGGGTCGTGTTTCAGCTGGTGCATAGAAAATAAAAATAAAATAAAGAAATAATCTCTGCATGTGATGGAGAATCAGAACAATTTAGTTGGAAACAAATTCAACCAGCCATCACTGCATAAAGTGGTTTGATTGGTCCAGTAGAGGTTTGCTGGAGCATAATCAGTTCTCAACGGAGAGACTCCTGACCAAAAGTTTTATTATCTGTCTGGGTGGGGGGGCTTCCAGGCTAAAAATTACTCTTTGACCCTGACAAGTTGAGCCTGACATGTGGCTTGTTGGCCATGAACTGGGATTAAAAGCTTGTTCCAGCTATGGGTTCATTTTAAAGTCATTTTTTAACTCACAAGACAAGTTCATTCATTCATTCATCCATTTTCTGTAGCCACTTGTCCCAGCTGTCATTGGTCTAGAGGTGGGGTCCACACTGGACAGGTCTCCAGTCCATCCCAGGGCTAACACAGAGAGACAGAATCACCAATGAACCTAAGCAGCATGTCTTTGGATGGTGGAAGGAAGCTGGAGAACCTGGAGAGAACCCACACAGACACAGGGAGAACATGCTGACTTCATGGATTCAAAGCCAGAACCTTCTTGCTGTGAGGCATCAGTGGTCATTTACAGCAGACTCTATTTCATTTATTGATTTAAATACATGCGGTCGACCATTTAGTTTGAAATGTACAAAATTGTGTTTGATCAGTTGAAACTTTGAGGCAGGTATTAGTGTAAGAGTAAAATCACATAAGAAACAAACTGCACCATGTACGATTCATGTTCATAACTTGTGTTCTACAGATAAGATGAAGTCATTTACTTTAGTTGCTTTCCTTCAGGTCTGTCTGTGTAACTACCACAGTGAAAGCTTTCATGATGGACGCCCTGGTGCCTGCACAGCACTGTCAGTTGCATTTATTCTGCCTCCAGCTGTTATATTGCTGCATTTTTATGCCGGTGGGTGCACTTGACCCTCGTCCTACACACATAAGCCCTAAAAGCCCAGAATAGAACACAGCCAGCATATGCATGTATTATCCAGCGTGTTTTTTTTTTTTTTTTTTTTGCATTTCCAGGGAGGACGTCTCTGTTTGACTGTGTCGTTTGGTGAAACATTATGGCATTGCAGTGGGCAGTGTAGAGCTTTATGCTGGCTGCGTCAGACAAGAAGTGTATTAGGAGTCAGACTGAATGTGTAAATATGTTCTACAATGGCCCATGTGGCTCTCAGCGCTTACATCAGGGGCCAGGAATAAGACACTCTGAGATGAGATGTGTCAGCTGCGGCAGCTGAGGGGCATTGATAGGCTTTCAAAGCCACAGTGGGTGGGCAGCTCTGTCAGCGGGACATTTGTACCTGTTTATATTAAAGACAAAATGTCTTTTCCCCTGCACAGTTTTACCATATTTATTTTTGTTTCACATGACATCCATCTCATGCTGCTTGATGTGCCGTAGCCCGAATGAACATCAGCGCCTCACAAATGAGTCTTACATTCTGTGAGGTTATTAAGTGGGAAGAAATGCTGCTTTTTTGCCAAGCAGTCTGGCAGCTGAAATGCAGCCGCGTGTTGCAAAACCTTTTATTAAAGTGGGTTAAAGTATAACTTAGTCTTTGTCCTGGCATTTCATACTTCAAATAATGACAAAATTAACAGTTATGTAATCTAAAAATAAACCCAGGCTGCAGGCTCCAGGCTCCAGGCTGTAGGCGTTTAATTCGTTGTTCAGGCTGACTGTAGTTACCGGTGTCATCGGTGAGAGACTCTGAGTCGAGCATAAATGTGGACACGGGGATTGTTTTTCAGACCACAAATTACAAGTCTTATGGTACTTCTTGTCGGTTTGGGGCCGTGTCATGTCAGAGCTAAACGTCTGAGAGCTGAAAAGAAAAGAGCAGTTGGTCCAACTGTTGTCTGAGCACAATTTCACAACATCTAACACGAAACCTGATGACCAACTGCAGGAATTCAAACGTCGTAGTATGGGCAGAAAGGGACCAAATGGAAGGCAAGGCATTTAGCTACCATTTAAAATCTGGATGCCACTTTCTTAGTAACATTTTTGGAGATAAGATCTTTACTTTCTACACATTCACATGGTGGGTTTTAAAGGCCCATGATGATAATGTCTAAGATTCTGCTGCTAACTGACTTTTATGGAAGACTATATTCTAACAAACGAATAAAATATGAAATCTGGGACTGGCTGAAGAGTGACACGTCCAAACTTCTTTAACTCCAAACAGGCTAGAGACCGTTTACACTGCAAAAACTGAAACCTAACTAAAGTGAAATATCTTAAATCAAGGCATGTTTCTCTTGTCCACCAAGATACTTCTTTTCACTGGGCATTTAAGTGTTTAGCTCCTAAATGATCTTAATCATCTGCTCTAACTTGTTGTTGAGATGTTCTTCCTGGTTCTTAGTTCAGCTGAAGCTTCAAATGAGAACTAGCACAACTCTAAAGGTTTTAGATGAACACAGACAAGAGCAACAACTACTTTGTCAGAGTTTCTTCTTTCCATCATGTGTGAACATGTTAAAACCAGATTCATTGATTCATTGTCAGTCTGACAACACAGCACAGCAACTAACATATGTCCAGAGATGAAATCCAGTCCAGAGCAATGACAGTACTGACTGGAAAGTAGAAACTATTGCTGCTGACTAAACTGTTCTGGTCACATTCTCCTTGGATCAACACAAATCTACTTGGTTCTAGTCTGAAGAAATTTAAATAATATATCCTCTACTTGTCAGGTTGAGTCTTTGCAGTGCAGTCTATGAATCATGATGGACCAACACAGACTAAATTCATCTCCATTTATTTCTGGCACCAGGATCTCCTGTGTCAGCCCCGTGGCATTGTGAAGGAACGTCAATGACTGATGACGTAGAGGAGTATCACCTGTCACGAATCGATCCCCGGGTCACAGGCTGGAGGACGGAGGGACAAAGAGACACAAATAACAGCCGGATTGGTGAAGACTGACGAAGGAAGCCTCCGCCGGGCCTGCCTCGGCATGAAACGCTGCAGATAGAAGATATCTGAGAGCACGGCTGCATTCATCACAAACCTCACAGTACATGGCGTTCAGTTCAAGGTGAAAATTCCTCAACTAGATACGCCATGTGAGCCCAAACAATACGTGTGCTTTCAGACCCAAAGTGTTTGAATTAGGGTTACGCAGGAACTCAGCTCTGCAGCTCTCGTCTTGTTGATCCTGGCAGGAGAGAATGGCCCATTAAAACTCAAAGTGTGCTCTTCACAAAGAGGGAGTTACTTTATTACGTGTGCAAATTGTTTTTTCTGAATCACAACCAAGGTTCTTCTCATTTCTCCAACTGGAGGTCTATTACAAAATGTCCTTGTAGGATACACGTGCATCTCTACTGGGAACATTTTTCTCAGTTATGCAGATATATAAAAATCAACCCTTATATCATTTTGTCATTCTCTTATGTGTGTGCATTTGAGCAAAGCTCTGGGATTAACAAAATGCTTCCCATTGACTTTTTATTCTATTGCTTGTGGGTTATTTTAGCATATTTTTTGCGTGTGGCTTCATTTCCCTTGACCTGAGATGAGCCCACCAACCAGGGTTTCTGCACTAATTTGCATTTTGATTTATTACATTTTTTTTGCGTGCACTTATTAATGCAAAAGTGTTTAAATGCAAAGGTCCCGGGACTAAATTTGTATTGCGTATGCAGTTACACATGACCTGTTAATCTCTAGTGTAAACTGAGCACGTCTGACTATTTTATGTTTTCATCTTGCACTGCTATAAAAGAGGTAAACCAGGATGCAGCTGTGTGGATGGATATGTTGGATCCTGGCTGCACCTTTCCTGCCAAAATATCAACAAGTAAGTGTCAGAGCAGTCCATGGACACATCGCTGTGTCACCACCTCCACACATATACGCAGATGGACACAGGTTCCTCTGCCAGTGCCAGGAATAAAAGTCAAATTAAATGCGTTTTTTTACTTGATTCATCACAATGCAATACATTCTAGGGTGGGGACGGAATAATGATAACATGCAGCAGTGTTGTGCTTGTTAAAGTTAAAAAGAACCTCGGCCACCCGTGAGGTCCTTAGCGTTGATTTCTTCATAGAAGGCATTTCTCATTATACTGTTAGTGTTCTTACTCAGGCATTAAAAACTTAAGAGAGAGGAGTGTTTACCAGCAACTTACTGCCTCTTGATTTAAATACATTCTTTTAAATATTCCTGCAGAAAAGCCCAAACATCTCAAGTCAGAATCTGGCAGCAGCGTGCTCGTTGTCAGGCTTCTACCCATCAAGGTCTAAGAGAGGACCACCCCTCCCCGCCACCGCCACCACATCCTTCAACCACTTCAACATATCTGATGGTACGTCCGGGGCAGAGTGGATGTCAGGTCCTTTCAGCAGAATAATCAGATCTCATCGCCACTGCAGGGAGAGCTCTGTGTGCCTCGTTTCACTTTAATTTGGCAGACGCACGGTTTTGTTCTTACGTAACTCAACATGATGTGTGCTAAGTGCAAAACTGTTTAATACAATACAATGAAGTGATGTCATGTTATATGCAAAAGGTCAAAGGTCATCCTCGCTGCTACGTTGCAAGAACACGTTCCGATTTAAGTTAAATGGTAAAACAGAGTTCAGAGCAACGACCGTCGGACTGCTGACCTTATATCAATATGAACTCGTGGTCAATCCTACCCGTGCTTGTGAACCTCAAGATACCAGAACGTGAACAGGTTAATCTACCTTTTCCTATCAGAGTAGCACGGCTTTACACTCAGAGGTACAGGTTCTAATCCCGAGTGGCTGAAAACAACCCCGGTGCACGCTGGAGGTCATGCTAGCACTGAGTAATACAAGATACAAAGGCAACTGATTTGTGACCTGAAACAGCGGCTCTGTAAGGTTCAATTTGTTCAGTCTGCACCAGATTTAATGCATCATTCATTAAGAATATGTTAAGAAAAGTACAGAGAGATACAACTCCAAGGCTAATCAAGGAAGTCCCTAGCTCAAACGTCTCGCCGTCCTCAGGTGGGAAGAATTAAATTCATATCTCAAAGTCCTTCAGCTCCTTAATACACCATGGTGATGAATGTAAAAACAAAAAGCAAATAATGACGAAGCAGTAAAGGATGACACAAATGTGCGAGTAATTAACTGAAAGGGACGGGAAAGCAAAAAGCCTGGTTGGAGGGGAGCCAGTAAAACAGCGTTAGACCTTTATGGATATCGACTGATGAGAGACAGTGACGGCGGATGTCCTAAGAATGTCTTGTTTTCAGAAAGCAGCACTCATCAGACACTGATCGGTCCTCCTGTTGCTATGCGACGGCTGTGTATCTGTTTTTTTTTTTTTTTTTTTTTTGCTGAGCTAAAGAATTACATCGTCTGAGTAGGTGGAAATAGGAAATAAAGTAAAAAATATAAATAAAATACTTTTTAAAATGCAAACCAGACTGTGCAAGAGCTGAAATGGAAACGTGAAGTGATAGAATAAGAAGTAAAGGTAGATGAGAGAATCAAAAAGCAACAAGAGCAAAGGAAGAACGAACCCAGAGAAGGCAGAGGCTGGTTGATGTGTGACCTCGGTGACCTCGGTGGTTGCGGCGCATAACGACTGAAGCCTTTCCACAGCTTTCTCTCCCATTAGTGCAGTAATAAGAACGAGCACGTCACCTGTGTCACCCGAGGGCCGGTGCCACCCCCACATCTATCATCCCACAACAAACGGTACTAACTGTGTTATCCCTGGAACCATTTCACTAACAGCGCTGTCAGACTAGCATGTGATGGATGTTTGCATACTCCTACAAGTTAAATCTGAGTTAAGATCTGTGTGTTAGCCTAAATGTGGTATTGATGCATGCATTCATTTTAAAAGAAAAGGCCTATAAGTGTAGGAGTTCAAAAAGAAGTTTTCGTTCATCACAAACGGCAGAAAAATAAAGATTTCCCTGCTGGACGACATTATTATGTATAAAATAAAAGGAGTCAGAAAATGAATCCAACTCTGCTGTACTCCCTTAAAACTACAAAGCAATGTCTCTGCTCACTGTCTGGGGTCATCCTTCATGCTAATATGCTCCCAGTACAGTAGTAATAGCACTTTGTAAAAGGAGAATTTCATGCTACGTTGAGAAAGATCGACAAAATTAGCTGAAATGACCTGTTGTGTAGGTGATATGATGATATTAAGCTCTTCAAGCTCTCATATCAGAGGCCAGTAAGACCATAGACTGTATATAAACATGGACAATGCGCCCCCACTTCCTCGCACTGGCCATCCTGACGCCATTTTCTCTGGGATATGGGCGGTGCCATCCTAGTTTGGAGCCAGAGTCTGTGCAGTACGGTCCAAGAGTGGAGCCAACTGGTAGTCGCCATTATTTCACATCCTGTTTCTATAGCATCAAATAACTGACTTTAAAACATATATATAAAAAAAATCAAGTTACATATATTTTAGTGTTTTAGTTTGGCACAAGTTCCATCCACTAACACAGAGAGGGTGGAGCTTATGAGCTATACTGCAGCCAGTCACCAGGGGGAGCTCTACTTGCTTTGACTTCACTTTTGAGGAGCTGTTCTGGCGTCCGTCTTCATACTGTCCATGGTCCTGCCCACTGTCAGCTTCTCTGTTCCTTGTACAGCACTCTTTTGGACAGAGATCACAGATGTAGTTCCTGGAACCTTATCATCACGGGAACCACTGTTGCCTTCACCTTCCACAACTCTTCCAGTTCTCAACCAACGCGTGTTCCTCATGACTGAGCACCGCTGGTCACCAGCTTCTCAGTCTCTATCTGGAAGTCCCACAGGATCTTCTCAGCCACTCTCCACTCCCAGTCCAGATGTCCCAGCACATTATATCAGCAACTTGGCGTTCCATGTATGCCCTACCTGCTGCCATCTTATCTCAGGAGGATCTTTGCACAGCCTGAGGGTCACCTGGTGTGGCTGACCCTGGCCTCCACTGATATTGTACTTCGAGCCTGTTCCTGTGCTGCCATGATTAGCGCCTCCATGCCATGGTTCAGTCCAGCCTTTTCCATGCAGGGGTTTCTTCCCTCCCTGGATGGTTCCTGCTCCTCTTTCCGTTCCTCCTTGGGTTTCTTCAGCCTGGATGGTGGCTCTGACGCTCTCTAGCCTCGTTCCTTCTGCTATTTGTTTGTGAGCTTTTTAGAAAGTTTGAAATCTCATAAACAGATGAACTCGGCACCGACTACCAAAGACAGAAGTCGGCAAGTGTCAACAAATCTTCGGGTTTGTGAACAGATTCCATAATCAAAAACCACAACCCAGCATCATGATAAGTTTGAAGATATATTTTTGCTTTTGAACTGCTGTTACAAACTAATATACTGTTGATACCATTTTATGTCATTTTACCAACTTTAATTTCAATGGCTGCCTCATGTAATCTATATTCAGGGTCGGTCTTATGCTTCTTTGTAAATATTTACTTGCTCGATCTTCGCATAAACTGATCACAGCTCACGCGGTTTCCTAATTAAATGATGCTGAAATAATGATTTTCTGTCCTTGCAGACAGACACTGAATGATCAATGGAGTGGCCTTTGCACTGTGGGAGCCCTCCCTAAATGAAAAACAACCATTTTTGAGAAGAAGACAGTTGTGTTTGTTGCTCTCTCCAGCTTCCTTTAGCTGCAGATGTTTGCATAAACGCATATCCGGTGTTGATGTGAGGCTGTCTGGATGGGAGATAATGATAAATGAATCCATATGAATTTAGTTTTGTGGATTTAAACTAATCTATGTCGAGGGCCTTTTTTTCTGCCCTGCTAACAAAATTAGTAAAGTGTTTGAAACTAGAAACTGGAATCTAGACTTATATTGCTGCCTTTTAAAATGTCTTCTCACAAAAAGAACAAAAAAACAAAGAAACTGTGGTGTGCTTGCTCTTGCCCAGGTGCATCTAATCTGTATGATACTGATCGACACATGTGATTCCTCAACATGACACGGCTGCTGTTTAGGCACACTGCACACAGGTCCCGAGGCTGTGGACACTAACAGGACGGTAAAACAGAAGAGGAAAGACAGGGAAATTCAACAACGCTAGCAGTGGCCTCAAGTGACAGCAGGAGATCTCTGTTTGAAAGCTGAAAAGTCTCCTTACCCTGAGGATATGCGGCGGCACGTACACGTGAGTAACCAAGTGTTTGTTTTTATTTCTTTATGTAGCTGCTGAGATGTTGAGATGGTGGAAACGTCTTCATGCATGTCTAGACTCAAAGTTCACCTCCTCATACATTTTAAACGACAGAGTGTATATAGAGATGGATGACACGGCAGCTTCCTAGAAGTGAAGCCAAAATATCGCCAAGATGGTGACAGCACAAGATGGCAGCTACGGCTCAGTAGGTAGGACCAGTGAGTTAGTTTAATCAATAGCCCATGGACCATATCTTGGGGTATCTTGAAGACAATGAGGTGGTTTTGGCGTCTGTGAGGACGTCTGGGCGCCTCACTTTGGACGGTTAACCTGGAGGGATTATATTTCCTGTCCAGCCTAGGAACCTCAAGATCCAGCAAGTGCTGGAATCAGTTGCTAGGGAGTAGAGATGTCTTGAATTCCTTACTCAGCCTGTTCCTTCCAATACCCGACCAATACCCGAATGAATCTGCAACCAGTCGACTTAAGGCTTATTTAAGATACTGTGGGACATAGATGCTGTAACCTATGTAAGCTATGTACATAGCTTGTGTCGGTGCAAGCCATTTATACTTGTGTGCTTCTCAGTCTGGTTCAATCCGTAAGCATTGGTGTAGTGGGTTAATTCATGTTTCTACTTCCTGCTTCACTTTCAACCCCCCACACACACTGTTTGCCCCTCTCCCCTCAGGCAGGAGGCTGCAGAGCATCAAGAGCAGGACCACCAGACTGAGGAATAGCTTCTTCCCGGAGGCTGTGAGGCTGCTGGATGCTGGAGGACCCCTGTAGCCCCTGCCCCCCGCCAACCAACCACAGATTCGTTTCACTGAATGCCTATTGTTTTGCACAGACTCCACTAGAGCACAGTCACTTTTACCTTTACTGTCTCTGCTTTGGCTTGCACCAGTACCAGGGTAATTCATTTCATTCCACCTCATGTACCAACATGTGTGTAATGACAATAAAAACTCTTTGAATCCTTGAACATAGGCGACTGAAACTTTCAAAAGACGAGTCATACAAATGTTTGTACCTCTGAACCTCCTCAGTTAGCCTTTCCTTGATGTGTTCCATCAGTCCAAATGACTGAATTTAAACATTAGCCGGAAAATACGAAAGCGGTAACGCCTACTACCAAGCGGACCAATCACAGCTCTGGTGATCTGCGTCAGGTAACGATCAGGGGTATTAAGATCTTGACAACAATCGTCTGGACCAGCTCACAATCCGTGCTACAATCCGGCTCACTAAGTGAGCAACCACACATTAAACTAAACAGAAATGCACATAATAACAAATGAATGAACTGAGAGAGGAAGGAAGAGACACTCAGTCCAGCTGGTCAGTCCAGCTGGTCTTACCAGGGCGACTACCAAGAGACCAGAAGACACTCAGACACTTAAGACTCAACAGGGAACACATGTCTTCAAACACTTCCATCACCTCTCTCATCCTCAGGAAAATAAAGACCAGACTGGTGGGACGCAACGAAGAGGAAGTGAGAACATCCATGTTACAAAAGTAAATGTTTATTGAATAAACTGCATTATAGAGATGACAAAGAATGAGCTCTGGTGAACTTCTGCAGGTGGAGAGCAATTACAGCAGTGTCCTTTTTTCACACCTTCTCAGATGTGGCTGGCTGAGGTAATTAGGACCATGCACCTGCACTGATACTGCAAAGGCATGAGGGTTGCAGATGAGTGTAACACCACTGTGAGAGCATAACCGCTCTTTAGGGGGGAAAAAAAGACTAGCTGACATGTCACTAGATTGACAATTAGCAGTTGGTGATACGGCCATGAGTGTCCACAACAGACCAAGCTGTGGTTGTTCACACTGGAGCTATGCACTACACTACAGACACTACTGTACAGGCTGGTTACAAATGATATAAGCAATGCAAGGTGGAATAATAATGGATGAACTAGACCTCCTTCTTAATATTGTGCAGGTCTCCTTTGTGGTGACTCATCAGAGAATGGACATGGATCTTCTGAGGGTGTCCTGTTGTTAGTGGGGGGCTCTTTGAGGGGAGGGGCCTCTGTGGATCATCCCACAGATACTTGATCAGTTTGGGATCTAGGGGCCAGGTCAACACCTTGTGCTGTTCTTCTTCCTAAAGTGTTTTTGTGGCTGCATCCTGCTGGGGATGGCTGCTGCCATCAAGGAGTGTCATTGCTATGGGGTGGGGGTGCCTGGTCTGGTCTAGGTGGGTGCTACATGTCTAAGTAACATCCACACCAATGAATGAAGCCAGGTCCAGAAGTTTCCCAGCAGAACACTGAACTGTTACAAGAAGGTTTAGATGTTTTTCACTTTTCCGGTCATAATGTTGTGGCTGATTGTTGTATGTGATCTACAGTTTGTTACATAGCCTGTGTACTGAATAGCTGCACATCAAGTTATTAAACATTTGTGATTTATTGCACTGACTTTCTCCCATGTACTGTACGTGCACACTGTTATTCATGCAACATTCCACCATGTATTGTTTTTATTTTTTTGCATTTTAAAATTTTAAAGTTTCTCAAATTACAATCAATTTACAAGTGTGCAAAATGCCAAGCTTGCATTTATGATTAATATCTTGCAACTTGTGAAACATCAAGAAGCGCTAATGAAGTGAATAAAACAGATATGAAAATATTTCAGCACTCGTCATCACTGTGTTAATACGATATAAACAATTAGACTTTAAAAAAAAACTTTTTTGTTAAGGATCAGAGCAGATTTTGACATGTCAGATTTTAGTTCAGCAAAATTAACAATAAAAACACGTACAACAAATATATATATATACACAATCCCTATCTCAGAATGAATGCATATCAGGTCTCTCTGATCTTTCTTTCCGCCTGCCTTAATGTCTTCCATTTCAGTGAGAGAAACTGACTCCTGGTGCTTTAAGCCTCGTAAAGATGGTGTCAGAGAAAGTGTCATCTTTGAAAGACATCAACCTTTCTTATTTTAAACAACAACCACCCCTCTCTCTCTCTGCTGTCCCACAAGGACAAAATCACACTTGAAGAGCAAAAGGAGGATGAAAATGCTAAAAACAAAATGTCAGCTATAAAAGCACACATGGGAGAGAAAGCACAAACATTAAGTCATTTCTTTTTATGTAATAACGAGCCATCTTTGAGCTGAAGGAGCACTCTAGGCGATGGGGACAAAAAAAGAAAACAGACAGATGCCGATAGATCTAAAGCAGAGGACAATAAAAAGCAGAAGACGACATTTGTGTGAACCAGTCACATGTGCTCTTCTGAATTACAACAATTTTCCTCTGAGTGCCTTTGCTCTTGAGCTGCTGCCGCTGCCTTTCTGCCGTCGCTGGGCTGCAGAACCTGACTTCATTTCGAAGAGTACGTGGGAGAGAAGCAGATTTCTGTCTGTGTTGTGTTATTCAAATGAAACAGCTGGAAATTACAGTGTGTCTCCACAGAGGCTGGATACCAAAGCTACGTGAGTGACAATAGAAATGTGTATGTTTTCAGCATCCAGCAGACACCCTCTCCACTTTTCAGGTTAGGCTTAAGACGTTCCTTTTGGATGAAGCTTATAGTTAGGGCTGGCTTAGGAGACCCTGAACCATGCTCTATGCTGCTATAGGCCTAGGCTGCTGGGGGACATCCCGTCCCTCTCTGGCCGGCCTTTAGCAGACAGATCCCTCCATGTGAGCTTATGGTTCAACTCAAGGTCAAGGTTGATTTTCTATTTCTTCAAATTTCTTTAAAATTAAAGAATCAATGCTGCATTTGGACTTGGTGAAGGCTTACAACCGTGTTCTCTGGGAATTCTGTAGGGGTGAAGGAGTTTGGGATACCTCGGCTGCTGTTATGAGCCTTGATCCTGGATGAAGAGGCTGCAAGAATCATCTCGCCTTTTGCAAAAGATCCGTTGGCTTCATGGGACCGTGACTTCAGCACAAAGGTCAAGGCTCTGTCGGAAAACGGTGGCTTGTTCTCTCCAGGTTTGATGGTCAGTTCAAGTATCTCAGGGGGGTTTGTTCACATGTGGTGCTACAGTGGAACGAGAGAATGAGGTTCTTCTGGAGATGAGCCGGTGAGGAGCTGGGACATCCAGAGGGAACCTGGTTGTTGATTCAGATTCAGATTAATGTGCGGCATTAATACAGAGGAGAACGAAAGAAGGAACGGGTCAGCTCAGCCTGGAAGATATGAAGCCATTTATCTTTTATTTGGAAACACAGTTCTACTTACAATTACATGTCATGTTCATACTGATGTTTAAGAATAGATTAGAATAGAATGTCTTGTCATTGAACAGGTACAACGAAATTAAGGATTTTAGCCAATTGTATGCTAATGCCCTTGTCTTACAGGGACTATGAAAAGAAAACACTGAATTGTTCATTCAGTTCAGTTCTTTTATTCAGTAAAAAATGAAGTGGCACTGCGTTCAGTGGCTCCCTCCTCCGCTTGCGTCTCAATCCTACCGGTGCACAGTCTGTTCTGGGTCTTGTTTCATACGACTGGTTTCTCTGCTAATGAGCTGCTGCTCTGAATGGCAGCTGGACCAGAGGCCCAGCCAGGAGGCCAATGAACAAAAACAACAAACTGGGTTAGGTTAATGCTGAATGGTCTGCTGCAGACAAATGCAGCGTCTGCTCCAACACTGGAACATAAATTGTAACGCAATGAACGAGAGGCTTTTATTTTTAATAGCTGCAGCCTGCTGAATACGAGCTGTTATTTTCTCCCCGGTGTTACATTCACCATTTTAACTGCACTTTATTTATTTTTGTGAATAGCGTGAACATATTACAAGCCACATTATCGGAGTACTTTCACATGTGTTCTCTGGGTAATTTTGTCTTGAGCAGACCGTATCTTGCCGAAGCATCTGCTGGCTTCACTGGGTTGTTGGCAGAAGACAAATCCTGTCATAAGTACAGACAACATCCACTGTTGCTATCAATGAATCAATGGAGCTGCAAGTAAAACACCTGCCTCTGCCTCATTTACAAAAACATAAGCGCCTGGCCTTGCATCCAAATTCGCACCAATTACGGAGATGGATGGAGTTTTCTGGTATTGATAGTATGCCTCAGATGTGAGTTTATTTTGATCTGCCGGCTTCACCGGTGGAATACGGAATGCAGGACGTGTCAGGCTCCTCCACAAGCGATGCACGTGTCATGAACTCAAAACTAAATTTTACTTATAACTTGACAATAAGACAGAAAGCTTTGTAAGACACTTCATCATGTTGTTGCCTATGTTCCTCTAGTGTTTGAGGCACAGACTGTAGTATAAGTGGACGCCATGACAGCTCCTCAAAATGTGAAGCCATAGCATGAGGAGCTCCCCCTGGTGGCTGTATGCAGTATAGGTCAGAAGCTCCACCTCCTCCTTATTAGTGGATGGGACTTGGGTCGAACTAAAACACTACGTCAAATAAAAATGTGTGTCATTTGTTGTGTTTAAGTTAGTTATTTGACACTATAAAATCAGGATGGCCTCACAGCCAGAAGGTTCTAGGTTCTAATCCAAGGTTGACTGGTTCCTTTCTGTGTGTAGTCTGTATGTTCTCCCTGTGTCTGTGTGGGTTCTCTCCAGGTTCTCCAGCTTCCTCCCACCATCCAAAAACACGCTGCTTAGGTTCATTGGTGATTCTCAATTGGCCGTAGGTGTGAGTGAATGCCAGGACAGCTCCTCAAAACGTGAAACCAAAGTGTGCAGAGCTCCCCCTGGTGGCTGGCTGCACTATAGGTCAAATCTCCACGTCCTCCATTATAGTGGATTGGGTCAAACTAAAACACTACGTCAAAGAAAACTGTTTTCAAGGATGGTTTCTGTCGTTTATTGTGTTTCAGTTAGTTATTTGGGCGGATACTAGCGTCAGTAATGGGAGCAGGTCATTTCTATGGACTCCCGTCTTAAACATGGCTGAAGCCTCCTCTGTGTCAGCTTTTACTCCCCCTCCCGTCCATGTTTCTACTCTGCTGTGTTACTGTGTGTGTGGGCCCCACAGTTGAAGGTAAACGTCTTGGGCAGTTCCTGTGTCAGATCGCATAGCAAGGAGCTCGGAGTGATTATGCCGCCCCTGCAGTCTTCTTAGACTAAGTATAAATTGGATGTGGCAACAAGAATTGGAGGGAGCCATGGGAGTGGACGGATCAGCTTTCCAGGGACAAACGCTGTCATGCACACAGAGCTCGCTGCATTCCCTCACCGACGCCACACAGGTGGCATTGAGATATCTCCACGCTGACACCTTTGAAATTTCAGGAATTAAAGGTTGGAGGAGAAAAAAAAAGAAAACAAAAGAGGGCCTGATGTTTAATTCTTCATCAGAGGCATTTAGAAGCCTTCTCGCTATTGACTCCCTCGTCACGATCTTCTTTCATCCTTCCCTCTTCCAGCCTCTAATGCCTGCGCTCCTCATTAGCAGGAATAACTAAAACAAATGTGGAGCTCAATGTTGGACCTCTGGGGGCCAACAGGCGGCTGAGCTGAGAGAGCAGACTGTCCATCAACTGAGGGTACACGAGCCATCCTTTGGGTGGTAGAGTCTTGTTGGAGTGTTCTTGCAGAATTACAATGTGTTCCTGTCTGAGCTTAGAGGATGAATTACTTAGATTCATTCTAAATGCTTTTAGGCTTTTTGTTCATCTTCTCGTTTTATCTTCATGCTGAGGACCACAACACTTAAAGATAGCTTTACAAAATCAGACCTTTCTAGTACAAGGACCAACAAAATGACCAGTTACTGGGGACTGATCATGGACGTTGGCTTCATGGGACCGTGACTTCAGCACAAAGGTCAAGGCTCCGTCAGAAAACGGTGGCTTGATCTCTCCAGGTTTGGTGGTCAGTTCAAGTATCTCAGGGGGGTTTGAGGTTCTTCTGGAGGGTGAACCTGAGAGATGAGCCGGTGAGGAGCTTGGACACCCAGAGGGACCCTGGTTGTTGAGTCAGATTCAGATTACTTTGTCATGTGTGACATTAACGTGGTCCTCCTCTGTGGCACTGCTGGAAACACTAACCTTCCAGAAGTTGGAGAAGTATTTAAGCTACGTTCACGGCATAGGAAAAACCTTTAAAGTACAGTGGAATGGCTCATGCTAGGTTCAGGCTAGCGGCGAGAGAGCTACAAGCTACAAGCTGACGTCCGACACTTGACGCATCACTCGATCTGACGATGCGTCAACCAATCATTTGAATTTGCTTCACCTGTTTCCATGGTGACACTGTCACAGGTCTTGCTGGGTTCCTGTAGCTTCATCAGGTCTCTGGGCTGTCAACAGTCCTTGCTTTCAAAGTGAATCAAAGATGCACAACCAGTCCACAAGAAGATGCAATAACAAGAAAAAAAAAAGTTTTAAAAATTCACAAATCGCCATCATTCACACCATCATCATCATCATCATCATCCTCGTCATCATCATCATCATCATCCTCATCTCCTTTAGAGCGAGAACATCTTGAATACAAACAGCTCAAGCTCCATATTTGTTGAAGGGACATGAGTTCCAGTGGATTTTTCGATGTTGTTTACCAGGACTTCCAGTTCTTTCTGACCAGTGGTTCACTGTCAAAGTAATATGTTGAATGCTCTCCCCTCGTCTACCTTAGTGCATTTTGAAGTGCACTTCTCTGAGGTTTGATAAATATAGCCCCACGGACGCACAGGCAACACTTTCAGGCTTTCAGGTTTGTAATCTAATAACGCCTAGCTTCGTTTCTCTTTTAAAGTATATTGGGTTTTGGGGTTTGTTTTGACCAAGTAAGGTTAAAAATTCACTTTGTCCTAATTATCTTTTTTTATATTTTGAGATTCATTATTAAAGACTTGTCTAAGTTCACCGAGATGTATGACCCAATTTGAATTTCCTGGCTCCGGGGGCTGACACAGACGGCAGCCAGACATAGAAGTCTCGGAAAACAAGTGTTTTTCTACACTGACTGACCACTGACTTTCCTTCCTCAGCAGGAGGGCAACAGAAGAGAAGATCTCCCCTCAGGAATCAATAGAATATCAAAAAACTGGGCTGTAACAGAGAACAAGCCCTACGATCGCTTCGTTGTTGTACATGTTTGTGTTTTTCCCCTTCACGTCCTTCAGAAAGCCTCAACCAGATGGCACAAACTATTAATTAGACATTCACACCATAGTTTAAAAGTCATGGGCTCAATCCTATTATCATTTAAATCTCAGCCCTCGAAGCTTTTGTTGTACTAAGACCGAGCTCACAGAGGGGTCTGTGGGTGCCAGTGGACAATGGAAAACTCATTTGCTTTTATGCACTATGTAGCTTCCACTTGCAGAAAATGAATATGTCATTAGCCTGGTTAACCCCAGAAGTAAATTGTTTTAAATCCAGACTATGCTATATGCATTATGTAAAGCAGTCCCGGAGCTGAGCTGGACCATTACTTTAAAGCATGGAGTCTGCTCCGCAATTAATTTGAAATGATTGTTCATAGAGAACAAAAGAAAACCTAATTTATTTCAGATTTAAGCGTCATATCGATTTCATGCTCGCATGACTAACCTGGCTCGATTAAAAAAAAAAAAGAATAAAATAATAATAATAAAAGAAATCAGTTGTGCAATATTAATTGTCCTCTCTGGGATTTGAAACGTTCTGCACTGTTCTTTTCATGTGCACGGAAAATCCCAAATATGCTTTTAAGAGCTCTTTTGAGAGCAAATCAAATAGAATAATGTGTGGAGATCCCTCTGAGATAGAGAGAGAGCGCTGAAAAAATTAGACATAGTTTGCAAAAGACTAAGCTAATGAAAAATGTATTAATATGCTTGAAGGGAGAGTGAGTGAACGACTATTTATACTGTACTAGATTATTCATTTATTAGTCCAACACGGACCAATACAAATAAATTACAGGAAATGTCAAAGTATTAGGGTTGGGGTCATCCTATTGATTTACCTGCTTCTGCTTTTTCACAAAGAATTGTTTTTGTTCCGTTACTCCGTCTTTCTAACAGTGGATTAAATGTGACCTTTGGGGAATTCAGCTGGTTTGTGAGCATTGTTCTGTAATTACACAGCTAAACAGCCAGTCAGCAGCCGGATACTCGTGGCATTGTGCTGAGTTTCCATATGAATGAGTGGCGACTGCGACCCGAGCGAATCACGCCGGAGCTAATAAATGTTGAACGACTGTTGCTTTTACTGAAATCACAGCGAGGCCCGAACAGAGAGGCTAGATGGTGCGTATGACCAGCGAACCGATCGAGGCAGGAGGAGGAGGGGGGAATGTTCTGTGCCTGTTCAGCCACTGAGAGACGTGCATGGAGAAAAGCTTTTTGGGACAGTGTGTCCTCCCATGTCTGGCAGCGCTGATCAGACCCTTATGCATGCATTAGGCTTTAGTGTCACCATGCTACCTTTTCCAATCTGGCCAATTTGATTTGCAACAGCAGTCGACAGCAGCATTCATACCATAAAACAGGACAGTACAATGCACACGAACATAGATACAAGTAATAAATGGCATCAGAGATATCTGTTTGATTTGGACCTCTTAATGAAGGTAGACCTCTTTCCAGAAACTCAGCAGTTCCAGTGAAGTCTGACAACACTCCCCGGCCTATGTTTATCAGCGATGCTAAGCTTCCCGTACCAGCAGGTCACAGCAGAAGTTAGGATTGGCTCAATAAAGGATAAATAAAACATTTTTAAAAGGCATCTGTCGACATTAAAATCCCTCAGCTTCCTTAAAGGTCAGTTTGTCATCCAAGATGGTGCCCAGATATTTGTACTGGCTTACAATCTCCACAGCTGTGCCATTAATCTACCATTACCGTGCATTCTCACGAGATAAACAAACTCTGTGTTTTATTGTTCATAGTTAGAAACTCCACTACATGTCAGAGGACAGTTTACACGTCCTGACAGCTGTAGTTTTTTTGCAAACTCTAATGGATAATAAAGAATTTTATTATTTTTATATTGTTGATGCTGAGGAAGAAAATACCAACGATCTGTCTGTATTTAAACCAGCTCCACCTTTACCAATGAACACATTTGATGATTTCATCTGTCTAAATGGCTGAATGGGTCAGCAACATCTCCACTTTGCAGCCTAACATCTGTCCAGATTTATAGCACATCTTCAAAGACAAGAAGCAGAGCAAAGACGTGAATCAAACAAAAGGGAAAAACAGCCGATTAAGATCATAGACAACCTCCGCAGTTATTGTACACTACCAGAGGTTCCCAGGTAAAACTAGTCCTGTGTGAATAGGCCTTCATAGTCTCTAGACCAGGGGTGGCCACACGTATTTGTCTTGCGAACCTAGCTACATGGATCCTCTTGCACTCCAATGGTTTCTTGCTTGGTCCAGTGCTCTCACAGTTCTTTTTCACACCCCTTCTTTAGTTGACATGAATTGAAAGCGCTAACCACTTAGCTCACTAGCGCAGCCCATGCATTGAACTGTTCATGTGTGGGGGGATCTAAGACTGACGAGGCGGCTCCTGGAATCCGCCTGAGCCACTGTCCCATTGCCTCAAGAGTTGCGTTCACCTTCCACAAATTTTCTAGTTCTTTGTTCAGCCCTTTGTATTTCTCAGGTCTTCTCATGTTGCTATCACACTTCTGCCGTATGTCCACTACTACTATGTTAGCCGTCAGTGTGGAAGTCCCACAGGATCTTGGTGGTAATTTTCCACCACCAGTGGCTCAGTTATGGTGTTCCATGTGCACAATGCCTGCTAGCATGTTTCATCCTGCTGCTACGTGCTGGATTGTCTAATATTTAAAATAGTGCAGTTTCAAACAGTCTGTGCATTTGAAATTTAAAATAAACCGCTTGACTGAAAGGAAGAACCAGTTGAGGAGGACTCAAACACCCAAGACAAAGGCTGTGGATTCTAAGTTAAAGAAAGACAAAACCAAGCAAAAACACAAGGAACAAACCAAAAGCACTAAACACTGTAGGAACAGGCTGCTACGCTTCTGACACAAAGGACAAAGACAAACTGAAACAGGGCCAAGGGAACACTAAGGCTAAATACCAGAGGGACAACGAGGCACAGGTGAGATAAATCAGGGCGCGGCTACCAATCAGGGGAAGAAACAACAAGCAGACAGGAAGTGAAGAGAGTTAAGTGACTTTCAAAGTAAAACAGGAAGCATTAGCCATGATCAGGTGCTGCAGAGCTGGACGCGACACCAACCAAGCGCCGAGGGAAATCGTGTTCTTAAACGCCTCAGTCGGTTCCTTTAAATTTAGAAACATGACTGAATATGGAGGAGGGAGACAGAGGAGGCCCAAAATTGGATTAGCCAGTTGGATGTGACGATAAGCCAGTGAGGACGGCCAGTGCAGCGCCTCCGTGGCCCCGCTGATAACAAAGCTAATCCATCCATCTTAACCTCCTGGCCTCCGCTTTGATTCCCCTCATCAAACATCCCACCTCCCCATTGTTAGCCATGTTTGCTGCCTGTCCTGCTGCGGCGCTCCGGCCATAACTCTTCACTCTGCGACACAGTGAGCAGGTCAACTATTAATTTAGGTGAAGTGCCACTGTGTCTGCGCCTGCTGTTCGGCTTAGCGAGGCGAGCGGAGCGGCTCGGCCGAATGAAAGAGACATGCCGCCTGTCATCTTTCACCTGCCTGGCACCCGCGCTCCTCCGGGCCTCACTCTCGTGCACTTGTCTTCCAAAAGGGCCCACCGTGACTGGCAAGACAAATTGCGATATTACGGGCAAAACTATCAGCAGGACATTTACTGTGGCCAAGAGTTAAGCTGGAGTCATAAGTCAATCGTAAGAGACAGCCAGTCGTGGAGGATGGAAGGCAGACGGAGGGGGAGGATGAGGGAGCTGGCAGGGCAGTAAATGAAAAGATGAGGCGAGCTGTGTTGGAAACCACACAAGTGAGATTAGGCAGTCCGCCTTGTTTCAGTGAGCTCTGGTGTTAAATCGTTTTTGTTTTTTTCTTCTTTTTTATTAAGCCTGACTGAGCATCATTTCAAATTAAAATTTTGTATCTAAAAAAATGTGCTCCCATGTGTAACAGGTGCTGGACACTCCCCTAAAAGCACTGATTGTTCCCGTCAGTGGAAGAAATGCAAAAGTGAGTTTAGATTTTAATCCAATTTGATGCTCAATATTTCATTTTCAGTTTTATTGGGGTGTAAACTTTATTTCCTCATAGTGTCTTTGTCCATCACACCACGCTGCTTCTTCCCCTTCGTTCCTTTGGGACCTCTCAGATTATTATGGCGTGATCTTTGTTGGTGGACCACTTCTCTTAAATCTCCTCCATTTGTTCTCACCTGGGGTCGCGTTAACCGAATATTTTCCGTTGTGTTCCGAGTGAATTGCAATCTGAAGATTGCAATTCACTCCCTTGACCACTTGGTGGTGAGTGACGTTATTAATTGGCTATCTAATCGCAGTTTGCATACCAAACACGGAACCTTTATCAGTGCACGATTTCCTGGTACACCGATTACACTGACGCACATGCCATCTAAGAGCTGTTAGCGCTAGCAGTTCATGTTGGCAGCCCAGACTTTTTTATTTATTCATTTATTTTACAATTTTAAGTCAATACTGTTCTGAAAAAGTGCTTAAAGTTAATAAAGATTTAATGAAAAATAAATGTTATTGAATATGTCATTATTATCGTTTTAACAAAATTAAAGTGACGGGTAAAAAAAGCTTATGACAGGAATTTTATGACCCTGTCAGTCAAAATGACAAACAATGATAAAGTCTAGCGTAACCTCTGCTTCTCAGTCTCTCTGACTTGTGGATCCGTGGATTTCAAACTCTCCAGAGACACTGTGGTAACCTCTTTAGAAAGCTCCTTTGTCCACAAACATCAGACTGAGACAAATCCCTGATTTATTGAAACTAAACCAGGAACTGAACCACACCTGAGTCTCATTACACTGATGGAGACACGTATGAACACATGGACTCTGATTTGACATCGAAATTAACTTGTAATCCCAGAGGTGCACCTCTCTGATATGTTATATTGGTTCACTTTCTCCTGTAAACAATACTTTCTTGGAAAACTAAGGCTTGAGAGGTGTAAAACATTTAATCTTTTCTATGTAAACTTAAAGATTTACCATGTAACTTGCAGACTCTAATCCAAAGCCCTCGTGGTCGATCACATATTGTTTTTCTCGTGGTTCTCTTTCTTTGTTTGTCTTTGTCTCTGCCCATCAGGCAGTCGCCAGCTATTATAAACCCATCCACTCTCAACCCTGTGAAAACATCTACATGTCGTTGCCAGGCGTGTAACAGGCTGAGCTAACAGTATACATGTTGGAGAAATGCAGCGTAAATAAAGCAGTCAAGTGGTCAGTGTCCTTTCCATTAGTGAAGTAAATTCAGTCTAATTAGATAAATTGATGTGATCAGCATTGCGCCGTCACGTTGCATCCTCTAACTCTCTTAATCAGTCTGCAGAGCTGCAACCGTTTCATGGTCGTTAGAAGCCGGCGTGTGTCTTTAAATGACACAGGGAGTTGTGTTCAGCAGCGTTCCTCAGCTCAGCTTGCACTTAAACGTGGCGTCCGCTGCGACTTCATTAACGCTAACTGGAGGAGTCACTAGTTAGTTTAGTGGAACTAGAGCTAAACCACAGGACCAAGTCACGCCTAATGAAGTGAGGCTTTCATCAATAGAAGTCCTGCTTCCTTCAACCCCCCCTCAGGTACTCGCTCCTGACAGCTGCTCCCTTGTTTGAACATCAATTTCATTTCCAGCGCTCCTTTGCCCCCGCCTCGCCAAATCCCACAACAATTACGACACAGATAAAGTGTTCTGTGGAGGGGGGTGCTGCTAATGAAATGTGGCCTTTAGGGTCCACTGGTGCACGGCTGTGTGTGTCCGTGCAGTAGATGTGCTGGGGGCTAATGGCATGTCACCGTCTTACAGCGCTGTCAACAGCCGCAGGACTTCGCATTAACCTTCATGTGAAAAATCCTCAAGCGGGGTTCGCTTATTCTGGTTTTTGTTTTGATGAGAAGAAATGAAATTCTCTCAGAAGGTAAAAAAAAAAAAAGATCCTTTTCACCAAAGAAAGCTGTGAGGAGTTTGTTTTATATCTCAAGGACATGCACCCAAGTGTTTCTACACAGGGGAACAATCCATTTACATGCATATTCAGTTAATAATTCATTATCAGGCATCAAGGTGTGCTGATAATCCTCTGAGATGCAGAATGTGTGCATGTGTACTGTATACAGTATGTATATCGTCTATACTATGAACATATACCCACTCCCTTCACTCTGTGGGCGGTCTTTTTTCATGTTTCCTTCAAGCTCTGGTCCTCCATCAGAGACGTGGCCCGCTGTGCACTCAATTCTTATCTTTATCAGAGTATGAGCCTGGTAACACACCATTGGATTTCATTATGGGGCGTATACAAACAAATCAGAGGAAAAACATGCCTCTGCACACGACTGGAATGTTCCTCTGACCAATCAGAGACATTTTGTTGTGAACTAATTCAACTCCACGGCGCTCAGGTGACATGCCAACCAACTTTCTGCCACAAATAATTTGCAGGCAAAGGCTTGGGAAATGTACCGGCACCCATTTTGGGGAGGAAACAAGAAACATAACGTAAAGAGCTACTACAAACTATTTAGAAATAACCCAAAGACACTACAGAAAGAGTTTAGTTTGATTCATCAACTCTATGAACTGGACAATGAGTGAAGCACTTGGACTAGCTTGATGCCAGGAGACAGACATATATACATAGACGCCTCATTGAGCGCTGTCTTCTACTGGAGCCACTCTCTCCTACAGTGCATTACATCTATGGAGGAATGGTGTTTCTACACAATACCAGTCATCATAAATGGCTCAGTTGAAGTCCGGCATCTTTTCTTTACAATCCTCTGTCAGAAGCTAGTCTGCTGATAACATTAAATTGTATTTGGGTAGTAAAACCATATTTTTATCAAAGCTACATGTGTGACGTTTTCAACAGATCAATACGTTTGGAAATCGGTCCAAGATTGAGGAGTACCTCTTTCCTTCGTATATTCAAGCACCACTGCCTCTGCTAGCCCTGTACCAAGATGGCGGCGCTTTAGGCACGTCCCTCCACAGTCGATGCGGCGTCTATGTATATATGTCTATGGTCCAGTTGTGTCCTACCTGGACATTTACATTATTGAGTCTCCAGTTAAGTATAGCATGCTAGTTAGCATTAGCTTTGTTCTCTCACGAGTGACCCAGCTACGCTATAGCCTCCACTGTAGCCGAATTCATTTTCTGTAGCTGCTTGTCCTCTGGAGGGTCGTAGCCGGGCTGGAGTCCATCCCAACTGTCATTGGACGAGAGTCAATGGGAGTCAATGGGATCACCTCCAAAAATGTTCAGGAGGACGCGTTGATTCTGCAAAGTAGATGAGAACAAAAGAAGTCAATACGAAGTTCACGATGAGTTTCAAGTAAAAACGGTTCGTACCCATGTGAGCTAAGTAAAGCCTACACGGTCAATTAACACAAGTGACTCGTTTCACACTCTGACAAGTGATCGGCGAAGCAGATAAAGGGCCATTGTGGCCAGAAGGCCTCTCATTAGTGCTCTCTTTTCTGCCTTCTTGTCAATAATTCCATCCCGTGCGCACAAAGAGAGGTGAGTGAGTGCTTTTTGGATCTATCGACGGTGAAACCAACCACACAGCGACTCTTCTGGGTGGAAGCAGTTGTTTGGCTCAGAGCTTAAGGGCCGTCTTAGCTGCTCTAGAACTGTACATCACCCACAGCTCTGGGTATTAGATTATATTCTGGATGAACAACAGCCGCCACATCTCCATAGCCTGACTCCGGATCCAAATGACCAATGCAAGATGACATATTGTCCCATATTGTAAACTATACTGCATTCGTCAGCCTTCACATTTTATAATATACACATGCAGTGAGACAACGACGCCCTTGAGCAGGATCTTGTGTCTCTGATACACAAATGTTGACAAATGAAGCTCTTTCCTTCGACGCTGCTGTAAAATGAACATATACCGCGCAGATTAAAATCCAGGCGTGTGAGGAATAAGTGTTTCTGTCATGTTTACTACCCTGTTTACACCGAGAGCTCAACTTCTATTAATTCAGATGCTTGACAGGCACCTCAAGGTAGCATTGTGCTTTTTAGTCGGGTTGATGGGATGCAATTTATGCACAAGGAAAAAATAAATAAATAAATAAATAAAAAGTCAGCCTGTCACTGTCAGCTCAGTATGAAATATTAAACAATCACCAGAATGTGCGGTGCTAAGAGAGATGAATTCCTGAAATGTGACGGGTTGACACACACACACGCTCACATTCGGGATGTGTTAATGCAGTCCAGACCAACCTATTTACAGGAAAATAATATTACAAATATGTATATATATATTATTTTTTAGCAGCAGAGGAGCTAGACTGACAGTCGGCTGACCCTGAAAATAACTCCCCTCCATGTTGTTGGGTCCCCTGCTGCTCTGACAAACCCATGCTTTAACAACTAAGCTAATCCCCCATCACTGCAGCAGTCGGCCTCACGGAGAGCGACGAAATTATGTTATTACGGCCCCCCTACAATTTATAAAGGCAGGAAAATATTTTAAATTACATCTCTATATATTTCAGATTCTAAATATCTATTAAACTAATTCTTCACACTTTCAACAAGATCTTTTTGTCCTTTGCTGCCACTTTGCACTTCAATAACCGGCGCCTCCTGTCATTAGCACAACTTAATGTCATTACCACATTAGTGTGATATTTACTTCAAATTATGTATTTGTTTTTGCAAAATCAGTTTTTTTTAATTAGCACCCCGCCGCGCTCGGGTTAGTATGTGATGAGGCTCGTTTGGAGAAACATTTTGCGGATAGAAGCTTGTGTTTTTTTGTTTTTTGTTTTTTTGAGTGATTGTGGCATTAGCATTCTGTCTGCAGAACAATTAAAAAAATATTTGAGTAAAGAAAAAAAGCAAAAGACAGCTGTAAAACTGGTAAATGGCATATCAATGGAGTAATGATTATGGGTAAACATTAATTTGTGAGAACAAAGGAAGCAAACAAAAGAATTAAAAATGCATATGAACCATATTTAAAAAGACTATGAAGACACATAGGTCTAATATGTGTAGGTGTTGGTTTGCACCAATATGAGCTGAGTAAAGGTTCCACGGTCAATATAACACAAGTGACTCGTTTCACACTCTGACAAGTGATCGACGAAGAAGAGAAAAAGTCATTGTGGTGAGAAGGCCTCTCGTTAGTGCTCTCTTTCCTACCTCCTTGTC
This sequence comes from Planiliza haematocheilus, assembly GCA_005024645.1. NCBI lineage: Eukaryota > Metazoa > Chordata > Actinopteri > Mugiliformes > Mugilidae > Planiliza > Planiliza haematocheilus. The sequence continues at coordinate 1,333,463 of SRSE01000630.1, read as the reverse complement.
AATAATTCCATCCTGTGTCCACAAAGAAAGTGAGAGAGTGTTTTTCTGAACTTATTGACAGTGAAACCAACTAGAAAGCAACTCTTCTCAAATGATCAACTTAACACTTGCAACGTGTTTACAGTGTTGCTGCCTCTGCAGTGCACATGATATGTTTCCACGAATAAAGGTCCCTAATTTAACTCAAAGGTTGCGCTAGACCTTTTTCGTTGTCTGTCATTTTGACTGACAGGGTAATAAAAATCCCATCATAATCTATTTTTACCCGTTACTTTATTTATTTATAAAAAAAAAATGATAATAATGACATATAAGTAATAAATACTTTTTTTTTTCAGTATTGACAGTATTGACTTTAAATGGTAGCGGAAAAAAAAAAGTTTGGGCTGCTGACACGTCTTGTCCGTACTTGGACCAGGACTGCTAGCGCTAACAGCTAGCGCTAACAGCTCTTAGATGGTACTGTAGGGTTGAAGTGCTCCGGTGGTATGCTAACTCTTTTATTTGGCACAATTTGCACAAAAACCCATTGGTGATAGAAAGGGCTTTCATCCGATTCCTCCATGTTGGTAGCCGTTAGCCAGACAGAGATGTATATACATATACCCTGTATACACATCTATGGTTAGCCAAGCTCTGACGTGCGCATCAGTCTAATTGGTGTAAAAGGAAATTGTGGCCGGATAAAAGTTTTGCGATGTTCATAATGTAAACTAACAATTAATAACTTCACTCGCCACCAAGTGTTCAGGGGTATGAATTGCAATCTGTTGTATAAAAATGGTCAATGACGGAAAATATTCAGTTAACTTGACCCCTGGTCCAACTTGATGCTAAAATGTAAAATAAAAATGCCGTATATAAGTAACAAACGTGGTGGTATTCAGTCATAGAGGTGAAGACGTTCATTTAAGCAGCTCATGTCAAAGACTAAAACAAACTCAGCCCATTCACAAATGCATGGCTCAAGACAGGAGAGACCAGGATTCAGCTGTCCACCGACACCTGAAGGACAAGGGACACATTTGAGGACACCTAGGTCCACATTCTACCCAGAGAAGACAGATGGTTTGAAAGAGGAGTAAATGTTCAACGGAAATACCCCTTAGCTGATCAGGGGAGGTGGCCTGAGACGTAATTGAACGTAATTGATTTGACATCAAAAGACATTCTTCTTCCAATTACAGGTGGGTATCTGGTCAGACTGGTTTCAGGTGGGCATCACAAATAGATGGTCCATTTAAGGCTATCTATCTGAATCAACATGGATGAGTAGCAAGACGTCTTCATGGAATCCAATCAGTCCAGTTGTCCATGTATTTTTCTGCGTCTGATAAACTACAGCATCATTTAATGAACCGTTATCACCTCAAGTCTCATCACGTTCCTGTACTTTCTGAGCTGTACTCTGATGTTTTCTTTCCACCTCGACACACTGGTGGCCTCTGCAACAGCCACATCCCACAATACAAACATTTCCGTACACTTCACAGATAATCAGGGCGTTAGTGTCTCATTTACACTGGCATCAGTGTGATAAACATTCATGTAGCAGCTTCTCATTTTTCTAGTGGTGACTGTTAAAGTGCCGTCAGCTACTGCTAATTATCATTAATTCTATCAGTACTTGTTAGTAGTTGGAGTGCACTGTGCAAGATGGTGTCTGAACTCAGCCAGAGATTATTTGTGACTTAAGAAGATCCTTTTTTTTTTGTAAAATTTGAAAAGACAGAGTATCAGATTGAGAGTCACCCGCCTCCTGTCTGGCTGACAGTTTCAGTTACAGCTGAACTTTCATTTATTTCATTTTAGTTTCATTTTAACCACACTGACTTTACAGATTTAGTTTTAAACGCTGAGTATTTGGGTGAAGAAGCTCATGAAAAACAACATCAAACTAGGAAATTGACAACATGGCCGTACAACTGTCGGCTTCTTAAAATCTTAAGTGACATATTGGGTTTAGAGAACTAGGTTCTTGCACATTATGAATGAAAGTCCAAATTAAGTTCTGCAGATTTTGCTGCACCTGGGATAGTGTCCCTACTTGGGTAGTTGATGATATTGTCGGAGAATGCATGGACTTTCAGCAAACAGGCTAATTTTGGTTGTGTTTAGTGGGTTTGGACACAACATGGTGGAGCTACAGGATAAAAATGGTGACAGGCAGACCTATAATAAAGACTGCAAATATATCACGTAGAGGGATTGTGACCACAGAGGCTAAAGTAGGGTAATTTGACAGTGGGCTAGCTAGACATTGTCACCTTGAATTGGACCTGGTCCTGACTGTCTTGACAGCCGGCTAACTGGCTGCCCCAACTAGTGAAAGACCTCCCAGAACCAGAGGGGGTGCATGTGGAAGCTTAATGGGAGACCCTACCATGCAATAAGAACAGATTTTATTATTATTTTAGGGTGGAGATATAGTAAAGGAAACAGAAATAGGAATGATTTATGCACATGCACTGTACCGTGTTTGCAATATGTGGTCAGTAAAGTGGCATGAACATGTGTGTCTATACGTTCGAGATGTGTCATGAGATGAAAGCGAATCCCAGTGGATAACAGTTACATACAGTTTCCCCCACACAGCTGGGGTCCAGAGAGAGGCGGTCTACTGGGGCCAGCTGCCTCTCAGGGTCCTCAGGGCAAAGATGCACAGATGGAGGTGAAGATGTAATCGCGGTCCTAACTGCACTGAACGAAACGCATTGTTACATCACTGGGTTTTGTTCCATCAGCACGCAGTGAGCTGTAAAGCTAAACCACAACATACAGTCAGGCAGTCATGATCCAGCGGCGTACGCAGCATAAACGAGTGAAATAACAACTTTTAATTCATCTTTGTTACCAGATGGAAAAGACAACATGTCTGGTTAATCAGTATTCTACCACAGTGATCATGCTAACATTCGCTAAGAAGCTCAAAATGCAGAGTACACATCACGCTGATTAGAATGTCTTTGAAATTTTTGAAGCCAAAACATTGGACAGGTTTTAAAGTGACAGTCTGCTAACACGACCTCACCTCAGTATGTGCAAAGAAGTTTAGTTTGACCTTATTACTTAAGGGATTACTGGATGGGATGAAGGGGTTGAGGGCATGGGATGAAGGAAGATGTAGAGATGTTCAGATGGAGGAACCCAGGGAGTGAGATTCAGGGTGGGGTCATATTCCTGGAAGCTTCGACTCCATGTCTCCATGTCTTCCTGCATTCAGATTGTAAAAGAAAAGAAAGAAGAAAGATGGTTGATGGCAGAACTGCAGGGCACCTCTCATCTTCATCTTTGTCTTAGGGACAACCATCAGTAACTGGCTGGAGTGGCTTGGACAGATATTATGTACCGAGGTCATGAATACATTTAAATACAAATAAAAGAATTTCAATCTGGAAACAAACTGGGAGCCAGTGTTTTTTGGCACAAGTCAAAAGTCGAGCAGCAGCGTTTTGAATCCGCTGTAGCAGGGACAGTGACGCGTGGCTAATCCAAACATAAAGAGCATTGCAAAACGAGTTGCGATAACAGCATGGGGTAAACTCTGGAAGTGATGCAGAGAAAGAAATGGTTTTACTCTGGCCAGTTATCTCAGAATCACCAATTAATCTGACATGCAAGTTTTTGGACCATGTAGGAGGAAGCCGGAGCACCTGGAGAGAACTCACATACGTCGATGCTAACCTCTACACTGCTGCTGCTCATCTTATTTCATCAAGTAGGGTGCCATAGAGATTCACCACTATTTATGCAAAGTATTGTGGCATCATGAAGCAGACTGGTGGTGATGCGGGTATGAGTTTAGGAGGTCATACCAGGAAGAGGTGGAGATGAGGGTGGAGGAAGTTGGCAATGAAGTTAGAGGACAGGGACCAGAGGTTGACTCAGAGGACGCTGGCAAATCAACCCTACAAGAGAGGAAGATAAGGAAGTGGAGTGGCAGGAAGAGGCGACACTTACCCTGGACGAGAAGAAACAGAACGTGAGGAGACAGACCTCCCTTTGCTTCTGTTTTTTTGTCGTGTATTTGCAGTGCACGTGTCTTCAAACTGACATTTTTTCTGAGTTGCAGTGCATTGTGCTTTCTCAGTCTCCGCGGGGAATATCTTTTTATCAATATTACCAAGATGTTACCAGTGTGCAAGGCACATGACAAACCGCATGCACACTGGTCGAGTATCCCGACCATTATCTGAGGACATCTGTCTCGGTGGCTGCAGCGTTAGCGGGAACAGGCCTGTCTGCTTGTTTTGTAAAATCTCAAGACCATCCCGAGGAATACAAACAGGATGATGCATGGCTGAGGTTATCACACACATCTCCCTGATGTTCATTTGTTCTCAGCAGCACGTCGGTCCACCGTGGAGATAAAAATCATACACAGCATGGTGACAGGGAGGCGTCTGCAGCATGACAAGATGCTCCAATACTGTAGAAACAAAAGGGCTGCTGATAGATGTCTCAGTGAAATGAATTCCTCTGCCTGCCAGTTGGAGGTTATTGGCCTGTCCTTCCTTTCAGACTCTCAGTATAGTGTGAGACTGCCAGCTTTTCTTACGCGTTATGAAACCAGTGGAGGGAATTTGCATTTACTTTACATATAGACAAAAAGCTGCACCAAAGATGGCAAGTCACATAGACTTTTGCTTCCGCTTTCATCGACTTAGCCAGTAAACTGTCTGTCACTTTGTCTGCCAACACGTCTGTTTTAGAGCCATAGATTTAGTTTAGTATGGTCAAACGTGTTCCAAGAAGAATACATACTACAGTTTGACAGTATTCCAAGCTAAATATAAAACAAAGCTGAGCTGGTGCTGAGGCTCATGAGCTAATCTCTTGCAATTTCCCTGCCAGTTGACAATTATTGGTTGTGCGATAGCTTTTATTAAAATCTTATCTTATAAAGCAGCACGACAGATTTGACAGTTCTGTTTACGACTGTTTGGAAAATATCACAATGAAGTGTTTTCTGTTAACTTAAATGACATTTGTTGTCCTTTCATCACGTTGACGTTAAGCCGGGCCATCTGCATTGTCTGATATTTCTACAGCCAGGCACCCTTCATGGATGTGGTTAAACATTCAACACTACGAGGAGCATTTCAGTAAAACAAGACACATGACAATCAGATTCTGACCATTTACATGTAATTTATGTTTGGACCATATTCATGAAAGGCGTAATGTCACATATTTGGAGGGAGGAGAGTTTCCTAATGTATCTGTGAAGGTTCTCAATCATCTAGGTCATGGTATATCCAAAAACCCAGAAACAAGGACAACTGAACTCAATCCACGTCCCCTATTGCCCCCTATAATACAACCCCAACTCTCAACTCCATTACCTACTCCATAGGCCCAGAGTCTCCCAATCTCACTGGTTATCTTATAGTAGAAAACACAAACCAACTAGACTTCCAAATAGTGAGACTTACTGAGCGTCTTCCTTTGCCTTCATATCAGACCACTTTCACAGGCATCCAAATGTTTTTGTGACAGAAAGTTGGTCTGGAACATCTCCACTGGGAGCTGATTATGCTCAGGCAAAGATCTGCCGGGCCGATGAGATCACATGAATGAGCTTCATGCAGTGAACGGCAGAAGAGTAAGAGCACTGTTATCATACACGTCATATGAGCACTGTGGAAGTGAATTTGTGCACAACCAAATGGCCACCAACTTGCAATGACAATAAAGACATTCTATTCTATTGTTTAATTGAAGGACAAACAATTAACAGCCATTAAGGCATGTGTCGCTTACTTCGATTTTGGTTTAGTTTGACGGTTGTGCCAGCGTTTCCTCTTATTGGACGGTCAAGGAGCCGTTCCGTTTAGGCCAAGCTAGCGGTTCATGCTCATCTATTGCTAGCTGCACAACGTTAACGTTTTGATAGCTATTTGTTGAACCCACAATGGTGGAAGGCTATCGACTTGGTTGGTTTTGAACTTTGTAGGAAAAGCTGGATACTCTGAGGAAAGGCCGCCCAACCCTGGAGCTAGCTAGCTAGCCTGACCCAGCTGGAGATTTCAGGTCAGCAACTACGAGCGCTAACCTTGGCTGACAGGCTCTGAGGAGAACTCTAAATATTTCTGGTGATCTTTTGTGTGCAAATTAAGGTTTTCCAAACGATGACCAAAGAGTGACCCTTGTTGCTGTACAAGTAACACCGCTTCATCCAACGGGCACCAGCTGCAGAGGAGCACTCAGCAGCACACAGATCTACATACTCATTTATGTTCATGTTTTCACCCTCTCTTTGGCACAATTCCCCTGCAGGCAAGTAACTTTATGTATCTTTAGTTCTGTCAGGTGAACCCTGTGTTTCTTACAATGCCCTTTTCAAAAAATACCCAGAGAATACGTGCAGATGTGGACGACACATGGTGGGTAGAAAGGCGCACGCATGTGAGGGAGATAGCAACTGCAATACAAAATAGTCCAGATACAGCAAAAGTGGATAAAGTATTTCATATTTTCCCATGCCCATTTCTTCAAATGAGAAAAAAAAATCCTTTTATATCCTTTGGCTGCATACCAGACTGCTCTATTGAAGCTTCATTGTGTGGCCAAATTGTTATCTCAGCACAAAACTGGCTCTGGAATGAAGCTTTTTGATTCTGAAAGCTTTATCTAAATTAAGGCATGTAGCACATGCCAGAGGTTTGTGCTGGCAGTGTGGCACATTAACTACCCAAACACCACTCCTGAAATAAAAATAAGATTTACTGACGGGTGAATTTGGAGGTTGAGCGCGAGGGCGGCGGGACAAACAGAGGGGAGCCTTCGGAACGCTTGGACAAAGCAGAACAATGAGGCTGCATGTCAGAGCCGCGGCTCGTCTCCGAGGCTCCGTCCAGACCCCCCTGAGGACTCAGAGAAGACACAGTCTAAAGAAAAGGTTATTCTTTTGATTAGGAAGGAAAAAGGGCTTTGAACTGAAAACATCCAAATATGTGCAGAATGCAGGTGGAGCTGTCTTAATTAGCAGAATGAACCGACGCCGAGTCGTGGCCTTCTGTCCAAATCTGCTTTACCTTTGACCAGCGGTTTTAATGATGCCTTCAAAGTCTGCTAGGGTTTAATTAGCGCTAATGCTAGGTTTGACCCGTGGGGACTGGGCTAGGGCAGGGCTTATCGCGTCTGCATACGGAAATCAGCCTCATGCCAAATTTACTGGACAAAGAAAGGGAACATTTTGACAGCTGATTATGTATTTAGTCTCAGAGTTTGTACAGTAACACTAAAAAACAGATCTAAATCAATATCAGTCAGATTTAAGAGTCTCTACAAACAGATAATAATTAATTCATCTGTAATTTGTTGTTAAATATAATGAGACGGACGCATTTTACTCTAAATAATGGAACATATGGACATAATTGATTGAACAGTCTAAATTAGAATCCTTTGATTAACGAGTTTACAGTGTGACTAATTAAGTTGCGAATAAATAAGCCGGAAACCAAGAGGTTCATTTGACATATCTGATTTGATATTTAACACAATGACTTCATTTATGCAGACACTGTGAAAGTATGTCGCTGGTTTGTTGGTTAAAGCTTTATTAAAATGCAGACTGTGCAGACTCTCGTGATCCTGACGTGCTTGGCTCCAGACCTCTTCGTTGAGCGTACAGCAAAGCTTTTGAAAAGCAGCACTGAAGAGCCCGCCGCCCCGATTCCAAAACAACACATACGTACATTTAAAAGACAATGTTTGCCGACAGGTTTTCATTGTCAGACATTGCTCTGTGTCGACACAGGGCAATGTTCTGTTTCCAGCTCAAACGGGAGCAGTCATGGTATTGTATTGGACTATTTTCTTTGCAGCAGGTGACAGTTTGTAGGTCCATTACAGTAAATATATATTGTTCCATCTGTAGAAATGCTGCGCCCTCCAGGAGCTGTGCAAACCCTTTTAAGGCTCTTAAAATGAAATGGGAATGCTTTCAGAAATAGTGGCATGAATGGATTTTATTCATCAGTTTAAAACTCATTCTTGTAAGTTTCGTTCTCGCCACCCTTTGCGCTAGTTCTTCTAGTTGTGCACACAGTTTTTCAAGGCATCTCTGCAAGGTTGACTCATTGTCTTCTGTCTCTTTATGCGACCACAGACTGAGTCCTGATCTGATTAGGGCTCTGTGGGAACTCTATAGGGGTACGGTGGTTCCTTACGATGCTGCAGACTCCTCACTGAGCTACGCTGGCTGCTGGTTTGGCCACAGAAGTGAAACCTGCTAGTTCAGTCAGCCTGTACTGGATAAGGAAGCTTCTGTGTGTGGTCCATGTACTGGGGCTGCTAATCTTCTGCTTGGTGTATTACTGGTTCAACCTACTGAGCCTCAGCAGTCGCCCCAAATCATCCATGATGGTGACACAACAAGTGAGTTTAATGAACCTCAGTCAGTCATTTCTGCTTGTGGCTAGTTGGATAAGGCTAGTTTGAGGCTATTTTTCTCCCACTAGCACAGCGACTCTTATCAAGTGAAACAAGTCAGTGGTGAGCGCAGGTCAAGCCTCTATACTGTGGCCAGATTTGTTGGTATAGGGTTATAGGTAACCCTTGGGTGAGGGTTAGGGTTACTGTGAAACGTGTGGTTTGGATGTCATTTGGACATTCATTTAGTTCCATGGAACCAAACAAGCTGATGTAATATTGAATGAAAGAAGATTTAAGGCTGTTTATTTCACCTCTACTGATGACATATCCTTCCTGTCTTCCAGTTTCCACCCACAGAGACATTAACCCTGGTTTATCACTGATTCATGAAAACATGGCCAGACAGGTTTGACCTCAGAGCTTGCCATGCTCCCCACTGCTCAGGCTCTCAGTAACTAATGTGGAAATATGTCACCATTATGTCATGCCTGTCAGTGCCTCACTTGTATCTGAGGGTAGCGTCGTGGCGCTTTGTTTACTGCCCGTGTAGATCGGCGTAGGCCTGAACAAAGACAGAAACTTATTTTCCTTTAGTTGTGGGAGGACGTTACCAGCTCACTGTTTAATTCAGTAAAACTTTCAGCATTATTGCCGTCTCTGTTTTGCGTGGGCTTGGGGCACAGGCGCAGGCGCGTATATGTCTTCCAGGTATTGATTAGTGCAATGATTCATAGTTAGTTATTCATAGACTTTTCTTGAGGTGACTTTTTTTTAATACTGAGTATTAGTTTTTATTTTTTTCATTTCTTCTGATTCCTTGTGTTCATTGTCTGCAGTGTTTGGGTAAGTGAAGGCTGCAAGGCAGAACCAGTGTATTAGTTTAACATGAATAATAAAACAAATATATGTCTAGTTAATAAAAGCTCATTCTTGGCTTGTTGCCGTTACTCTACAGTCCCTCAGGGCAGTGGTATGTACATGAGTCAGACTTCCTATTCAAGATATGGACATGGTAAATCTAACTTGGTGTAAAAAGTGGAGTAAAGTTGAGAACTGCATTGGAATATACTTCAGTAAGGGGGGAGGAATAGCCCATAGTCACCAGGAAGAAACTTTTTTACCACACTTAATTTAATTAAGACTAAAATACATGACAAACTGGAGGAGGTCATTTGATTGTTTAGCATATTCACATCAAGATGTTGGCTTGAATATTGGTCCAACCCCTTTAGTTAAAGATCCTTATAGAAACCATGAGGCCTCTTTCAAGATAAAACAATCCCTTTATCACTAGTAACACTGGGTTTAGCTTCCACAACGTGCATTTACATTCACCTCCACATTCGTCCCTACAACAGCACTCCATTAGAGGCATTGACAGCAAAGTTATAGTCACTTTAATAGAGCTGTGAAGTGGGAGGAGTGTTTTTGAGATCCCCCAGGCTCCACCAGTCACATTCGCTTTCCGCGTCGCTAATGCGAGGTGACGTGAAACACTTCAAGGTTTGGACACACGCGAGATGACGGCTGAATCATCGGATGAACAGCCGCATCAGAGAATGTCTGGGTCAAAAGTACGAGCATGGGCGGCGGGAGCGTTTGGTAAATCATCAAAGTGGTCTGATTATACTGAATCACCGCTGACGCTGCATCCAGAACATTTGGCCGTGGACCTCCTCACTGGTGAATAAGAGCACAAGCTCAGCTGTGACTCAGTTTAAACGACAAGTAACTCATCAGACAATCAAAGTGAAGTGACAGAACCAGCAGCTCTGAACTGTGAGTTTGCAGGTTAAACACATAAAGTAAAGCTTGACATGACCCTGAAGAAACTGCTTCTTCTTTTAAATGTGCAATATGATTTGTAATTTACATCTACAGCTAACAGCAGCAGATGAATGACAGAATAAATTCATCTTAAATGAAATACTAGCTTCTCAGGCTCCTTAATTATGGAAGAGGAAGACTTCCATGTTGTTACAGGCTCCATTTTCCTGCCTCTGCCGGTCACGAGACAACTCATGGTCTCTTGTGTTCTCTCCTTCAGGTGAACCTAATCTAGCTTGATCAGATTAGTAGGTGGAGGAACCTGTAGTACTGACGAATGAGAGGTTAGAGGGGAGGCCTCAGGTCCCACGGCCCGTTGAGGCCTCATCTTCTTGCTCAAGGATCCCAGCCTCTCTAGTCTGACAATCAACAGGCAAGTCTGCAGATGCTAATGAAGCTACAACCTCTTCGTTCAATTTCTGTTTCAAGGTGGCGTCGTCATCAACAGGTGGAGAGCATGATTGCTTCTAGATGAAATTGCCTAGATTTTCCATCTACAGTCCTAAAAGTTGAAAACTTCAACGCTGTGAGCAGGATTTGAACCTACGCGGGGGAAACCCCATTGGATTTCGAGTCCAACGCCTTAACCACTCGGCCATCACAGCTGTACAAAAAGAGCCAGAACCAGAACAGCTGTGCACTGAACAAAGAGAGTACCTACTCTACCAGATAACCAGTTCTGATTGGCTCAGCCATGTGGGGATCTGTCTGAATAGGCAGGGAACCAGATGTGTTCTACTGTCTCAAAAAAACTTTCAGCTTTCAAATGTGCTGGTTCCCTGGATAATAACGTACAAAACTGACTGTAACACATTCAGTCAGGACTTTAAAAGGATTTCAGTATTTCTTGATCAAGCTATTTTGAAAGAGTTTACATCCAAATTTCATATAGTAAAAGCTGTGGAGTGACCTTTGTAAGCTAACATCCAATCCATCCATCCAATGTTTACTGGAGTTGTAGGGAAACAGTATTTTGCTGGAGATGAACTTCATACAGCGTCACAGCTACCAGAAGGTTCTAGGTTCTAATCCATCATGGCCGACTGGTTCCTTTCTGTGCAGAGTTTACATGTTCTCCCTGTGTCTGCGTGGGTTCTCTCCAGGTTCTCCAGCTTCCTCCCACCGTCCAAAGACATGCTGCTTAGGTTCATTGGTGACTCTAAATTGGTCTCTCTGTGTTAGCCCTGTGATAGACTGGAGATCTCCCTGACCCCCCAGAGGACAAATGAATGGATGAATGAATGAACTTCCTTGCATATACGTCTCTGTTAGTGATTAGGCAAAAACTGAATTCATGAATTCATTAAACTGGGTCAAGCCTAATGCAACAAGGTAAGATCCTTCCAAAGAGAAAGCAGTGTTTACCAGGCTTACTTCAAATTTGATGTGGTCTCCAAATCCACGTTGCCTCTAAAATAAAAAATAAAATAAATAAAAGGTAGATGCATTTAGATCTTTTTCCTGTCGTTGAATGCAGCATCGTGGGCGCGGAGCAGAGGGCACTGGAAGCGTCTGAGATAAACGGTGACATTCTGTCAGGAGGCTTAAATATCAGGACTTGACTCTGGAGATTATCTGACAGAGTCGTTTGCATACAGACACTTCTGACAGAATCGATGGAGCGCCCGGAACTCGCACTCTCCGCCTCGCTCGATCAAAACCGCGGTGAAATTTTCATGAAGGGGGCTGCGCTCATTTTCCACATGAGAGAGAGAGAGAGACGTGCCACTCGCTCCGGAGCGATACCGCGTGTGAGCAGTAATTGCAGGTGCCGCTCCGACATGGGCGCTAGCTGCACGATCAAACTCCGCTCACCACTCTTTGATGAATAAAACAGTACGGAGCAGAGATCTGTTAATTAATAAATCTTATTTTTTTTTTCTTCAACATTACTTTTGACCTTGTTCTTCTATATTTGGAATATTGTTTCCAATTTGCAGACAGTTTTAAAGCACTTCGTAGCGATATAGCTAGGCCAAGTGAAGCTGCTGTTGTTGTTGTTAGTGTGATGAAATTTGAATTGCTGTGGCGTATAAAATTAAAAAGGAACATCGCTCCAGTGACAGCAGCAGTCTCTTTGGTGGTATTTAGTGACTCTTTGTGGTTGGCTTTGCGTCTGTTTTCTGTCTCTCGTCGCTGCCGCTTGCATCGCATGCATTAAAGACATGCTTCTGTGACTCTCATCCTGACGGCGCCATTATAACTGACACCCCCGTCATGCATATATTTAGCAGCGTTTACGTTCCCAATCTCAGTTTGCTTAGAGGAGAGGGGGAGGAATGAACCAGTGTCACGCTGACGACAGATAACCTTTCTGGACCTTAAATCCATCAGCTGAACTCTCACCAGCGTCACATTTCCTGTTATTCATTCAGACAGAGATAAATACACGGCGTGACATCAGCAGCGAGGTTTACACCAAAGCCACCTCTGACATAATCTACGTGATACCATGGATTTGTGTGTAAATAACACCCCACTGTAGGGCTGAGGCAGTGAATTAAAGACGGGAGTGCTTCGTGTCGTATTAACTGATGCTCTCTGTATAAACCCTGAAACAAGGGGTAGCAAACTCAGAATGCGAACAGCAAACTGACCTTATGTCAGCTACGTCCTTCTTTTGTTCTCATTCTTCTTTTCATCTTCCGTTTCATCTCACCAGCTTTTATTTCTGCCCGTTAATTATTTGAAATTGTGTATTTTTGTCTGACTGCAGCCTTCAGTGAGTATTCTCATGAGGCCTTCTCTTACCTGCACTTCAGGTAATACAGGTTTATATTAGTTTGTAATTAGTAAGTTTATCCCTGTGAAGGCTGGCTGTGAAATGATAGTCAGAAAATATTTTTTTCATTCTGAATTTAATGAAAGATCCCAAAACTAATTAAATATTGATAACCATTTCCACATATTTTTAGGTATATTGTTGCATTTGATGCATCTACAATCAACAGTAATTTACTCACCCTTTTTTATTTTTTATTATTATTTTCTTCTTTAATTTAAGAATAAAAAAGACAGCACTCTTCATTTCTGTTGATTTGGTTGTATATAGTTTTAGATCATTTTATTTTGTCAGTTCTGGTCCGTGTTCAGGCAAAGACGGACAAGCACATAATTAATTTGCTCTTTTAATGAGTAAATATCAGTGAGATTAGATTACGGTAAACCATTTAATTGTTGTGTGAAAAACACAATAACAAGTGATCGTCTGCAACATTAAGTTGCAGAGATAAGTCCCATATAAATATCTAACTATTCCACTGATGTGGAATAAATTCATGCATATTTTTTGATTACACGTTGAATAATTAGAAATAGCTTAATACAAATGGATTACAGTTAAATGATTGAGTTAAATTATCTTTTGCACCTTCTGCATCTACATCATATTTGATTCACAACTTTTCAACCTGACTTCACTGTAACACGCTGAATAAAGTATGAAGTAATTAAATGTTGCTTCAATATAGCAAATACTCATAAAGAAATATCAGTAATAATATGAACAACATTATCACCGTAACCTGTTTAAAATAGTAAAAGCTTTGCTGCATAAAACTGTAAAGTCGCTCCATGAACGCAGCCATGTTGGAAATGGCTGTCCATGTACTGTACTAGTGACTGCAGAGCATGGGCAGATCTACCAGGGGGCAGATGATGAGCATCATGTGAGGGAAGTATTGATTATGTTCATGGTGCAGAGGTCTCAGATTTACCAAACATGATTTATTTGCCGTTATAGGGTTGAATATGTTTAGCTTTGCCAGCTTGTTCATCACGTTATTGATCTTACATTACTGTATCTGCTGGACTGGACCAGAGCAGGTGAAATGGAAGTACAAGGTCACTGTAGTAGAAGTAGATTCATTAGTGGGTATAGCATAGTAAAATGCAAGCTTATTTACTGTTGATTTAATGCCGTGGAACTGTTGCAATGATCCGAGTCAAAAAATGATTTAATTTTCCACTAATTCATAAAGTTTGCTCTAATGCTGCATTCCAGGAAACTGGGAGCTCTGAGACTTCAGATATGTGACCTACTGCTGGTGAAAACCTTTGAGAGAGAGAGTTTTGATCATTGTCAGTAGCTTCAGGAATGAAACAAATATAAACCATGTTTGCTGTTTATGTTTGACTTTGTTCTCCTGGAATGCTGGTTCACTCCAAGTGGGATAAATCCCACATCCCAGCTTTCTGGAACGCAGCATAAAGTTGCACCCTCTTGATGCATTTAAACCAGATTATGGCAAAGACAGAGCTGATCTGCAGGACTACAGATATGGACCAGAACCAGGTTTGTGGGGAATCCAGGGAAAGCAGGGGTAGGATATGCTTGGACGGAGGCTGGAGGACATGTGGACAGGGAGAACATGACGGAGTAGGTGAGTAGATGGAACCAGGAGCTGAAGACAATGAAAACAAGAGTCAGCAATCACAAGAGAAAACTCAGGACTATAGACGAGAGCCACGGCACTACACCACTAAAGGAAAGCAAACGTTCTGGTGACGATCTGAGGACTGAACCAGGATTTATGGACGCCTTGTAGACGGCTGATGAGGCTCCATAGATTGCAGGTGTGCAGGTAAGTGTCTCCAGCTCCAGTCCAGCCTCCAGTCAGAAAAGCCGACATTATCAGGAACCACTGAAGACAAAATTAGTATTTTAATGATATGCAGCAGATTCGATTAAATCCACCAGTGTTCTTTGCAGTCATTACACCTCCCCAGCTGTCTGGAGATAATATTTGCTCTGAGAGAAGAGGGCTTTCATTCCGCCCGTGGCGTCTCCCCCAGAGAAGCACATCTGTGACACATGCTGCAGCCCGCATGACAAACTTTGTCTTGAAGAAGGGCGAGGCCTTGTTCCCACTCGCTTCAGCGCCGGGGATGGAGGATGGAAAATAAAAAAAAAAGGAATGATGAAAAGCCCACTTCACGGCTTATCCCGGCTACAAAAAAGAAGACTTATCTTTTCAGTATGATTCCAATTTGTGAAAGGCAGAACCTCGCTGGCAGATGTGCTTTGCTTTCATCAGGCTGACTCTTATTTGCTTGGGTTTATCTGGCAGCAGATATCCAAGATGTGACAGAAATACATTCTACAGCTGTAATGACAAGCAGGCCAAATCCGGCGACGCAGTAACATTCAGCAGTCCTTTGTAGATGGCGTGCAGCCTGCAAACTTGCATATTAGTAAAAGGCCAGATAACACTGAGCCTGACTTCATTAGAAAACAAATACAAACACGCTGCTGCTGCTGCTGCTGCTGTGGTTATTGCTGGCGGTGGGCGCCATGAGTTTGTGAAATTAGACTCTCTTCAAGCAGCTAACCTGTCAAGCTGATCTTTTTTTACGCCTTCCTTTCGATGAGTATTCAGGTTTGTTTTGCATCGCCGACCAGATGACTGCCAAACTGTAACTAATGCCTCTAAGCTCACCGCGCTAGAACCTCGTTCGGCTTGCCAAGCCGTGTAAAATCAATGTCTGTGCAATCAGAGAATTATGGATACAGAGCTCTGTACAGTATTCTAATGCTTGTTTGACATCTACATGCTAATGGGGAATAACACCGCAGCATTCGACGGGACGTTTGTCAGTCAGGGCGGCCTACGTGATGAGACAATCAATCGAAGTATTTACGCAATAACACACGAGTAAACGCACTTCATTTGATTCATATTCTGGCCACCTGTGCTGCTGTGAGACATGCTGCTAATGTGAACGGTTCAATCCAATTACATTTTATTTAATATTGCAGATGGTCTCAAGAGGCTTCGGAGAACCAAGACCCTGAAACCTAGAGAGATAGCACTAAGAGGAAACTCCCTTTTAGTGGAACAAAACAGAACCTTCAGCTCGTATGGAGGGAGCCATGTAGAGATAAACATACATCTGACTGAAGATGTAGCTGATGCATGCTGCATGAGAGATTGAAAATAAATAGCAACCAGAGCACAGGGTCATAAAGATGTTGGTGATAATAGTAGTTCCATCAGTAATTAGTGAATATAAGAGGAATCATGGGCAGGTTGGAGAATTCAGGGAGGAGTGGATAGCTGTAATAGCACAATGCATGAGTAGGAAGCAGGGGTCGCGGAAAAATCTGAAGGTCATCCAGTCATTTTGACAGATTGTAAGTTCACTCCCTGACCACTTGGTGGCGAGTGACCTTATTAATTGGCTCTTGTCTCTAATCGCAGTTTGCGTTCCAAACGTCGCAGAAATTTTGGCAGTGCGCGATTTCCTGATACACCGAATACACTGATGCGCATGTCAGAGCTTGCCTAACCATGGACATGTGTACAGTATATATGTATATATGTCTGTGTCTACGCCGCTAACGGCTACCAACATGGAGGAATCGGATGAAAGCATGTTGCTAGGACTGATGGGAGTGAAGTTTTATTTTAAAAAACTACCTGATGGAAGCCTTGATAAGCTGAGTTTTGTGCAAATTGTGCAAAATAAAAGAGTTAGCATACCACCGAAGCACTTTAACCCTATGGTGCCGTCTAAGAGCTGTTAGCGCTAGCAGTCCCAGAGTACTGAAAAGACGTCCTGAAGTCCTGAAAAAGTATTTAAAGTTAATGAATTTACTGAAAATGAAATGCTATTGAATTGCATTCTTATCAAATTATAAAAAATTAAAGTGATGGGAAAAAATAGATTATGACGTTTTTATGACCCTGTCAGTCAAAGTGACGAAAAAGTCTAGCGCAACCTCTGCTACTAAGAGAAAAGACATTAGATACAAAATTAGAGGATAGGTGCTTAGTGCGTAACGAAGAGGCAGCCCTAAGTATGAGCTTCATCTAAAGGGAAAGTCTTAAAGCTAATGTAAAAAAGGAGAGAAAATGAATGAGAACACAGAAAACAGTGACAATGATAACAGTGTTTAGTTGAGCAAAAACCCAAAGATGGACATTTCTGATGGTTTATCATTAGACGTGAGTCTTCAGTGACAGCATCATCACCGCTCCAACCTTTAGCCTGTGTACATAAAAATATCAGAAGCTCTAACTGCTCCAAATCCCATTTGAATTCAGTAAATGGAACGTTTCTTTTTAACATAACGACGCGTTTAAATATGAAACGCTGCCTTCTCATGCCGCTGGAGACCCTCTGCGTTTTGCACTCAAAGATCAGTAAGAAAACGAGACAATATACGGCACGGCTGCGGGTTCATTTTACGCTCTGTTCACTTAGAACCCATTGTGCTTCCCCTTCCTCATGCGCGGCGGATAAATACCGCACACACAAGCCAAACCGGTGAGCACAAGCTGACGCGAGCACATTACAACGGCATCTCCTGTTACTTTGGCCGTTAAGAGAACATCAGAGCGCCAGAACGCCGTGCTCTGCCTCCCTTCTTTCTGGTCTTCTCTGCAGACATCGTGTCTCTGGATGGTTCACGAGTTCTCTCATGCCTGCCTGCTCTTCGCGTGACCTTTTCAAAGTTATACATACAAAATGAGATTCTTTCCCTTCAGGAATGTACCATTTGAGAGCAATCCCATGACTTAGAAGACACTTTCCAGCGCTGCGAGGATTTTCGAATGCCCATTGAGACGTACTGTGCATGATTTCCTTCGTCTTTTTTTCCCTCCTTCTCACAATTCTTCTTCCTCGCTATTTTTTTTTTCAGAGTCATTCCACACTTCAGTTCTCACTCTACATCTAATATTGGGCCAAGATTTCAATTTGTTGTTTGACCTTTCCTCAGCTACATTCTTTGGGAAAGTGCAAATAGCATTGTGCTCCCAGGACTTTAATTCTGGGCGCCGAAGCTTCTGCTGACGGAAAAGTCAGCCTCGATTCTTCAAACTAAAATATCCCATCAGTTGTATCACGTTTCCTTGATGCCTCGGAACCACAGCCATGACGTACACGTATCAGATCCTTGTGTTTCTCCTCAGCCCGCGCTCATAACGGCCTTCCGACTGTCTTACATGACCAATGGCGTTTTCGTTGTGCAAATGCAGCTCGGCTCATAAATAAGCTTGTTAATTTTTTGCCCTGCTGTTTGTGGTGACAAATCACCCGCCGTGTAAACATTGTCAACAGATGGCAAAATTACTCAGGCGAGGGTGCGCCCCGATACTTCTGGGAGGTGTAATGGCGGAGCCGTGTCTGGCAATGGGATGCTAAGTGATGCAGGGATCCATTCTTCTTCGCTCAGCCTCGGCATACGGGCGCCATACATCACGCCGACGCCGCTCCTCAGACAGATGCGCGCCGGGCGAAAAGACGGAACACATGCTACTATTACCTCGGACGGGCCTCACGGAAAAAAACAAAGCGCACGATGGATATGCCACAGTCCCCGAGATGACAGGCCCCGGCAATAACAGGGGCCCCCAGGAGTGAATGCACGTGTGTGTTAGTGCGACTGAGAGGGGCGTGCATGCCTCTTATCTTATGTGGACGGGTTTAACAAATTCATTTTCCTGTGAATCACTGTAACTCCGTCACAAAGCCATTGTTTCCAGTTGTCGACGTTTGAGACGAAATCGCAGACACACGACTGTTGGAAACAACCTGGGAACAAGGTCGGAGAACAGACTCAGATGTGAGGGATGTAGTTTATTGAGTACAGGAAATATACAGCTTGGACTCGCTCACGTAAAAGTTCAGATGTATCAAGAGTGAAATGTCCGGGAACTTTGTCCGTGCCAACGCCAACAACGTGTCTGGCGTACGGAGGATTCTACAGATGTGGATCCTTTGACACTTAGAGGTGATGCTGGGAAACTGTCATCAATGTGAAAACTATTACTCCGACCGATCGGGACTGAGCCAGTCGACCCTGAGCAGAGCCATGCAAGCCGTGTGGGACGGAGTTATCCTCATGTCAGCCAGGTAGATCAGATTCCCACAATGCATCTGAACAGGTCAACATTAAAGAGCAATCTGCAGCCAGAGACGGTTTCTGAATGGAATCAGAGCTATGGACTGCACACACATTGATAGAAAAGCACCATGGCATGAATCAGGTGCAGGGTCAGTTTAAATATATTTTGCATATTTAAAAGGGACGTGGACAGGGAGGAGTCAGGTACGGAGCGTACCTGAAAGGAAATGTGCTTCAAAATGCTTCTACATCTGAGCTTACGTCACGATTTAGAAGGAAATCTACGCAACTCTTCACACATGAGGCCCCAGGTCAACACCTTGTGCTGTTCTTCTTCCTAAAGTGTTTTTGTGGCTGCATCCTGCTGGGGATGGCTGCTGCCATCAAGGAGTGTCATTGCTATGGGGTGGGGGGGCCTGGTCTGGTCTAGGTGGGTGCTACATGTCTAAGTAACATCCACACCAATGAATGAAGCCAGGTCCAGAAGTTTCCCAGCAGAACACTGAACTGGAGCAAGATGGTTTAAAATGTCACGTCCCCTTTTACAAACCTCTTCATGGCTCCTTGCTCTAGTCATAAAGAGATGTTTTCCAGAAATTAGACTTAAACACATATATATTAACATAACAAAATAAAACATTTAATCAGTTTGACAGAATCGTTTTATTTACTTGTCCAAGGAAACAGTTTCCCCAGAACACCATCCCAATGGAAAGCAAGTTTAACTCAAACCACTTTTAGCAAAACTAATTTGTAGCGTCTTAATAATCAGGGCGGCCGCCTCTCGCCACACCTGGGACACCGGCCCGGAAACCACTATTTATGTCTAACGTCGGAACAATCTGTGCCAGTGCAGCAAGTGCTGAGGCCTTTTTAGATATATTTCTATATATCAAAGCACAAAGTAATTGCAGGAATGGAAGTTTAATCCTGTGCTCTTTTGTCTGAATGCTGAATGGTGGTGAGCAACAGCCCCAGATGACCCACGGGTTGGGTGTTGCTCGGTAGCTTGGCAGCTGCTGGTGTATTGTGAAAGAGTTATTTTAAAAGCTTGACCATTAACTTTATAATACCTTCAAGCCACAACGTGGAGTCTAATCACAGTGTAGGCTACTGTATAGCCATTACTGTAAAATGAGAACTGCTTTATAAAGTAGGAACCTTTGCATTAGAGAAATACTTGCAGAATTTATGATGCACAAAGTTCTGTTCTTATTCTGTCGTGTTAATATAAGAGATTGAAGAGTCCTACACTATGGCCACTCATGCATCACATTTGTCCTTCAGCACTGAAGACGTACACCGAGATGTGGACTCTTCTCGATCTGAGAAGCAGCCTTGTGGTATCTACATATATATATATATTAGCAGTATATTCTTCACGTCCTGTAAATCTTGACTTGGAGCTGCAGAGAAGACATTTTCCAGCACATCCCTCCCCTCTGACCGCTGCTAGCAGAGGTACTCACTCTTGCAGATCCGGGAGCATTTCACAAACCTCGCTAATTTGAGGATGCTTCACCGCAGGTATCTGGGCCAGAATAATTTCATGCTTGCCCAAGATACTTCACGTTGTGGTGGGGTGGATAGGCAATTTGAAACAGGTGGGTTTTGATTTTTGTTTTGAAGAGAGGGAGAGAGTCAATGTTACGGATGTGAGATGGTAAAGAGTTCCAGAGTCGGGGAGCAGAGCGACTGTAAGCTCTGCTCCCCATGGTGCTGAGGAGAGCAGGGGGGACGGTGAGATGGAGAGAGGAGGAAGATCTGAGGGAGCGTGCTGGAGTGGCAATGTGGAGAAGATCAGACAAGTATGGAGGGGCGAGGTTGTGGATAGCTTTGAAAGTATACAGAAGGATTTTGAATTGGATTCGTAGTGTGACCGGGAGCCAGTGAAGTTGCTGTAGGATGGGAGTGATATGGTGGGAAGAAGGGGTTTTGGTGATGACACGTGCAGCAGAGTTTTGAACCAGTTGAAGCTTATGGAGAGACTTGTGAGGGAGACCGAAGAGGAGCGAATTGCAGTAATCAAGACGGGAGGTGACGAGGCTGTGAACAAGGATGGAGGCGGTGTTGGGAGTGAGGGAGGGACGGAGTCGATTGATATTACGTAAATGAAAGTAGGCAGCCCGAGTGGTGTTATTGATGTGAGATTTGAATGATAGAGTGCTGTCAAGGATGACACCCAGACTCTTAACCTGAGGGGAGGGGGAAACTGAGGAACTGTCGATAAGAAGGGGGAAACGGTCAATTTTGGATAGTGTAGATTTCGTGCCAACTAGAAGGATTTCTGTTTTATCACTGTTTAATTTGAGGAAGTTGGAAGTGAACCAGGATTTGATTTCGGTTAAGCAGGTGACAAGGGAAGAGGGTGGGAGTGCGGAGTTTGGTTTACTGGAAAGGTAGAGCTGGGTGTCATCCGCGTAGCAGTGGTAATGGATGTTGTATTTACGGAAGATGGTGCCAAGGGGGAGGAGATAAGTGATGAAGAGAAGGGGCCCCAGGACAGAGCCCTGGGGCACACCTGTAGTGACTGGGGAGGGGTCAGACTTAAATGATTTGAGCTGGATGAACTGAGTGCGGCCTGAGAGATAGGAGTGGAACCAGTGAAGGGGGGTGTGGGTGATGCCGATGGAGGAGAGTCTATGAAGGAGGATGGGGTGGGAAATGGTGTCAAAAGCTGCACTTAGGTCGAGGAGGATGAGGATGGAAAGTGAACCGGAATCAGCTGCAGTGAGAAGATCGTTGGTGATTTTTATGAGTGCAGTTTCGGTGCTGTGGCGGGGGCGGAAACCAGATTGAAAAGGATCATAGAGGGAGTTTTGAGCTAAGTGGGTGTGTAATTGGGTGGCGACTATTTTTTCAAGGATTTTGGATATGAAAGGTAGGTTGGAGATGGGGCGGAGATTATTGTAGTTGTTGGGGTCTAAGCCAGGTTTTTTCAGAATAGGGGTGATAGCTGCAGTTTTGAGGGGTGAGGGAACAGTTCCAGTGGTGAGTGAAGAGTGAATGATGGCAGATATGAGGGGAAGCACAGAGGGGAGACAAGATTTGACAAGGGTGGTGGGAAGGGGGTCAAGCTGGCAGGTAGAGGGTTTGGATTTGCGGATGAGGTCATAGATTTGAAGGTCAGTGGGGGGTTGGAAACTAGAGAAGTGCTGACAGTGTGGCAGAGGTGCTGGTGGGAGGAGAGGAAGTGCAGGTGGGAGAGAGGGAAGTGAGTCTGAATCTAAGAGTTGGTGAATGATGGAGATTTTGTCATTGAAAAACTGCATTAGGGAGTTACAGGTGTCAGTTGAATACAGGTGGGGAGATAAGGAGTCAGGTGGCTGGAGAGTTCTGTTGAGCAGTGTGAACAGTGATCTGGTGTTTCCTTCATTGGAGATAATCTGAGCGGAGTAGTGGTTTGTTTTGGCTTGGATGATTGAGTCCTTGTAATGGCGTATGTGGGTTATGTACATTTCTTTGTGAATGGTGAGTCCAGTTTTCTTATAGAGTCGTTCCAGTTGGCGGCCTTTAGTTTTCATGGAGCGGAGATGAGGGGTATACCAGGGGGCAGTTGTGGAGAAGGAGACAGAGCGTGTTTTGAGTGGAGCGACCTGATCCCTGAGCCCTAAAAAAAATACAATAATGGACAGAAATTAAATAATAATAGTGTTCTGACTGATGGTATGACTCTAAGGTTCGTGGCCTGATCCAACTTCTGATGAGTTTTTAAACTTTCTTTGTCATAAATGTTGTAAAACAGCAAACCATGCAGCAATTTAGGCAAGAAAAGGGAAATACAAATTTTTAATCCTTTTTTTAAACTTGACTATTTGAGATTAACAAAATAAATCATGAACACACACACAGAGACGTTCTGCAGGGAAAACGAAAGCACCGTTATCGTCTAAGAGGACGCTTTTCTATCTGCCTCTCATCTACGAAGAGATGATGGAGATCAGACATTCAGGATCTCAAGTAGCTCCCCGGGACGATGAGCAAATATGACAGCAGCAGGAGTGACTGAGGCAGCATGGGAGAACTGGGTTTGTTTGGCAGAGCAAACAGAACTACGCAGAGTGACGGCCGATGGTGCAGACAGACGAACGGGAGAACAGGTGACGTACCTGCAACGCGCTCGGCTCTGGCTGACCTTGAGGTGCACCGCTGCTGTTGGACAATCAGGTGGTCGTAATGTTTCGGCCAGAGCTGAACATTTTAAACCATCCCTAAGCTTCTTTTTTTTTTTGCAGAATTTGGGACAAACACAAAGAAACTCTTGTGTCCTCGTTATTTTACATGACTTGCTGCACCATTATTAGAATCTAAACTTACATTAACCTATGCAAATGTATGCACAGGGTGAACTAGTTCAGATTGAGCTCTTGTATAAACCTTAAGTCCACATGCAGCTTTGACATGCAGAGGTTTTCTTTGCCCTCGCTTCGGCATCTACACATGTAATCCCTAGTTGTAATGAAGGTCTTGGATTCTTAAACAGCAACAACTCCCTGTGGACCTTTCCCCGTTAGCTCAGATCAGATCTATAACCTGATATCCACGGGGTTGGATTCAGTGCATTACAGAAAAACAAAAAAAACATTAACATCTGAGCATAAACGAGGAGCAAAGCTTTGATTTGAAATAAAGTGGAAGCAGGAGGTTGAGTACTGACACCCGCAGCCAGTGACGGAGCATTATATTAGCGCGCTATGCTAATCCTTTCAGCGACGCAGCTGGAGTCCAAGTTAGAAGGAGAGATACAGCTTAGCTCTCAGGTTCAGGTTATTTTAAGACATAAGAGACCTCATTTTCAAAGGAGCTATAAAATGAGAGGGAAGAGGTTGAATCCTGAATAGGAGGATAATTAGGTATTCTCTGCAACAGTAATTATCCTTGTTGTTTTTTGACAGCGGCGCAGACGCGAGGGCTCGTCTCGCTTGCAGCCGCTTGCAGATGTGCACCTCGAACGTTTGATTTTTCTGCCTCTTCCAGTGCAGCCTCGCCACATTTTATTATTTCATTTACTCTACTGTGAGTGGCGGTAAACGCCGGCCGAGTGAATGATGATCAAATATCGGCGGAGGAGCATCGGATTGTTAGGAGCCGTACACGCGCGCGGGGGAAACGGTTAAAAACCCAAAGGGTGAATAAATCTGCTGGAATGCTTTGAGACAGTAGATACACTAAAGATCAGGATCAATCACGGCAAAATAAAAAATGAATTCGCCCCATCTTTCAGCTCATTCGTCTCTCTGATTCGTCTTCACAGGTAATGATAAAAGGTCTAGATGAAGGATGTCATAAACAGAAAGCAATTTTGAAGCGGGCTCTCCGGAGAACTTCAAAATTCTTGTCTGAGCCTGCCGGAGACACCCGTCAAATCTGCGAGGATGACTGCGAATTGAAGCCGCGAATCGAGCGTCTAGCAGTCACGTTTTAAATCCGTCCCAGTAAATACAGATCGTGTTGACTGATGGACTGGATTATTTGCAGAAGAAAACAGTTGCAGCTGAAAGGAAAACAGAACGGCGTGCTCGTGGAATAATGGGTGTCAGAGGCGGCCTGCTGCCTGCGCCAGTTCTGCATGTCTGTATTACCTCCAATAAAGCAAACAGACACTTCACCTTGCAAGTGAAAACCGCCAGCGTGAAATGTCCCCCCCCACCCCACTTAAATGTCTGTGACCTAAAGTCCATGAATTATCACTTGAGCATGAGCGTGTGGGGGGAAAGGTGGAGGGGAGAAGCAATGAGTGAATTTCATGCTGCGACACTACACGATTAATTTAATTCAAATGACTTTCTTGCCTTCAAATGATAAAAATTAACTGATTTTAACACACCATTAGTCATTTTATTTGCTTCTTTATTTCCGTCTCTAAATGTTGTTTCACACAGGGCTACGTGCCGCCGTGTGTGTGTGTGTGTGTGTGTGTGTGTGACAGGAATCTGCATTAGCAGGCCGCCACGTTTATTCTCGTGAATGGATTTGAAATGGAAGCAAGCACAACGACTGCAAATGAACGGCAAAGTGCTTCGGCGGCTTTTAGCCAGCAGCCGCGTCGTTTCTGCTCCTCGCAGGACACGTCGTGTTTGTCGCTGCTTTGAATGCCTTGAATCAGACGCTCTGAGAGGACGTTTTCAGAAATCCCTGCACCGCTTCTGAGTGCTTTCTTCCTGTCTGTGTCGTAATGGGAGCGGAGTACGGGACGCTTCCCCGGCGGCGTGGCTGCTCCCTATCGCTCCCCCCCGGGGATCCCTGCACATACGGATGGAGGCCTTACTCAGGCTTTTTAATGTGGTCTTGAGTTTGTTCATGACCCTCTACTTTATTTCCTCTGAGACGCAGAGGTGCCATCGCCTTTTTTTTATGTAACTTTATCTGTAGACCGAGAGCATGAATATCAGCTCACCCAAGCCAATGCAAAATTATAGTGAAGCCGTGGTCAGGTTTTGTCACATCGACACCGAATTGATTGAGAAAGTATGACTACATACTGGCTGCAGATATGTATAGCCTGTATAAAAACATGCAGATATGTATAGCCTGTATAAAAACATGCAGCACCACAGCACCATCTGTAACATTTAATAGTACTCCGTAGTGTGTTGTGCAGTGTTTTCCAAAACTTTTCACAGCCCGTACCCCTTGAGACATTTGACCTCCAGCCATGTATGCCCCTACATACTTCACACTCTTCATCACTGTCCGTGTCTATGCTAGCAGGTTTGTTAGCCACATCTCCACTGCTTCTAGCATTCCGATCAAAGTTAGATATAGAAGTTGAGGTATCTTTGCCTGTGGGCTGACTGGTGGTAGCAGTTGAGGTCTCTCTAGAAGGGCCATCTATTCGTTTTAGCCATTTATCCATTTCTGGCTGTTAGCCAGGTGACCTACTTTACCTCAGACTGATGACTTGTTGACGACATAATTTAAAGACCCAGTCAGGAACGAGATTTGCTTGTGTCTGGGGAGAAATAACTGTAGCAAGTATAGCTATAGCATCAGGAGATTTGCACCTGCCCACCAATCACAGACATTTCAGGGAATCAGCATCTTTCTTATTTAGGTGACTTAGCGCTAGCTACATTAGAAGCAAACTGATACATAGCTTCAAAGCCAATTGTCCTACAATCTAGATATTAACATAACTGACTAATGAAAAACAGTCTTTTGACTTTTAATTTAGGTGAAGAATTGGAAAATGAGAAAAGAACCCGTTATCCGTTTTTTCAGTTTCAAAATGTAATCAGGCTGAGTTCAGAATCAACTCTTTCGCTTACCCCCTTCGTCACTTTGTGTACCCCTGGAGGTACGCTTACCCCCGATTGGGAATCACTGGGATAGCGTAGCAGCGTAAAGGTCTAATAACTTTATCAAATAGTTGATGTGTAGCCTCCTTCTCTCTGAAGTTGCTAACTGACTGCTGTCCAGAGGATTTGGACCATTCCTCTGCTAGCGTTAGCATTAGCCTTTTCAGATGCATTGCAGCAGTACTTTAGTTGTATTTCAGGACTGACATGTCACAGCAGCGTCTTGTTTTTCTTCTACAACCCACTAGGAGGCGTCCATGTTGTTATTGTCACGTGATCCGTGATCAGTGACTGGTCGTCGTGATGCACAGCGGTAAAGTCCGCTAATCAGCAGCCAGAATCCACGTTTGATTCTTGGTGCAATGCATCCATGAAGGCAGCGCCTCAGACACCGGCTTCCATCCAGCACTTTGTTGTCACAGGTTCAGAGTGCAGGGACAGAATGACGGTGCACGACGAAGAGAGAATAGCATGTTCTCCAGCTCTGCTGCTGTAAACGACCTCTTCATTGAGAGGGATTACATTCTGCTTCTGGAGGTGTTTTCTGTTCATTGAGCGTGTCAGACTGGAGTTAGAGGAGTTTGTTCCGCAGTCATCTCATCATCATCATCCGTCAGCGAGGCCCTTATATGTGGGGATGTGGGAGGTGGCATCACAAGTGACCGGCCTGAGAGCACAGAGAAACAAATCAGCAAATCTGACAGATGGTGGCGCGCCTTTGAAATAATTACCCCACCAGAAGGGCCGCCGCGAATTTAGGAAACATTATTTCTAGTTTCTTTTTTTTTTTGTTTTTCTTTCACGCCACAAAGGAAAATCTGTGACTTCAAATTGGGCTGTCATTCGCTGCGCCCAGCTTTGTTATCTTATTTAAAGCTTGCTTTCAAGAGACCACACGGTGGGCATGCAATTAATTTCATTTTTCAAGTGGGAATGAAAAGCCTTTCAAAGGAAACGCGGAAGTCACCGCGAGAAACACAGCCCACGTCTGATGTTTGAACAAGTAAATTAAACAATTCATTTATGAATCCCGGAGTGATCTGATACTGAAATTAATTTCACTTTAATTTGCTCTCAGATCAATACGCCATTTGTTTCGGAGACACAACTAGAGGCTGTGGTTGTTCTGCTCCTATGTATTTGTAACTGAATGACACATTTAATATCTTTTACATCTTATAGGAAGATCATTTGGGCTGCGTTAGAGTGTGTTTACCGTCATTATATCTCATGCAAACGGCACTAAGCTGCTCGACACATTGGATGCACTGTAACTGTTAAGCTTTTCATGCAGATA
Source organism: Planiliza haematocheilus (assembly GCA_005024645.1). Lineage (NCBI taxonomy): Eukaryota > Metazoa > Chordata > Actinopteri > Mugiliformes > Mugilidae > Planiliza > Planiliza haematocheilus. Next base: position 1,305,808 of record SRSE01000630.1, on the reverse strand, counting down.
CGTTACTGGAGATCATTAATCCTGTTTGTCATGATCTTTCCACCTTTTCCTATTTTTCTAGTGGTTTATTTCTATTTTCACTTTTGCTAATTTATTGTTAAAAAAAAATATTTTCTTGTCACTTTGTTCCTAATGAGACCAGTGATGTGACTCACGGCAGCTTTTTTGCACTTTAAATCAAACCACATGCGACGGTTGTTATGTAGAAATAAGGTCCTAAATGTTCCCTTTCAGCTCGAGAAAATCATCCTCCTTCTTATGAGCCATTTAAAAACCAATTTATGTGTAAGCTGCATGTTCACAAGGTTAGAAATAAACTCATCTCAGTCGATGCAGATTACCCCAGAATACATCAGGACGGTGACGTACGAGTTATTATTTTTTAAATAAACCTTTTGCTTTGTTGACGACTTTGCACATTCTTGCCGTTCTCCCAGTCGTGGACAGACGACCTGGAGTGGATCGAATCTGTGGAGTGTCTCGCCTTCGCGTGTCTGACACCGTATGGTTGTTGTGTGCAGAGGCCGAGGGGTAGGATGCATCTCAGAGCTCAAGTGGCAGACACATGTCGGCGTCAACTGCTCGGAGGAAACTGTGTCAGCTAATCAGGCCTTCGAGGTCGAACTGCCGCAAAGAGGCCACTACTGGGGAAGGACAGGAAGAGGACAGCTTGGGCCAAGGACAAGAGACCAGTGGAAGTCTGTGCTTTGGTCCAAAGTTTAGAGTGTTGGTTCCACCTACTGTTTTCCAGAAAACATTCCCAAAATGGTTACCATACTTTACTTTAAGTATTCATCCCATCCTTTGTCCAAGGTAGGGGTGTGAAACATATCGGGTCCCACAGAGGGTCTAATTCATCCCGTGGTATATTGCCCAGTAACTAATCTTTCCATCTGAGGTTGGCGGTTACCAGACCTGAGCCCCTTTACTGCAGGATGTCCATCGTAGAGCTCACAGGGCCATGGGAGAATTGATCTGAAGAGGCCTGTGAGCGCTACACAGATCTGGCAGCAGACGCACAACAATGAGGATAGAATGCAAATCCTCCGTTGTTGTGGGATGCAGAGGATTCGTGGCTTCTTCCACCATCAGGCCGTTAAAAGGCCTACGAGTTCATGGTCAGGCTCTGTAGCAGACGGATAAATCAGTGTCTGAAGTGGCCGGCAAATCCAGCCAGCATATACGGCTCAAGCAGAAGGACCCTCGCTGGGCTTCGACAACGTCAAGATCACCCACTTATTATCACGTCCTCCTCTGTCTGGACTGGGATACTCCTCCCATGCCAACCTACAACACACAATGAGCACAATGGACACGTCCAGTGTTGTAATATTTCAGCAAAAATGACATAGAAGGCTGACATCTTTCAATAAGAATGACAGCTCTTTCTAATTATCCACTGTTTCAGTAAAAGCAGTGCAGAGAGAACAACACTGAGACCCAACAGCATTGCTGTGTGCGTAGAAGTGTTTTGTAAAAGGACAGTTCATTAAAGGTAAACGTTCTCCTAATTTACTTCTACTTCTCTGCACTAAGGCCTCGTCCACACGTACCTAAAACATCTTTTCCCTCTCTGTTTTCCCTGGCATTGTTTCAAGAATATCCGTCCACACGGATCCGTCTCAACACGATTCAAAACACTACTTCATATTCCAGGCCTATAGGTGGTGCTGTTTCCGTTAAAGGAGAAGAGAACCAGCTTCTTGGAGCATGCATGTTTAAATTGACGATGTTTCTCTGCAGTGAATGTTTGCATCACGTGTTAATCAAGTGTATTAGTTGGTCGTCATCCACATTGTGTCGCCAGCAACCTTCTAAACTAATCTTCCAGACTCGATTGATAAGCCAGGCCACTTCTATTTGATGAAGGTACAGTCAGCACAGCTTTCTGTTTCTTACTGGACATCGTTTGCAAAGAAGACACTTGTCAGCGTGTGCTCTTGAATCTAAAATAAGGCTGAAACAAGACAACTGGACACGGAGGAGGCATGCAGTCACACAGTCTGACCCGCCGCCTGAACCAAAGCCAGCATCAGGAATTATTCATCTTCCGGCCGCCCTCTCTCCTCCCTCAGACCACGGCTGCGCTCTGTGACTGCTGCTGTCGCTGAAAGGCCCAGCTCTGGAGCGAGGCGTGAGGACTCCTCTTTTCAACCCGGGTGTCGGGATTGACCTGAATAAACAGCGCTGTTGATGGGGAGGGGAGGAAGGGAGGGAGGGAGGGAGAGGGCGAGAACGGTTTCTAACCACGGCAGTGACATTTCTAGCAGATTCTATATCCACAGAAATGACATTTCCATCAGCGGTGATGATGTTCCCACACATGGCAGCTCTGTTTTTACACCCGTACGACATCTCTGACCCCGGCTCTGGCCCACAGTGTCAACACAGCCCCTCATCTCGTTACTGTACTTCTCCTGTGTTTGGACAGCGGCAGCTTATTTCTGGTTTCTGTTCATTTGGGCGTTAGTTCAAGCAGAGCGTCCTCTTAACGAGCTTACCATTGTATTTGGTCATTTATTTATTTTTTATTTTGAAATATATATTTCAGCCTAAGGGCAAACGCTGAGAGAGACGGAGCAAATGAAAAAGCACAAATATTTCAGTTTTATCTGTTTGATTGGATTCTCTTATGTGAAAAGCCGCAGATGTTTGGAGTCGTTTTTATGTAGAAATAAAGGAAATTCTTTAGATTGCAAAACTTTCAAAACCACAGATTAGATTTTTAACTTATCCTAAACGTTTCTGTAACTTTATTCTGTATTCCTAAAGCATTTCTGCTTTTCTAATGAAACTTCATTATTTAAGCTAATATACGAGCAGCTACTCATCCGTAAAAAAAAGAAACTGATCAACCACTATCATAGAAATTCAAAAAGGCATCCATGTCAAAACTCAGAAGAAACTATATTATCCTGTAATTGCGTGGTTTTATGGTTCCTAATTGAATCACTATAGTTTTCATTTTACTTTTATTTATTCTTCATTGTTTTGCAGCTACTTAGCACTGACTCGTGCTTTATTGTTGCATCAGTTAAATCACATCATTTGTGGAATTACACATTTCCTCTAAGCTGTTTTTATATACAGCACATGCACGTTTAGTTTTATGTCATTTAACAAATGATCGTATGTGGAATCATTGCAAGAAATGCAAAGACGCGGGTTCATTTTCTCACCGTCCATCAAACACTTGAACATCTCTGCCCGTACGTATTGTGTGGGCAGCTCATGAAAAGAACCCCAACCATGTGAAGAATGAAGAACGACAGCTTCCTCCTGACACACACTATATTCTCTTATTGTATATTTGTGGCTTGTGCTCCTCTTTAACACCGCCGTCTGACTGTTCTGATTCTTTGGTCTCCCGGGAGTTTAATAATGTCACCAAGGAGTTCAGCTCGTTATTCACCATCTGCTTGGTTATATTCCTTCTGCCGTATTAAATCTAGAACAAAGTGTTTATGTACAGTCCACAGGGATTAAAACAAACAGCTGTATGGACATATAATCAGCCATGTGACCGCAGAACTCTTAAAGAAGTGTCTTATGGCGTTGGCGAGCCGTTGCTGAAGCGTAACCACCTTTCAAATTGGGAACAGGTGTCTTACTACTACTATTACCGAAGAAGGTCAACCATGGACCTGAGCTCAGAAATGAATTCCACGCTGCAGTGCTTGCCATCTCGGATTCTGGCCACGGCTCTGATGTACGTTCTCAGGTGGACAGACCGGCTCCTTTTCTTTGCTGGAGACGTTTCATAGTTTTTGCCTCCGGCGCTGCCTCAGAAGGCAGAGAGACATGAAATGCACCATTATAGATGAATAAAAAGTAAAGCAAGCAACATCTGAGAAGGAAACAAATGATGTCCTACGTTCCTGGCTGACAGGAGAAGTGAATAACATCTAAACCATCTTGTGACAGCTCATTGTTCTGCTGGGAAACTTCTGGACCAGGCATTTATTGGTGTGGATGTTACTTAGACATATAGCACCCACCTAGACCAGACCAGGCACCCCCGCCCCATAGCAATAAGCCCCCACCCCCAACAACATCCTGTCTCCAGACACCATAGGATGCCCTCAGAAGGTCCCTGTCCATTCTCTGTGGAGTCACCACAAGGGAGACCTGCACAATATAAGGAAGGTGGTCATAATGTTATGCCTGATCAGTGTATATGCATGCATATTATACCACATGCATTTCTTTTAGTATGTGAAGACATCACAGCTCCTTCAGTTCTCCCCCTCCACCCAGATATCCGAGCTGTCCCTCATCCAGCAGCTCCAGACGTCCTGACCGCTCCGTATCTCTCTCCAGAACACATCCAGTAGAAACCACTCGGCTGCCTCACAGCTGCGCACCAGCCAGCGCACTGGGAAACACGCCAGACAGTGACAAAGAATCTGTGGGCAGCATCCTGGATTACCTGGTCAACAGCACACTGCTCCAGCGGCTAGTGGATCCCTGCTAGCTCTGGACGGCTCCTCGGCCCCCACTCGTGCGACGGCCCTCTGCTGCCAGCGGCAGACAAGCTGCAGCCGCATCCTCCAGGTCTTCCTCCGCTCGGCCGCACAGGCGGAGCACATGGAGACGGAGATAAAGGCTCTACATCGCTAGCAGCAACAGAGATGTGCTACAGTGGCATGTTTCACTGTATCCTGCACATATGAAGCCATTTACAGACCAGAGCATGTGGAAGGAACCACCAGCCTTCTGTTCAGTGGACACCTGAGGGCTAGTAGCCAGGATCTAGGCTCAATGACAGGTCAGAAACTCAACTAAAGGTCATGTTTAGTTGTTCCCTGGTTGTTGGTGTACATGCATGCGATTGGTTGGCTGGATGCCACATGATCAAGTCCACTTTGCAGGTGGCTTATATGCATTTGTGCATATAAAATGGCTGGTTGTTTCCATTTTAAATCTTCTCTGTAGTTGAAAAGAGTCGGTCTAATAATCCACTCCAGGTGCCATTTGAGTCTCGACTGTTTTTCTCCTCCATGCACCTTGTTAACAGGTAAAGTCACACCAGACAACTTTTCTACAAGACTTACATTTACCAGCTTATCTAGAAGGTCTTCACACTTCATAAGGACAGTTTCTGGACAAAAACGGCAAAGCTGACCTTTGTATACATTTTAAATTTGGACAAAAGTCGTATGCAATATGGGTTAAGAATCTCTTTTACATTGAAAATTACATTAGAACCCATTTACACAGAGACTAAGAGCACAAATCCCTGATCATTCTCATCAGTGATAGCCCTTTTGTTTTACTCTACAAACGTGAGTACAGTGGTCCCTCCTTTATCACGGGAGGCACGTTTTAAAAAAAAAAAAAAAAAACTTGCGATAGGCGAAATCCATAGTAGTCAGCGTCATTTTTTATTTTTTTTAACAATGATTCTAAATGTTTTAAGGTTATAAAACCCCTCACGACACACTTTGTACACTTTTCTCAATAACTTGCAAACATACTGCACTTCAGTCACACTGCCAGCGATCAAAGATACTGGATATGGAAATATGACAAGCTGAACGCATTCTGTACTGAAGAGACACCGTATGAGAATGAGAAAACAATGCACCATTTAAAAAAAATAAATAAAAAAAAATCTGCAAAACTGTGAGGCCACAAAAGCTGAACCACATTATAGCGAGGGACTACTGTAGATCAAAGTTTAAGGAAATCATTTAATTCTTTTGTGACACTTTTACGTGCAAATAAATAAGTCGGGAAGTAGAATAAAATAGTTTATTGTATGTCAACGTACATAAAAATAACAAAACACATCATTGCTGGGGGGGGCAGGGGTCAGCCATCATTACTCATGGCAGAACTTTGCTGTGACAGATGCTCCATTAGACTCTGAAAATGCATTAGAAACATTTTAGACTACACTTTTAAAAAAAAAAAAAAAAAAATGCACTGTCAAAGTCCTGTTTTAACCGTCGATAGACATCCTTAGGAGCTTCCCATTACCTTAAGCTTCTGAATCTGGCGCCACGCCACGTCATCCAGCAAGGCCCAGTTAATTTCATGTTTGGTCTCTTCAGAGAAACTCACCATCTGGGAATGAAAATTAGCCACCGGATTGTAAAAAGGCAGATTCAGGTCCTGCCAGCTCAGCCTTAAATGAACCACGTACGGATTCCTCATGAGCTAGCACCATGCCCGTAGATTAAAACCATACATACGTGTCCCTGGGCTGTGGTTACAGTGACGTGTGCAGAAGACCTCGCCATTGAACAGTGCATGTCACCGGCAGACACAACAGACCTAGGACAACGATCCACAGTTTATAATACATCTGCAGGGACTGTGCATTACCAGCATTTATGCTTTGCTCCACTGGAGGCTGTAACAGACCTGAGTTTAGGTTTGGTCTGCTCGCTGGTCTTGGTGCTTGAAATACGGCTGCGAGTTCTTTTGGCAGTGACCGAAGAGGCCCTGGAGAAAAAACATCAATAAACGAGCGCCAGTCAGGGTCCGCGTGGCGCTCGGCATCCTAAACGCATCGTTTAACCGAGCTTACGTGAGTTTTCCGGTGCTGCTGCTACCAACCAGCGTTCTGGACTTTGTCGCTTTGCCTCCCTACAAATAAAAAAAGGATCATCATCAGATCACAGCCACACAGGAAAGTCTAAATCAAGTTAGACCGCACTGGACAATGCTAAACCATAATCGTGAGGCAAATATCACCTTTGTGGTTCTGGAGGAGGGCGTCTGCCCAAGCATGGACCGCACTGGTGTAGAATCAGGAACTTTAAAATAAAAAGTTAAAATAAATCTAAAGCAATGATATTTTCTCTTTTCATGGAGCAGAAAGAATTTAAGCAACGTTCTTAAAACACAAAGAACTCGTTACCTCTTTCACTTGGTTTCCTACTGAGGCTCTCACAAGTCTCACTCTGCAAAAAGTAATCACTACGATTATAAAAATAATTTAAACAATCAGAACATCAAACTACAAACTCAACTTGCCTTCTTGAAAACTTCTCCAGCAGAGATTTTCTCCTCTAACAGAAATAAGAAAATTGATAGACACTGATAAATCCCGTATCTTTGAACGAGCGGCTCGTCATCTAAACAGACTCACTTTGTATTAAATCCCCTATGAGCGTGTTTCGAAGAGAAAGCGGCATCTTCATCAGCTCCACTTCGTAGGCCTGATCCACGGTTGACAACAGGTTCTCCAGCTTGACCTCCAACTCATTTATGCGCCTCTGCACTGCAAAGAAACGTTGGGATCACTTCAGACTAAACCTTCGAGCCACTGGTGCGTAGTCTTTGACATTAAAGCAGCTACAAAACCTTCTTTGTCAAAGTGCTGAAGGAACAGTTGCATCCTGCGCATTCGTATTTCCTGACTCTGCTGCTCTTTATTTCGTGCATTTCCTGCGTTTCTTGTCGATCTCGACGGCATCTTTTGTTTTTTTGTTGTTGTTGAAGTTGATCTGCAGGCTCTGAGTTCAGCAGCAGCTTCGCTCACTCTTTGAACCCCTGATCTGATGAGTAAGTAGACACAGGTGCTCTAACCACCTGCTCCACGGAGGGGGGAGGGGGGAGGGGGGACGCAGCATGTAACACTTCCTCGTGTCTGTTGTGTTCATGTTGCATGTTCTCTTGATTTTTACCAACATGTTAAAGCTACAGAGCAGAGATTCACTGCACAATTAATGCATTGGTGCAGTTAGAGGTTACTGTTAATTCACATCTTAATGGGCTGAGTTTCAGTTACTGTTCTAAGATAAGATAAGATAAGATAAGATAGGACTTTATTCATCCCCGTGGGGAAATTAGGGCGTTACAGTGGCAGGAAACAACAGTGCAAGATGCAGAAGATACAAGAAATACAATAGAATAAAAAAGTAAAAAATAAAAAATAGAATATGTCAGACAAATAATATTTTCTGACAACTGACAAAAAATAAATAAAATACTAATAAAAAAATGCAGATTCAGCTGCATATGAAAACAAATCAGTGTCTTCAGGAGCAGATTGGAATAGAATACAACAGATGTAATGACACTTGCAGACACCAGACACAATGCAAATATGCAATGATGTTGTGACATAAACATGTAATCAAGCCTCTACCCTTATATTATTGTAACCCTGGTTTCTAACAGTGTCCTTCTCCAGGCTCTCTGGACTGTAGTTGTAATGCAGGTTACAGTTCAAATCTTCCAAAATCAACACTAACATGACAGGACAGTACATATCTAACTTTATTACTTTGATTTTTACGTGTACCGTAAGAGCGTCACACCCTTAAATGTCCCACCATAAACCAATGAAAGGTAGGAACCAAAGTTACTCTATAAGCATGTCAGCTAACGGAATATGATAAACATGTAAATAAAATGCAGGAGTAGATAGAGAAATATGAATGAATGAAATAAACTTTATCCTGTGAAGTTCCCAAATAATAATTCACAACTAAATATACAACATAAATCCTTAAAATAGTCCAAAACTAAGGTTTATATCACAGTTAAACCCTCAAGACTCAAAAAATCTTATCAGGCAGGGACTGTAAAAAAAGTAGATGTCATGACAGCTCCTCAAAGGCGCCCCCTGGTGGCTTCCTGCAGTACAGGCCATAAGCCCCGCCCCCTCTGGTTCATCTGATTGTGATTATACCTAAAATGAACGGTCACAACATTTATGTGTTTTCTATACAAGCAGCAAATCACATGTAATTTTGCAGGTGTTTGCAGAACTTTTGTTTCTTTCTCAGAAGATGAAGATAAAACTTTCACTGTCGATTTTGAGCTGAATATTTCAGGTGATACTCTCTATTTGTCCAGCGCCGCCCTTCAGCTTTGACAATTAGCTTATCATTTTGGGTCAACAGTCTTCCATTATTGTGACGCAAACAATTACTTCCGGTATATGCTTCCTATCCTGCAGCGGCCACATCTCAGTGAGGGTAAGGGAGGCAAGAGACTCTACAGAACAAACAGACTCATTTATTCCCCTCGTCATCAAACAGCTTCTTCTCTTGCTCATGGTCAAGGAGCTTTCTGAGTGAGAGCAGGCCTATGCACGGTGCACTAGGCTCGTATCTGACTCAGAGTTTCCTCCGTTGAATCAGACGGCCTCTGATGGCCTCACGCTCCTAATTCCCGTCAAACATAAAAACTCAATTGACAAGCAACGCAGCGCTGACGCTGGCTCTAATCTGAGGTGCTGTAAATTGGTGATTTCTGAGGCCGGTAACTCTAATAAACTTATCTCCTCCCGCAGAGGCCAGTCTCGGTCTTCCTCTGCCAGGGTCAGTCCTCGTGAGAGCTAGTTATGTCACAGTGTTTGATGATTTTGCACTTGAAGAAACTTCCAAAGTTCTTGAGGCTTTCTGGACACGCAGACCTTCATGTCTCAAAGTAATAACGGCCTCAAAATAGTTCTGTAATGTTCTGTATGGACTGTGTTTGTCTGGTTGTACCGTTGAGAAGGAAACGGAGCCTTTGAGTCTGCTCTGTAAAAGCACTCAATGCATTGTTGAATGGTTAATAATTTAATTTAACATCCAGAAATGACAAACTGATGATAATTTACAGTAAAGATGCAATTATTATTACAGATAAGCTGCTAAATTAGGACTAAAGCACGTATATCTGAATTTATAAACTACTTACTAATGTACGTTAATGTAGTAGCAACACTTTAAAACATATGAATGAAGTACTCTATTAATACTTCATAGTGTTCTGTTATATAAGTGTTTCTGGGTAACACTTTTTCTAGGAGCGTACAGAAAATGTTATTTTATGAAATCACAGGTGTTTCTTTCATGTCCATATTTTCCATAAGAGCACAGTTGATATTAATATTTCCATTTCTATATAACTCTGCTGCTGTGTGTGTCTCGTACACCTGAAGTATTAAATTACCTAGCTGATTTAATAATGGATTTCAGTAAGAATACATATTTATAAACCCGCTATTAACACAGTAATAGTACCTATTAGTACATGTGTAAATAAATGTACATTTAAATAGTTTAATAATCAGTTTCTAAATGATCTTATGAACCACTGACGACTAGAAAATAACTGGGTTGTGATTTAACATTTAGTTCGAGCTCAGTCCTGGTTCTCCTTCGATACGATAGATCACAGCATTATTGCAAACAGGTTGAGCTACTGGGCAGGAACATCAGGGACAGCACTTGACTGGTTCTCCTCATGTTTATTAGACAGAAGGTTTAATGTTTCTGTAAATAATTTCAAGTCATTGGTGCATTATCTGAAATATGGTGTTCCTCAGGGAACGGATTTAGGACCAATTTAATTTTCTTTAAACATGCTTCCTTTGAGTTAAAAATGAACCAGTAACAATTGACATCATTTAGTAATTAATATAAGAAAATAAACCAGAGATCCAAGCGATTTAAACAAAATAATTTGCTTTCCACATATTTAATTGGTGCATATTCTATGTGTTCTCAGGCTAGATGACTTTAGACTCTCCTTCTGCCTCTGGAAGATTACAACCATTCTTGCAATTTACAGGCACTATAATACAGTACAGACTGATGATTGGTTGGTTAAGAAACCATTAAAAAGTTAATCAAAACTTTAGTTCAGAGCCCGAATTAGCACCTTCAACTAATCTGCTTCCTGCCTCATATGAGACTGATGCTGTCGCCATTCACTCACGTTTCCATAACGACCATGTGAACTGCAAAGAGAATGTGTAGTAGCATCACAATCAACCTCAACAAGCAGAATAACAAAGACGTACTGTGAGTCATTCATTCTGGAATCATTATTTATATCAGTGCTGTGTGAGTGGCCAGGTGGGCTGCTGTCAAACGCTTGCTTCTCATTGGGTACGGAGCAAATTATAGGTCTACTTCTTGATGCAGAACATGAGGAAATGGTTCCAGGAGAAATCTGGTCTGACTGCAGCTAAACCTCCAAACCTCCAGCTGGCTGCTGCTGCTGCTAGTTTAATGAATTAAGGTAGGAGATTGTTGAAGTTAGTTAGTTAGTTAGTTAATAGGCTGTTTCTGGAGGAAATGTAATCAGAGTAAGGAATAATGAAGTTCAGAGGACCAGCTACGCTTCCACTTTTGTTGATTGAATCTTCCCTGAGGCTGAGGTTAATATACTGCAAGCTGAACAAGCTCAGGCTTTGCATTAATACAATATTTAATGTATTTAGTCGGTTTGTTTCAGATGAAATGGATGAAATATCATTAACAGATATGAACCAGCATTATGTAACACTGTGAAGCAGCTTTGACCCAACGTACTGTCATCATGAAAATACACTTCAGGTGGCTGCAGTTGGTCTTACCGCTCCTCCATACATCACATGAGTAATAAAAGCATACGCTCTGTGGTGGGGTCACAAGTGGGAGCGAGCAGCTTTGCTCATTTCTGCACGCCAAGCATTAACAACAATGGAGACGAATAAACGTGTAAAAGCAGCTCTTAAATAAAGCTGGGTGCTCTGGATGCTAAATGCAGCAGCTGGCGAGTTGCTGCTCGGTGGAGCTTCTCGACTGTATGTCAGGACTGTATCTGACGGGTTGCACATCTGTGAAGACGAGCAGCTGGGGAACGACGCCGAGGCTGGTGTGTGAAAGATTTCAGAGCCGTTAGAACAGTCACATGTGATGCATTTTATTGCTCCAGTTTACCTTCTGATATTCAACATGAATAAGAAGTTAAGATGATGCAGCTGCACGACGATAGAAGTGGAAACGTTTCCTCTTGTTGTGATTTTCTGTCATTTCTTTCAGAATGAGTTTCGCACCCTTGCGTCCCATCGCTTTAATAGTGTCGACACAGCGCCGCCTGCCACTCAACCTTGCTGCCAGTTTGTCACAAACAGAAAATCTGGTGGAATCTCCAACTGCAAACAAGGTCCGTTATATTCTTTTTATCTAGACAGACAACCATTCACACTCACACCTACGGCCAATTTAGAATCACCAATGAACCTAAGCAGTATGTCTCTGGACGGTGGGAGGAAGCTGGAGAACCTGGAGAGAACCCACCAGTCGGCCAGAAGGTTCTGAATTAGAACCCAGAACCTTCTGGCTGTGAGGCATCAGTGCTAACCACCACGCCACTGTGCCGCCCATTCTTTTAATGTATTTTACATAATGCAGATTTTATATTTCTAAAGGTTTTCAAGCTGATTGCACATGTCAGGAGCTGGCGTACTACGCCTGCTGATGGGGGGGCGGCCTTAGGAAGCTAGCCAACTGGAACAGAGTGAGCCTGCAGACAGAGCCTCTGGACAAAAGCTCAACAAAGCGTCTGCAGTCGAGTTTTTGAACCTAAACTTGTGTAAAAAACGTAGCTCTAATAATGTGCACATAATGCCCCTTTAATCATTTGCATAGCAAGCTCATACAGCTAAGTAACTCATAATGTGCCGTGGACAAATATTTCTGTGTGCTTATAAACATCCGTGCATAATTTTTATTCAACAATTATTCATTTTAAACATGCTTCATCTCTTAAAAGCTAAAAACTTTTCTGTTGACAGGACGGAGATCCTGGATTTAAATCCCGATGACCTCTTTGTGTCTGTGTGAATTTCCAAACACATGCAGGTCAGGTGTAGTGGAAACAGCCTGTGGGCGTAAATGTGTGATTTGTTACCCAGCGACAGACCGGTGCCCTGTTCTGGGTCAAGCATGGGGCGAGCAGGTGTATGTGGAAGGACCGTCCGCCTGTAAGGTACCTGAATGACTTTATTAGCCGTTAACAGTGAAATGACTGTGTAGCCTGTAGTCTGCACACGAGACAAACGTTCATGCAGTGATTTAATGAAGTCTCAGTAATTAAAAGCATCACTAAACAAAAGGACGGGCGCAGAAGAATGTAGTGTATTTTAGTACGGTCATGGGTGAACTGTGCCTTTAATTATAATAACAGCAAATGTTAAGGATTTAAGGATTAAGCATCATACATCAAACTGAGACACATAAGCTGCGAGGCTGTTTGTAAAGCATGCAGGGTGCTGAGCTTTTTCAGATGCGTGCAGACACCATTTTCTCTGCTCCGTTTTGCATTTCTCCTCTATACTCCTCTGCTGCAATCTCAGAGCGATTACTGTAATCACAGTCAGCTCCTGCTATAAATGTTTATAGTCAAACGCGTAGATTTCTCTTTCACTCAGGATAAAAATAGCAGGAATACCTGACCTGTCCAGGGCGGACCCCGCCTCTCGGCTCCAGCCGCCCTACGACCCTTCACAGGACAAAGACTTAAAGAATGAATGAGTGAGTGAAGTGCCCCTTCCTGGAGCCTCTCACCCTTCTGTCCTGCTGTCATCCTGCATCGGTCTGTATGTCAAGTGGTTTCATAAACGCTTCTTTTCATGGAGAATGAAAACTCATATTACAGGTGACAGCACTTGACAGTGGCGTGTACCGCATGCGTTTAATGCACGTGACTCAAATACTCAGCGAGTTTATATTTGCATGTAAACCCAGCCTGCGTGCTCTAACTGCAGACTACCCTCAGCGTTAACTGCTCGACACATTTAAGTTTAAAGCAGTTGTGCACCGGGGGATTTAATCCATCAAAAATCTTTTCATTCTTCTGGAGGATGACATTTTCACAGGTGGCACGTCGCCGTGCAGGAGTAGAGAGGCTAACGCTGAATGTAATGAGTCTGTCCCAGACATGGCTCCGAGGATGGCCTCGAGTTAACAATATTTTGTGTTAATTAAAATGTTAATTAGACTGTCCCCGTAGCCAGACCCAGAGACGCAGCGCTCTTTTTTTCAGGTCACTCCATCTGACCTCCCTTGGACATAACAAATGTCATGAAACAGCAAGGAGGAAGCTCTAAAATCTTCTCTAAGATGTAGGACGGGTCTGTTAAGTATACGGCTCGATAATTAACTTTCTGCTGTCCCCCTTAATTTGATGAAGGCTCGGGCAAAGTGAAAGGAAACACACATTCTGGTGCTAAATAAATAAAATGCATCATGATTGTCCGTTTCATCATAAAGCGCCCGCGCACTCGGCCCGTGATAAACGACCTGTCTGACATCACAGCAGCACCAGAAGTAGGCCTGCAAATGGATGCAGACGCTGTGGTGTCTGGTAACATAATGTGGTTAGTGGGGGGGTCTTTGAGGGGAGGGGCCTCTGTGGATCATCCCACAGATACTTGATCAGTTTGGGATCTAGTGAATGTGGAGGCCAGGTCAACACCTTGTGCTGTTCTTCTTCCTAAAGTGTTTTTGTGGCTACATCCTGCTGGGGATGGCTGCTGCCATCAAGGAGTGCCATTGCTATGGGGTGGGGGTGCCTGGTCTGGTCTAGGTGGGTGCTGCTTTGGACACCACATGCATCCCCCTGCGTCTCCTTTGACAGAATGTGAGTGTTCAGCTCGGTTCATAAACGGTGGAGCGCGGCTTTGTTGGTCTTTTTTCGTCCATTTCGTTGCAGCCGTCACTTCATGTAAACTGTAAAAGCTGCTGTTTTCGCTGTCCGGGTTTGTTTCGGTGCAAGATTTTTTCCGTCCCTGTTCAATTTGCAGGGTCAACTACCGCTTGGTCTCCAATGGTTACTGAGTCATGCCTTAATGTGCTGTCCATCAGTTTGACTGTCAAAGGCTAAGAAGTGGAGTGCGGTTCGTCCAGATGCTTTACACTTAGGGAAAGCATAAAGTGGCTTACGCCTCGAGTAAAAAGCAAGGCTCACCGAAGAGAAAAAGGCAGATCTGGATGGTTTAAAGGTGGCGCTCCTTACATGTAAAGGAAGACAAAAGCAAAGAAAAAAAAAGTCTGCACAAAAACAAAAGCTGATATATAAGAATGAGCCTGAGCCAGCTGCTGTAGCCGCTGAGCATATGTGAGAAAGCATCATCATCGCCGACACGTTCAGTTGCTCTGATTCACGCTGCGTTCAGTTCAGTGTCCGAAAAGAACGAGCCGGAACAAGACGCGCCGCCACTCAACCAAGTACGGTTTGAAAAGTCTCCAGGGGGAGTTCGGTACCTTCTGTTACGAGCTCCATCAGACACGTTTCCAAATAATATGTTTAATCGTGGCAAAAGAAATGGATGTAAACGTGTAAAAAAAAACAGAACAAACACTGAGATAATTATGAAAGCTGGCTTAATTACGTTCCTTTGCTATCAGCCGTCTGTTTCTCTAAATCACCCGCATGCCTCATGTCTCTGGAAATACCAATAAACTACATCAAGACAGTCAGCCGTGGCTACACGCACACCCACTGACACAAATATGAATACAAATACTCATTAATTTGCTGGATGTGATGAATATGTTGCTCCCGAAACCACGCCATTACAGTAATGCTCAGATTCCTAATATCTGTCACGATGACGAAGCTGCTGCAGTATTTCAAAGCCGGAGTCAAACTTCCAGCTAACTGTGGGAGGTGCTAGGCTAAATGGCTTGATAATACACGCTATAACTCAGGCTTCACGCAGGGACAGAAACGTATTACTGTCCTTTTCAGACGGAGCTATTCAGCCGGTCCTCATTCCCGCCATGACATCTATTACAATGCTAGTCAATGAGATCCAGAGTGGCAATGAAAGGTTCTCCCAATGTCAGGTCTCCTATCTTTGAAATGAAGTCAATGATTAAAAGGAATAAAGACGGGTGCAATAGGCCGCTCGCGAGGTGACGGACAGGCGGCCTGAAAGGGGAGGAGGGGAGGCGAGGGGGGAGGCGTTCAAGTAGCCATTTGCGGCGTGGCCACAAAATGACGGCCCCAATTACGGTTGATATTAGCGGCCTGGGTGTTGAGAAATGAACTCGGCTCACGCTACAGCGAGAGAGAAAAGTGGGAGATCTGGAGCAGCTCTAAGATGCATCTGTAAAAGGCACCGTCTCATCTGTGTTCACATGCTCGTCGTTTACAGACTTGACGTTTGCGATTTGGAGCTTAAAGACCCTGAGCTTTCTTTAAGTGGAGCAACGCTGATCAGGGAATTTAATCGGGCCGTGCCACGGCCGTTCAACAGATGAGCAGCGGATGGTGCAGCTCCTCCTGTAATTCAGTTTCTTTATGAAACATTTGATGTTTGTCACAAGCCTCTCTGGGGAAAGCTAGCAAGCATTGGTGCCGAATGAAGCTCTGCAGGTATTTCTGCTAAGTGTGAGCTGCCTGCTGTGAGCCAATCTACGGCTGACCGCTACGTACGCTGACCTGTTCAGGAAAATAAACTGTGCCATTCACGTTCGAAGCAGCAGGAGTTTGTAAGGGGGCATCAGAGGGAGAGGAGCGTTTGGCCGCTGAGTTCAAATAAGTCGTTCTCTGCGTTTAAGTCACAAATGCCACAGCACATGTGGGGCCTGCTGTTGTCTATGGCCACTGTTTGTGTTGTTTGTCTTTGTTCCGTCTCTCGTTCTTGCACCGTTTGCACCGTTTCATACTGTTGGCACAAGCTCCTGGACTGAACGTAGGACCATCCTCTGGATACGTTCAGACTGAGATCATGCACTCTCAAGTATTTGTTCTTATTCTGTAAGATGACAATAAGAAAATGCCAAATAGGGATTCATGAAATCCATACGAGCGCAGTGGGCGTACGTGCCGCGCGCCGATCACAAGCCACTGCAATTTTTACTCTGCCAAGAACAGTAGACGCAACTAAAAGGAGAACTGAAAGAGAAACAGCCCTCAGGAGCAGTGTAAAGATAATAAGCAATCACAGAAGGAGACCTCTTGACCGCAGCATCTCATTCTCACAGCTTCCTGTCGACATCAGACAGCACGAACCAGGAGCAGCTAGCAACATCTGGAGACAACGGTTAGCGTCGATCAGCATATCCAGTCCTCAAAGGGAATAGAACTAATCCGAGTCATTTGATTCCACCTTCCACCTCAGGTGCATCCGCCTCTAGTGCGTCATGCAGCGGGAAGCAACTCATTTTAGTTCAGGGGGCCACATACAACCCGATCTGGTCTCAAGGAGGTCAAAGCAGACAAGAAGAAGACAGATAAGTGCAGTTTCAGGGCGTTTCCTTCATCTGCTGTTTAGTTCTGTGTCTGTGTCCTTGTCACGTCCACAACTCAGACCAAAAATAAGGTGTGGTAAATGTAATTTTCTCACTTTGCAAATTCATCCCACAGGCCACACTGGATCCTTTGGCGGGACAATTTTGCATTGTTTGCATTGTTTAGTATCGTCTGCATCAGCTTGCACACGTGCACTTATTGCTCAGTCTCTTGTATTGTATTTAGTCCTTCATGCAGCTCCATGGTCCTGGAGGAACGTCCTCTGAGCCATGAGGCTAAAACACCTCTTAAACGATGCATACTCACAGTTTAGGATCAAATCTGTGGACACACCAGGTCTAGAATGAAAAATAAAGAAGCTATGAGACGGTACAAACGTGTCACGTGAATAAACTTGGTTCTTCAGCTGAGCATTAGCAAACTCTTAAACCCAGGACGCTTCATTTTCTCTCCTTATTAACTTATTATTGAACAAAGCAATGCCGAACAAAGTCCCCTTTTATATCAATGACAATTTATCTCCACTCTGCCACTATTGTCTTTCTATAAAACATATTAGTCTAAATGTGTCTAAGTTACGTTGCCTGTAGATCCAGGCATAACACGGAGCAGCTCTCTGATCACTGTGACACTCCTCATGTCATTAAGTACTTTCTCATCATAGCCTTCCTTGTGGCTCATGTAAAGCCCATCTGCACTATAGAATCTCTGACAGTCACAAATTGCTTGACTTTCATCCAGCTGAATCCATAATCATCCTCTGTTAGCACGTCCCCACATATTAGGCCCTCCCTCCTGAACGAGTGTGACGTTGGAACAGCCTTGTCAGATATGCACCTGGAGAGGAGACAACTGTCGTTTGCTTGTCATCAAGTAAATTGTATATAATAACAGACACTTGGGGTCAGTCCTTAGGCACAATTGTTTGAATATCTGTTTCGCAAATTGACTTGAAAAGAAAAATAAATGAAACAAGTGCTGTCAGTCAATCTTAGGGTGTTTTCACACCTTGGTCGATGTTCTGACTCATTCAGGCTGGTGTGAACGCAGCTATCACACTCCACATCAACCTAACTGAGGCTGGCTGGGGGGAGTTGTCTCAGCCTCACTGATACGACCACCTTATTTATACCTGAATGATATAACCAAGTAGTTTATTTGATGAGTCTTTGAACGGACACACACCTGGACCTGGCTTCATTCATTGGTGTGGATGTTACTTAGACATGTAGCACCCACCTAGACCAGACCAGGCACCCCCACCCCATAGCAATGACCCCCTAACCAGCATGTCTTTGGACGGTGGGAGGAAGCTGGAGAACCCACGCAGTCACAGGGAGAACATGAAACAGAAAGGAACCAGTCGGCTCATGAATTTGAACCCTCTCACTGTGATGCATCAGTGCTAGCAACCTCGTGCTAACCCGCTTTAACATGAAGAACAGCACAAGGTGTTGACCTGGCCTCCACATTCACTAGATCCCAAACTGATCAAGTATCTGTGGGATGATCCACAGAGGCCCCTCCCCTCAAAGACCCCCCAAGAACATGTCCATGTCAGTTTCTGATGAGTCTGCACAATATTAGGAGGGTGGTCATAATGTTACTGTTTTCTATGAATAGATGTTTTATCCAGCTCAACATTTACACACGTTCTTGGTCCAAGAACCAAAGAACAGTCATGGGCAGTTCAGGCTTCTGCGTCAAGTTGTCGCCATAGCTACGGCGATAGCCCAGACCCTATTGGCCTAGCAGACGTGCACCTCCCCAGAAACGTAACCGCAAGCGTTGTGATTTCCATCTGCTTCTTCGTCTTCGCAATTTTTGAATTGATTTTGGATCAATAAAGATGGAAACCATGGAGAAAAGATTTACAGAGGAGGTTCTGAGATACAAATATTTGTACGACTCGTCATCGGCGAAATTTTGGTGAAGGTTTCAGTCGCCATTGTTGAAAGTGAAGCAGGAAGTAGAAAGAAAAATGAACCAGACTGGTAAAAAACAAGTGAGTGTTGGGTGGAGTTGTTACAGAGTAAACCAGACTGATGAGGTAGCCCTAACCGGCGTCTATGTTCTGCCGACCCTTAACTGAGCCTTAATAAATGCCAGTACCCACACTCACTGCTGATGCTCCACTTTTGATTTCATTATTTCTTGATTTCCTGAAATCTAATTCTTCCCACAAAATTATGACCAATTACAAAACTGTTTTCAAGCGTTGCAGACGTGCCAGAAATCGCTTTGTCTTGATTTCCCTGCGAACACAAACCAAACAAAGGTTTAATGCAGCACTGTAATCAGTTTCTCCCTGAATGGGAACAAAATATGAAACACTAGTTTAAGTTTAAGGACGACATTTACTTCAGGAGTAATCATCAATACAAGAGGCTGTCAACGGAGACGTCAACCCCAGCGCGGGCAGAAAAAGGTGGAGTTCAAAAATAACGAGCTCTCTGTTGCAGCTATAACGCAGTGAATCTCATTACAGTTTAACTTTATTTGGTATCTCCAAATTCCTGCGCACCGCTGACATAATCAGCCTCCAAGACAAATGAGTCATATTTACAGACAGCGCCTGACTGAAGCAAACGGCCCTGCCACGACTTCATAGACCGGGCTTCTTTTAAATTGGCTTGTTAAGGAAGGAAGGAGCCGGAGGAGTCGTAACCGAGTTTGGAATTAGTCACCGATCCAGTATTTTGTGTTTGTTGTTTTTCTTTTAGTAACCTGTGACCTTAAATGCTGATTTGACAGAATCATTATCCCGGCAGAAATTTGAATAAAATTTAAAGCAGGGGTCCCAGACCAGCCTGAGGAAAGCTCATTGTCTTTCTTTTCACTTACTTATTTTTAATTTTGTGTCACTTACTACTCAGAACAACAGGTTGTTAACATCACTTTTCTCACAAAAACAAACCCAAACAAAATGTTCTATAAAGACACAAAAACTCCACAAGTATCCCCCATTAAAATGTCCATTTTCTTTCATTGCAGGCAGACTTCAGGGGCAGGAACAGGAAGAACGGGTCTGAGTATGATTCATGCTTACTAGGTCCACTTTTCTTGAAATTTCAGGAATAAAGCCTGAAGTGTGCAGCATCAGTAACTGCAGGATGGAGACTCTCCAAAGTCAAGTTGTTCCGCGTTTAAGCATGCAGGAAGTACATACGAGCTCTGATATTTTAATATTCTTGTTTTACAATGTATAGGATACTTAATTGTGCACAGTCTTTTTTGAGAAACAAAAACTACAAAGATCACAAGAAAAGTTAGATTTAACTTTTCCGAATCAGAATTTACACCCCTTCTTTCGTGTCTTTTTGAATTTAATAATCATGCTTCAACATCCCCTAAATAAGATATGAGATTAATATTAAATCAAACTCATGTGCATGACTGCGACACGGGGATAAAGCAAAGCATGCTACCAGAGGGAGAAGCTCTCCAGGGTGTGGATTTGAAGGCTGCAAGGATACGGCGTGTGAGAGTATCCTGCAGGGATATCCACCGTTTTATTGTCGCATTTCTGCATCTGACTGTGATTATTGGTGTCACCATTTTTGAGGGCTGAGGCAGGAATTGGAAACAAAACGTATTTAAACGAAAACTACAAAAAACAAGGTGGGATGATCCCAGAATGCAAATTTAAAAAAAGAAAAGACCAAGACACAAATAAGCATGGTTATGAGACAAACAGGGTGACGTAGCAGGACAGAGGAAAGATTACAGGTGAGAACAAATTGCAGGGCTATATATACATGTGGGCAGAGGGGGGAGGAGACACAGGTGAAACTAATGAGGGCAAAGTCACAAGGAGAAACCAATCAAAAAATCAAAGGCGGACAAACACACGATGGGAAGTTCAGCTCTTTTCTGAGAGTCGGCTCTTTTGCCACGGCTCCCGAAGAAGAGCCGGCTCTTTCAGCTCCTAAACGGCTCTTTGTTTAGTTTAATTTATAGCCTGATATTTAAGCTGAACACAGCCGCCAGAGGGTGTAATCTGTGTAATTTACAAAGTGCGAAAATGAAATAGAAGTGAAGTTTTCCAGACAGCAGACAGCAATGGGACCCGGGGCTAAACAGCAGACACCTATGTCCCAAATTCTACTCTTTTTAACATTTTAAAGGATAGTTTGTTAAATCTAAACGTTCTCCTAATGTACTTCTTCTTCTTTGCACTAAAACAAATTGAAAAAGTCTGGAGCTGTCGTTACTTATAGGCTGTTATTCTGTTAGGTTACTGGTCCGGCCCGTTTGACATCAAACTGGGGCTGAATGTGGCCCCCAAAGTAAAATGAGTTTGACACCCCTGCTCCAGGGTATGGTTCTGAAACTGATTAGAAAAGAAAACGGCTCAATAGAGATTCAACTTGAGCGCCGGAAGGAAACTTGGGAATGACTTTTATTGAGTTGAGGATAAAGTACGCGGGAGTATCCTGCAGGGATTCATTTGACAGTTGTCCACTATTTTATTGTCACATTTCTGCATCTAGTTACGATTATTAGACATGTGGTGCTTGATAAATCCCCTTTCACACATTTCACCGCTTCCTATTCATTTATTTGTGTTGGTTTCACAGAAGGTGAATTACCTGTAGCCTCGGGCTGGGTTTAAAGTTTTCATTCTAGACCGTTTCTGTTGTGGCTGTTCGTCATTAGACATCCTTGCCTGTATAACGATCTAATTAGCCCGGAGACTATCTCTGGAATATTAAATCTTTTCTTGCCATTGCTCAGACGCGACGGTCCTTCAGCAATAAACACATTCGATTTGTGTGTCAGCTTTTAGATTGTTAGATGAGGCCCAATTAATCACGACGATAGTGGACTGGAACGTTCTTAAAGGAGATCACATAATGAAATTGTGAGCTGAATGAATGGTCGCCGGCACAAATAATTGCAAGAAGATTATTTATACTGACGTCGTTTGCCAGAAGCTAAACTGTAAATGTATAATTCATCAAAGCCCTGCACCGACTCTGTGGACAATGATTTTCTGTACGTTTTTATAATCGCCATTAACCTGCAACATGAAGCTGTGCAGCAGCAGCAAACGTCAATATTCATTTTATAAGCTCAGATCTGATGTATGTTGATGGATGTCTCTTACCTGGAGTGAAACGATGTGAAATGTACTTACCAGCTGAATTATAGTTGAATTGATGTGCACGCTGCATGAAAAGAAAAAAAGAAGAAGAAGAATCACTGAGAAACTGCTCAACCAACAGCTGATCTAAAGAACAACACACAAACCTTTGTCTTATGCTCTGTTGCTCTGTTTTGAGCAGCCCGGCCACATATCTGTGCAGACACATACTCGAAGACAATAAGCTGCTTCGGAGTAGTTAAGGTTAGCTGACAGGCGATCCAGCTGTGCAGCCATCATCACAAACTGAAATTGCCCGAGATGATGCTTAAGAGGGGTTTAGAAACCGAGACAGGAGGCTTAGCGGCTGAAAGGAGGGAATAAAAGGTGTTAATGGTTCAATAATGCACTGTATGCTGAATCAGGCTCTCATGTGGGCTGGACGTGATGAGCAACATCTTAAAATCAATTTAAAATTATCTCATGGCCACTGCACTGAGGTATAAGATGGAGGTCACGCAGTTCCTCGCCGCGTTCTGGCACGTGTTCGTTTCTGGAGCTGAAAACCTCTGAAGAAACAGAAAATGTCTGAGCGTCTCATTCACAATACACTCATCACGCTGTCTTCATCAAGCACTCGGAAAGTGAAGGAGCTGAAAGCTGCAGAAAGGGCTGCAGATGGCACTACGCCTGACGTTTCCCATCGCAGACAGGAAAATAAATGACACGCATCGTTGATACACACGGATTAGCATTTATTCTTTTTAAGTAAGAGGGATCAAATTATGTCTGGACGTTTGAGAAGCGTTTGAGCAAAAAAAGACAAATTTAGAGTCGATGCAAAGCAGATCTGTCCTGGTTACACCAGTTACCTGACCCCTCAGGCATCAGTTTAATTTACTGCCCTCTTGAGTCATTAAGGACAAAAATACACTTCCAATAAACTGCTATAAAAACTGAATTTAAAACTATTTATTTTTCCTGCATAAATCTCTTAAACCACTTTACAAAAATACAAAACATTCAGTTGTTTTGAGGATTTTAACAATTTAAATGCCAAAACAAAAGAAATAAATAACAAAATCAATGTTATTTCTCATAAAAAATATTCAGGGGTGGGGCATTTTTATTTTTTTGGTCAAATCAGTATTAGATAGATGAACATTAGCTAAAATATTGACTTTGAATGCATCATTAGTTTTTGTGTAACTACCTTCTTAAGTCATGAGTGGACAAACATGTACACTCCTACAAAAACGTAATTGATTAATATTTTTAAAAGTTCTCAGGTATATCAACTGAGTTAAGCAAATTTGGAATACTGTAGCAGAGTTTCTTATCCTGTGGCACCCCCCTATATTGATTAACTGATTTAAATCTTTTAGTTTTTACCCACAAATCACAGCTTCAACACCCTGATGTCCTATAACCGACTGTTTGTCCCAAGAACAAGGTCTGAATCACGAAGGGGGAGGGGTCATGCTACGCTTTAGCAGCTGCAGCCCCGAGCTCTGACACGGTTTAATTCAGTTTCAGAGCTTTGGTGTGTTTTAATTTACTATGTTTAATTCATTCCTCTTCCCTGCCTTTGTTTTTTGGCATTTAATTGAACAGATTTCTCCTGCACGTTGTTTTTCATGTTTTTGTTCTTTGTAGTTTTTATATTTCTTTCATTTATTTTTTAGAGGAATATCATTTTAAATGCAGTTTCTTCCTGTAACATATGGCATGTGTACAATAAACATCCAGAGTCAGACAGTCAACAGTGTTCATGTTAGACATCATTTCATGGTTTGGAAAAAGCTTTTTGTCTGTTTTAATTCATAAAACCTTATAGGGAATAATACATATATTAAAAAGTTAAGATATAAATACACAATTAACAGATAAAAAAAAATGAATAACCATCCATCCTTGCTTTTGCCAGTGACGGTGGATAATGGCAGCAGCTTCACTACAGGGGAAGCGGCTGCTCCCAAAACATTCGACCCCAGTTTCAAGACCTGGACTGGTCTACGTGGGATCACATTCCTTGGTCCTCCATCCACGGAGAGGACGGGGCCCTAACCTTTTTTTGTTTTTGTTTTTTTTAGCTGCTGAGCCAGAGTCTCACACTCAAAGGTTTGAGCTTTCTTGATGTTTTTAAAGGTTGGTGTGGTTCTGATGCAGCATCTGAAGCTCACTCTCTGAGAGAGAAGTGTCACTATGCTTGGTTTCATCATTGAGGACAATCTCCTGTCATCAGTAGTGGTGATGGATGGTGTGAGGCTTTGTTTCTTCCTTTTTTGCCAGCTTTAATTTGTTTTGGTGTCTGAAGCTCTCCTTTCAACAAAGACATGTCTCTTAGCTGTTCTTCATTGTTGCAGAAAACGTCCTCAAAGCCTTCTTTCAATTCATTTGGGTTCTGTGTGCCTCCTTCTTCTTGGGCAGAGAGACATACAGTCATTCTGCCATGTTTATATCATAACATCTGGACTTAGCAACAGCTTTTCTTTGCTCTGTGTTACATACTTGGGCCTGTAGGAAAGAAAACAGGCCATTGCTGCATTGCTGTATTGAATTTTGGGCAGTTCTCAAATTCAGTGAAAGGGAATTAGTTTCTGTCAAACAGCAGGAAAGACGCCTTGTCCAGGAACCAATTGGGCTTGTCCACCTGGCGCCCATCCAAATGGTGAAAGAAGTATGGTGTCAGGCTCCTGTGGCAACATGGGAGGATTTAAAAGGGAAAGGAAGGTTTTCATGGAAGGGTCTTTAATGTAGCATGGGGGACTTTTATTTGGGGGGACTGCAGCACTCCACCACTTCTTCTGCATGCTGGATCCAAAGCTGTAGACTGCAAACATCTTCCAGCTGCCTGTGACCTAAAGTGAATTGGGACTAATTTGTCTGTTTAGATGTAAGCGACGTGCTCAGGAGAAACAGCGCCTGCCCGTCCATGGTTCTATAGTTTAATGAGTCGGGCTTCACATTCTGTCAACACACATCCAGCCCTCAACCCTCATGGGTTTTATTCTTTTTAATCAGCACACCCACTCGTTTATGCCAGCGCGGTATATTTCCATAAACGCCTTCCTCCTGCTTCATTTGTCTCCCATGCTGGGTTAAACTCACAGTTTTTATTTACACTACGCTGTGAGGTGTAATGCCTGTTGTCATCGACAGCACCCTGCGCTCTGTGTCTTTGCCTGATACGCCGATACGACTTTCTTCCAAAGCCTTTGGGGTTCTTGAATCCCTCAGCTTTGAGGGATGCTCAGCAGTGAGGGGGTTTTGCACAAACACATTCCTTCCATTCCTCCGGGCCTTTCGTGGAACAAAACAATCAGGCAGGGTGAGAAAGTCACGCGGTACATTACGGTGACGGATTCCTGAAAGCCCAATAAAGACCCTTACATCAATGCCACATTCAATTGATTACTTTTAATGAGCGCAAATAAATAATGCAAGAGCGTTCACACACTCGCACAGAAGACGCACACTCACACTGGCAAGCAGCAGCAACTTTAGTAAAGTTTAATGCCCTTCAATTGCTTTGGCTTTGTTCAGATGTCTTTGAGCAGAATTGCTTGTTAGCACTTTGCCAACCACAAGATCCCCACAGCACCGACAGGAGCGCGCCAAGGGGCCCTTCGTCTTCTTACGTCAGCATTTGTTACAGCATCGGGGAGGTTTGGATACTTTTCTACGATAATTCAAATCAACACAAACATTTTTATGCACTATTTCATGCACCTTTTTTAATGCGTCCTATGTATATAATATATATTTACTGATGTTTCTATTTCTTGTAGATTTGTTCATATGCAAATTTTGCAGTTGCGTTGGGCGGCACAGTGGTGGTGGTGTCGACTGGTTCCTTTCTGTGTGTAGTCTGCATGTTCTCTCTGTGTCTGCATGGGTTCTCTCCAGGTTCTTCAGCTTCCTCCCACCGTCCAACAACATGCTGGTTAGGTGCATTGGTGATTCTAAATTGGCCGTAGGTCACCTGGGATGGGCTCCTGCACCCATGTCGGTGTAGTTTGGGGTCAATTTGACCCCAGGCTCTTTTAGATGTATGAAATATTTAAGAAATAACATTTTACACACTTTTGTTGCAGTTGTTTTGGATGATTTTGACGTCACAATGACATGCAATTTTACAATCTTCAACCAGTTGGAGGATAATGTGGTTCCTGCTAAGATACTGATAGTTCATACACAACATAGGGGTGAAGCTACATATAAAAACGTGCACAGCAGCCTTCTAAACCTTCTGAATCTCTCTTTATCTCCCTGCTCTCTCTCAACAATGCACTACCTTCCAAAAACGAATGAATGTTTTGGTCCCTACTTGAACAACAGGCCACACTTAGGACTGCTAATGGCATCTAAATGCTTCCAGGCCCCAGTAGATACTGTCAGTCATGTCCAAGACATCAAATCTCCAAGTAATACTAGATAACCAAATCAGGCTTTGGACCACATATTGGATTCAAGGACAATAATGACTCATGCGTCTTTGAACACCCTCCTGTTGCTTTTTAAAGTGTTATAATAACTTCAAACCTTGTGCAGTGGCGGTGGATGGATGGGCTTAAAAATCTTTTTAATCATTTTCTCTTTTTTTTTGTGATCATAAAACATCCACATAGTCCCCCAAATGCATCACGAGCTTCCCCTAACCTTAACGGAGTCGTTTTATTGGGTTAAACTTTACCAGACCTTGGATATATTTCCTGTTTTGTCAGAAACCTTGGATGGTTTGCCAAGAATGCCAAGTTAAATGACCAGTGTCGTCCTTGAGGACGTTTTCTGAGGCTATTTCAAATTGCAGAAAGGCATTCACAAGTTCTTTGAATTCAGAAATTCTATTAACTGTCATCAAAACAACTGTCATGGAAACAATCAATACTGCAGCGACTCTCGCTCTCTGCCGAGTTGTTCGGGGAATGAAACATCATGTTTTGTTTCTCACTTTTTATTTTATTTTTTATTTTTTCTTCTCGCCTCGGCGGTTCTGAAGAAATCCGCGTGTCTAACCTTCAGGCCGCCACATCCCCACAGTGTTCACAGTAACACTTCATCTCATGTATAATGTCATCCTGGAGGTGTGGGGGAGGTGGCTGGGAACGCATTACCTCGCATCACGCGGGGACTCCGGCGGGGTGCCGTGCATTAAGGCAGGGATCGCAGCAGCTCCCCGTCTCAGCGCCGACGTCGTCTCCGGCATGTATATTTCATGAGCGCATGAAAACGTAAACTTCAGTCGTCTTCTCCTTCGATGGAAGCCCAGAGAAAGATAAACAGAGCTCAGCCATCTGTGGATCATCTGCACTTCAACCACACCATGTGTTTGGATATGCAATAATAAGATGAGGTTTGTCTGGAAGCAGTGGCCTGATTAGAGAGCCGGGGGGACGGTCGCTAGGTTCCACGTAAATAACTGTGTCTTTGCTGAATTATCAAACACGAGCTGTGGGTTAATTTGGTATTGTTGCTCCTCCGTCCCCTCCTGCCTTCGCTCTCTTGCGCCGCTTTGCCCGCTTTGCCTGCTTTGCATTCTGCATTCACTGATTAAGTAAACCTGATTAGCCGAGCTGCCGCTGCCAAATTCACCCCTTGGTCCCACAGAGACGATCTCTCCCTCCACATCTCTGCGTTTCCCTCTTTGCATTTTTCATTCGTCTTTCAAACAGATGAGTGAATGATGAGACCTGACAGGTTCCATTTTTACAGGCAGGGAGGTAGCCTCCTGTTTTAGAGCCTGGTACCAATGCGGGCTGCCAGGAGCACTGCTCCCGCACCAAGACAAATGTACAATATCATCAGCAAACTGCTTTTCTTTCCCCTCCCTCGGCTCCGGCGGCACAGTTTGTTTCTGAGGGATCGGGCTCGCTCCGTCTTCAGAAAATAAGAAAGTCCAAATCTTTTGCTTGTAAATATGCTGCAGCTATTTTGTCTTGTGTGCCTCCATGGATTTTTCTTTCTTTCTTTTATTATCTTTTTCTCAAAGGCTCAACAACTGTTTTTCACAAATGCCTTCTGCACGTGCCCTTTATGTGCAAAGTGATTTTATGCAGCAACCAGCTTTTTTCACTAATTCTACATACATTTGCACATTTTGTAAATGCTATTATTCATACGTCGAGGAGAACTCTCCGTACATGGATGCTCCGACCTCGTACTGACAGTTACAATACCATATGAATTATTCATATTTTAATACAATCCCCGTAGACGTCCATTATATTCATATCTCAGCCAATGTACACATGGCCGCCTCAGTTAAAACTGTACAAAAGCTTGTATAATTTATCTCGAGGTTCATGGAGACCCAGCAGTGTTACAGATACGTCACCACCTGTACAGTTAAAGCTGTGTTAGTGCTGCAAAAGTTTTTAACACTGATTCACTCAGCATCTGTGGCGTGGCTTTGCTGCAAAGAAAACACTCGTCCAAACTGGTTTAGTTTTCATCAGGACAATGAACCGAAACGCACCTCCAGTCTTTTTGTGAGGGCTGTTTGAGCGTTGCATCAGTCCTCCTCATGTGTCTCCTTTAACCCATGTGTGCACGGACAGTCCTGCCTTTCTCTTTGTCCTTCATTAAGTCGTCTGTTGAGTTTTATTTACCTTTTTGATTTTATCCACCTACGCTGCAGCTTTATTTTATCCTTTCATTAAATGACCATCACCCCATAAATAAAATTTCCAGAGTTGTGATCTGTGAGAGGTAAAGAAGACCACTGCACTAAATGTTCATGTAAATGTTCAGTAATGGAGTAAATGATGAGATATAAACAATGTTTAATGGAACCTTTCTGACACTTTTAGACCATTAAATATGCCTTGGTGGGGACAGCACAGTGGTGTGGTGGTTAGCATTGATGCTTCACAGCCACCAGAAGGTTCTAGGTTCTAATCCATCATGGCCGACTGGTTCCTTTCTGTGGGTAGTCTGCATGTTCTCCCTGTGTCTGCGTGGGTTCTCTCCAGGTTCTCCAGCTTCCTCCCACCGTCCAAAGACATGCTGCTTAGGTGATTCTGTCTCCCTGTGATAGACTGTGGGATAGGGTGGACCCCGTCTCTAGACCAATGACAGCTGGGACAGGCTCCAGCGACTCTCCAGAGGACAAGCAGTTACAGAAGATGAATGAATGGATGAATGAATGAATGAATAAATGAATGAATGAATGAATGAATGAATGCCTTGGGTTAAAGTGGCAGAGGAACAGGTAGACTTGTGTCCTGCTTCCATCAGTCTCCAATCTTGCTTTCTTTGTTATTTGGGGGCCACTAAATTGTCTTCAGTGCTCTACAATGTGGGAATATGATTAGTGGGGATGGTGCAGACTTCAAAATAATTATGTCATCATGTTTTGAAGCCTGCTTAGGCCCATTATTATGCATTAATACCAATCTGCAGACTGGACCATAATGACTTCAAGTTCTTGTCTTTTTTCTGCAACCGTGAAGGGTTATGTGATTGCAAATTCATCCTCAAGTCAATCAGTTTCAAATAAAACAGCAAAAACACACATTTGCTTCAGATCATGCTTCTCCAGGTTTATGTCCATCAGCCTTTGGTCCGTCTCCTCATACAGTAAATATGTCGCGTCCTGAGAAGAATTTACTGTCAAACGAAAAAGCTTCCACCAAACTAACTTTCTTCCGAGTTAGAAACTGGGCCAGTTTTTTTTGTTTTTTTTCTGGCGTCGTCAGCACTCTCTCTCTCTCTCTCTCTCCCTCTCTCTCTCTCTCTGCAGTTCACTCACTACAAAGCTCAGTGTGTTGCCGAGCAAACAGATGGAATCCCCCAGTGTTTGAATTTCATCTGTGAAAATGGTTTATTTAAATATTATTCTGATATCGTCATTATAATACAAACTGTTGCAATGTTCCAGTACAGAAGCCTCACACAATACCAAAGAAAAAAAGAGAATCAGAATTCATCAAGAGTTTTTGACAGCTCAACAAACAGACACGGACCGCATCGAAATGAAATACATTAGAAGAAACAAATACATCTAGAGTGGATGAGTAGCGTGGCATTTAAAACGGAACAGGGAAGGAAAAAATCAAATGAGAAGAATGATAATAAATGGCTGTGTGGTGTCCCTGCGTGAGGGAACTCCTCCTCCAGACGTCCAGCTGTTCTCCTCTTTGGCGACGGAGGCTGTGCTGCATTGAGGCGACGTCAGCCTCCGTCAAAACCCAAACTAAGTGTCGTTTTTTTTTTCATCATCCTGATCACGTTATCGCATCAATCGCTGCTCCAGTCTCTCCGTCTTTGTTGTTCAGTACATTACAAGGACCTACGATCAGGTGAGTCCCCTAGATTTAGATGATAGCTTCATTAAAGAGATGCTTCTAATATATATTTATATATATGTAGAGAGAGAGAGAGAGAGAGAGAGAGATTTCTTTTTTTTTGTCAAATACATTTTACCCAAGTTCATTTCGATGAGATGAAAACCCACTTTGGACTTTTGTTAACACTTGAATATGAATACATGACACCATTGTTACAAGTACAGAACATCACTGGCCTCTGCCTTTTCAGACGGACTCTTTTTTTTCTTTGTTTTTTAGAAAAAAGGAGGAGGAAAAAAAAATGTTAACATGCTGATTATTTCATTTACAAGTTGTACAGATCTGTTACTTTATACATGAGGATCGGACAAAGCTGTCCACTCGAGACTGTGCACGCTCGCTCCAGAGGGGGGAACAAAAACCAAAAAGTGCTCGGGTCACACTTCCAACAGAAGCCACCGCCGAATCCCATCCTCCATCCCTGGTTTTACTTTTTTATTTTCTTAAAATAAACGTCCCCCTTCCCCTGCAAGCTGATTTATATCACAAACAATCCCCCCCTCCCCCCCTCCCTCAATCACAGCAGAGTGGTGTATGTGACACTGAAATTAGATTAACTGTCCGCAGCGGAGCCGTTTGGACACGGGATGCCCTCCGTCAACCCACAAATCCGCCTGGAAGCTGCCGACGAGGAGACGTCTGTGGTTCCGTCATCCTCCGAGCCTCGCTGCTGAATCAACAAGTTTCCCTCCACCGTTTCTTTGGGGGATGCGGTGCGACTTTACAGGGAAGGGGTGAGGGAGGAGGTGGCATGGAGGGGAGGGGAGGGGAGGGGGAAGGGGAGGTGAGATTTACGCTCCGAGTGAGGAGACGCGCGGTCGTTATTGCAAATTACACCAGTGTGTTGCAGCATGTGTGGATGTTAGCGTCTACAGGACTAAGACTGAGCCGGCGTCCGTGAAGACATTGGCGTCCGTTCGTGCTGGGCGGCGTTCGCTGACATCAGCTGCTCAGTTTGTTCATAAATATCTCAGTCTGACGTTTGACTTCTCTGACGGACGGTGCGCAATTTACTCTCCAGCTCAAAAGCAAACGACGACAAAAGAATCTTTTTTTATTTTTCGACTTTCCGGAGCTTTTCTCCGCTAACAGCCTAGCTAGCTGCGTGGGTTTTTTTTGTGTGCGTTGCTGCTCCTGCTCCCGCTCTTCCTTCGCCCCCGTGTCAGATTGTCAAAGCTCGTAAATGCTCCGCGCCAATAAAAATCTCTACCGTATATATATCATCTGAAAAGCAAGGCTTAAAAAAATATCGCTGTGGGATCCCAGACAGAGGAACAGAGCTATGCCTCCCAGACGCCGGCGGGGGCGCATAGCGTCGGCCTCTCTACCTGTGGAATGTGCAAATGTGCGCGTTTGAGAGCGACGGACCCGGAAGCGCGCGGGTTAATGCTCGCCTGGGGTAATGAGGTGCACGGCGACCGGAGCGTGCAGGTCGGTTAAAACCAACCGTTGGTCACATATCAGGATTTTCAAACGACTCAAAAGTTGTGACATCCTTTGTTTTGTTTTTTATTCCTACTCAGGATGCAGTACAAATTAAAATGACAAAGGGACAAATATTTTTTTTTAGTTGTTTCTTTCTTTTTTTTTAACCACACCAAAGCTAGCACATTAAAATAAAGCTAAATTCAACATGTCGTAACACTGAACTCCAAATGTCGCCTCCTTTCTTTTGAGCCTTCAGACCGATGAGCATGCACATCCGAATGTTTCTCCGACAAGATGTTAAAAGATTACGAACATTGGAAAATCTGCATGGCCAAATACAGCGAACAGAAAAATAATAAAATGAATAAATAAATGGATTTTTAACCTTTCTAACCTGGTTGTTTTACTTTTAACAGTCTAAATGAACATATGCATTTCATTCGTCTTTTCCAGAGGGCTATAGTACCTATTCACAATGAAGTTCCATGGCCGGTATGGTCGGTGGCAGCTATGTATACAGCACATACAGTAACTCTAAGTGCTTCAAATAAAACAGATATATATCTAGGATCTTATATATTACACAAATATAGATTCTCCTCTTTTTCTTGTTCACTTTTGAGCAATGAACACATGAACTGGAACGGCGAAAACCATAAGAGTCATTCTTCCGTGACGTCCAACGAGATACAGAGTCCAGTTTTCGCCTCGGGTGGTGTCGAGTCGACGTCTGCACAAAAAAAAATAAAAAATAAAAGGTAACCTGACCGCTTTGAATGTGACCGGTGCTGACAGTGGCTAATAACAGTGTGCTGGGAGCAAGAGCGGCAGTGGCAGGGAAATGAGACGGCCGACTGTGCTGTCCAGAGGAGGTGGAGGTGGTAGCGGGATCGGGGGCGCGGGAGGTGAGTGGCTGGCTGGCAGGAGGCCGGGCGGGCGGAACTTGGAGGGATGGGGAGTAAAACAGGCAATTTTTTATTTTATTTTTTTTCCCGCCGTCGCTTCCGAGAAGAAAGAAGAGGGCGAGATCCGGGCGCAAACCACGTCAGTTCCTCCATTTATAACAAGGCATCCCTCACCAGAGCGCACGCCAGGAGGAGGACGGCCAGTCCATAGCTGCACGATATTCTTGTACCTGTGAAGAGAGGACACAGGGGGGTCAGGACGCTGCAGACATTTAACCTCTAGACACATTCCTCTGCTTGGTAGAGCCTCAACATGTCGGCCTGGACTTCAGAAAATGTCCCGTGAGTAGAAGTGCTTTTGCCTTTCAAGAATCCCTGCAGCTTTCAATATCCAGCAGCTATTTGCAATTTACTGCATCATATAAGAGTGTTTCTGGAAAATGGATAGGTGAAAGCACAACTGCCAACACTGAGCTATGATAAAGAGGGAGATGTTCTGGGGTAGCAGAAATGTGCTACAACATACGTCCCGAAATGACACCACAGCTTCTTGGAGGCAAATATGTGTAATTTTAATCGCAATAAAATACAACATACAATTATACATACAATAATAACAGAAGCCTTTTCAGTTTTTAAACCACACACGTACTAATATAAATGTCCATTATTAATTGTAACTGAAGAAAACCAAACATAATTCGTTTGTGAATTAATAAAATTCAAAATAGCAATTTCCAGCGTGTGGAGCACTTGCTTTAAATGAATGGGGTCAAAATAAAGACACACTTTTACTGAAGTCATCACAGAAAACGAAAGACGACCAGCATTGCCATCGCGCCCCTCAGGAAGAATGACCCGATGCTCGGTGTTCTTTCCTCTTTAGCACGACGCCGTTTTTCCGTTGCCCCGACGCAGTTTACAAGATGCACGGGAGACGCTTACGTGACTCGCGACGACAAAGGTGAACGTGTCCCACCATGCACATTGAAACTTTGAAGCGTATTTTTCATTTGTTGTCTCCATCTTGCTCATGTTGTGTAGCCTGGGAATCGATAGGCAGTGACGTACGGGACACAAGGCATGCAGAGTAGGCGTGTTTGGGTTGGGTTGCCAGCTTGTCAGGATCAGGACACGGGAGATAACGGGAGAAATTACAAATCGGGAACGGGGCAGGAGAAATTGTTAAAAATCAGGAGACTCCCGCATAAATCAGGAGTGTTGGCAGGTATGTGAAAGTGCTGTAATGGCTGAAACGGAAATGATTGCAGTAATCCAAAATGCGCTTGTGCAAACGTCGACATATTCTGCTTTAAAGGGTTAAACACAAAGAGGCATCTCTTGATGCAGTAAATAAATCCTAGTGGAGGTCCTACAGTCGTAGATTAGATTCCTGCAGCACGTACAACTGCACTGGAGACCATATGACACCTGCAACAGGACAAGACAAAGATCTTTTCTTCAGCTGGTCAGTGTCTATGCAAGATTTAAGATGCACTAATTTAAAATTACCTCTGGAATAAATAATCTATCTATCTTTCAGTCAGTGCTCTTTGAATTTGCATGTCACAAATGACCATTTTGCATAAATGCAGTCTGTTCAGTTCATATTTCTTCACTTTGCCAAAAGGCGCCAAAACAACGGCCTCACATTAGCACAAAGGTTCGAGCAGAGTCGACTTAGTAACGTCATTTACAGCAGTATCTGGTGTTTGCTGGCTCACAGTGTAAAAACTCCAGCGCCGTCACCTCGCCGTGTGTTGAAAGCACCTGGAACATGTTTTATCGCGCCCTAAAACATCCACTAATTGCCGCTACACTAAAGGATTGTTATGCAGGATGACTGTGGCGAGCACTCCATGTTTTAAGAGCCGCTTAACTTTGAACGTGCTTTTCACGTAATCACTTCACCGCGCTCGGGTTAATCTCGGGCCACGCTTCCGTTCGTCGCTGCGGATGTTGTTTTTCTTTTTCCTGGAAGAAAACCCATCCGTTGTTTTCGTTTAGGACGCATCCCGGGACAGAAAAGAACTGCCCCCAACTCCTTCCTTCCCTCCCTCACTCACCTGAGCGTGGATGCACCGCTGTCTAACGTTTTTCTCCTCGTTATTTTTATGCGATGCTACCTTGCTGCTGTTTCTGTTTCTCTTTTGCATTCACATTCTTTTATTGATGCCGTCCACACAGCGTCTGTGCGGAAAGGCTTTAAATCCAAACACACAGGCAGCGACAGTCGTCTGGATTCCTCTCCTTTGTTGTGTAATTCATCTAATTTCTGTGCATTTCTGTAAATGCCAAACATTTTTGCATCCAGCCGTCATTGTGGCTGAACAGGTGGGCCGTTTACTTCATTTCTCTTGCAGAGCAGTAAACCGTACGAGGTTCTGCTTTGTGACGGAAGCACGGTGCAAAGTCTTGATTTGCATATTCTTCTCCTCTAACGTATGCATCCCGCAGAGCCTGCTCCACGTAACTGGAATTAAAGGAGCGTTTAACAGTCTGTCTGAAAGGGTACGTGATGCAGGTCTCCTCAGACACGTTTCATATTGCACGGTGAAACATTTCAAGCTTATTAAGGGGCGTGATCGGGTGGTCTCTTTACCGAAATAACATTAAACGCAAAATGGATGCTGATGGCACACGGCATGACTGCTCACACTCTGCAGGCTATTACCAGGCTGCTGAAATGTCAAGCCTCCGTATCAGTCCTGCACTTGTTGCGCGTCGCCATCGGCCAACGGGTCAACCGCGCGCGCTCGGCGGCCGCGGCATGCACAGATACTCCGTTAACGATATCAATTCTTCAATCAAGTGGCTCCAAAGAAATGCAACACGACAACAAAGAGGCTTCGAATCGACCAGAGGGAGAGGCAAACAACTGCAGAGCGCCCACGAACCCAACCAGAAATTAGATACGAACCAACAAAGAGAGGAGAGCTGCAAAATAAACACAAGCAGACACAAAGGGAATGCAAAATTACCAATAAATTACACGGAATGGCAAGAAGGAGACGCAAGCACACAATGAACAGAGGAGAAAAGAAAATAGGGACAAAATGACTGCAAACACATGTAAGCCATATCTGGATTGTTTGTAGTCCCTTTGATTCATGCTGCAACAAAAAAGGGGAATGAGGACTTAATCATCTATGGATGCTTGACCACATACATACATGCATGCATTTCATGTTGAATATAAAATAAATATAAATAACCAACTGTAAAAGGTTTTGCATGGACAGTTTCTGCTCCCCAGTCCTGACAAGCTGCAAACGATGAGTGCATTAACAGACGACGACTGCGCAGCCATGTCTGAGGAGGATTTCTGTGCAGCACGAAAATAAATAAAAGAAAATGTTTACTATGCATCACGTGAAACTGCTTGGAAATGATCCGAGAAACAGCTTAAGAGGAGGCTGAAGTTTGAAACAATAAAAGTGCTAAAATCTAATCCTGTGAAACTAGACAGGATGCGGGACATCAAAAATGGAATATTCCCTCAATCATATTGACATTTACTAGGTTCCTGCGTCAGGCGCTGCGACACTTCCGAGAAGAAAAGTGTCCACGGGGACGCATTGTTCCTCGTGGTTCAGCTCTGGATTGTCAGGACTGCTGGGGGGGATAAAGGGAGGCGGGGAGGGAGGGAGCAGAGATGGAGGGCTTTGACCCTTTATTCCTCGCCACCACATCTCATTTGGCTTGAGGTGATCTAGAGAACAGGAGAGCCACAGAGGAGGAGCAATCACTCTGGGCCAAAACATCCTTCACACAGAGCATAATTAATCAGCCTCCAGCTAGGAGTCAGAGGACGGCACAGGAGCAGAGAGACGGGATAAAAAAAATAAAAATGTACACACAACACATGCACTAATCCAGGATTATTACGCGTTTTACGTCTCCTCCTCTCAGTCAAGCCACAGTTAAACATATAAACCTTTTAATTGTCTCAGTTCGGAGGGGATGCTATGCTTCCATGTGCCGATCTTCTTCTTGGCTCAGTAAAGCCGAGGCTGTCGCCAGTCAGTCCAACCTGGACCTGAGGAGCATTCATGAATTTTCAGCAGAAGTCAAAATGGCTGCTTCATCACGCACCAGGAGCCAGATGTGGCACCAGCTCTCTCCATAAATGTTCTATTATGCAAAGCGATGAGGAACATTAAAGCTAATGGCACGCGTGTATGAATGACACTAAGCAGCGAAGCCTGCAATGTCGAGTGTTCCAGAAAGATGAAGAGACAAAATGAGCAGAAAAACCAAAGCCTGAACCGAAGCCTCTGCTGGGGCGTGTCTAGAGACAGGAACACCTCTGCATCCTCAGAGCCTGGAGCTGGTGGAGACGCGACGCCTGCACCGGAGCTACAGTAACCTACAAGATAAATAACTCCTCTCTACTGTATGGCATTCTGCCCGGTGACACATTTAGCTGGCACCTGGTGGCCACAGAAGACTTCCTCAAGAGCCAACTGGTAGTCACAGAATACAAGCTTGTACCTACCCATGTCCAAAAGTGTATTTGTGATGTAATTCAAATGCATGTCATCAACGATCTGAAGCTTCCCCTCGTGCTTTCTTCTAGGAAAGTCAGGACGATGCACAAGAAGCTCTGTGATCGCATGCACGATGGAAAAAAAAAGGTATCATATTCTGCTGCACCCCAAATGACGTCCGTGTTTATGCTGAGCATAAAACTGAGATCAGATCTCAAGTGCTGGCTGGGGATTCATGTGCAGATGCATTTTACTGCCGGGTGTCGCCACGTCAACTTAAAGTCACTTGCAATGGGATTGCCCATGGTTGGACGTTAGTTGGAGTTCGGAACAGGGGCCTTAGATTGGACAGGAAGTCGAGTGGATTTTGACTCTTATGAACTTTTCTACTTTTTTATTTTATTTTATAGTTTTTGTTACCTTTCAAATTCAGATTTTACATTATTTATGTCTTATCTAGTTCATGAGGCACTGGATGTGAGTTGTTATTGTTCAAATTTAAACCAATGGGAACGCCTTTCTTTAACCTATTGTTGTCTGGAGCCTATCCCAGCTGTCCCTGGGTGAGAGGTGGAGTCCATCCTGGACAGGTCTGAAGTCTATCACAGGGCTTACACAGAGAGACAGACAACCAGCATGTTTGGACGATGGGAGGAAGCTGGAGAACCTGGAGAGAACCCACGCAGACACAGGGAGAACATGCAGACTGCACACAGGAAGGAAGCAGTCAGAACCTAGAACCTTCTGCTATGAGGCATCAGTGCTAACAACGACACCACTGTGCCAAAAAACTAAAGACGAGACAATGTGAACATCTAAAAGTCAATACAAGATGCTTCAACAGTAACACACTGCTCACACACAGTGTTTCAGCACTTAAATGAAGTACTGTGATGTTGTGTGTGTGTGTGTACTTTTACCCAGGTGAAGGATTTAAATTCTTCTTCCACCCATACTAATGACTGCACACCGAGCTGTTCTTAACCGGACGTCACGTCCCACTCAGATTTCTTTAAATTAAACACTCAGATTTTAATCAGCCTTTAACGAGCGCCGCTCCCCTGAAGCCCTGCACAGTTGCCGGCTTAAAGACGCGAGAGAGGCAAGTATTTAAACATCGGAGATTACAAAGGCAAAGTTCAAAGCCGCTGCGCTTCATATTACGGCTCTGCTCGGATCCAGCCAGGGCGCCAGGTGATGTCACGCGGCAGACGTCAGGGGATCTTTAAAAGACTTCTGTTCACTGCCGTAACGGAAAGACAGCGTTATTAGGTCATGACGTCTCCTCGCCGCTGAAGCACATGACCTCATTCTGCACTTTAGCCAATTAAAACAAAAATAAAATCATTTTAATTCTGCCTGCTTTTGCTTCTAGCTACTTCATGTCTGTGCAAACAACAGTCATGTGGATAATCAGCTCGGGCTGAATGTTAATGCCACGCCGGGTGGACGTGGGGACGTTTGAGGCAAACTGCAGACATGTACGTCAGGTGACAGCGCAGGAGGACACATTACCACTCTTGTTTTATGTTTAGATCCGTGGAAGCTCTTTTATTAAGATTGTGGCTGGAGCTATGGTAATTAATTTCCCGTTCGGGCCTCTGCTGGGGCCGACTGCATCGTGAACCGGAGGCAGAATTCTTCCAGCAGACTGCACGGCCGAGGAACCAGAGGGATTTTCATCATTTAGCAAATTTGTTTGAAAAACTACGGATGAGCAAACGCTTTTTAAGACTCTTTTGTTTGTGTTTTTTAAAGAAAATCACATTCTTGCTTGTTGTTTATTGAGCATGGTGAATGATTAGTTTAGTTTAAGGGGAATGCTGCGTTCTGCTTGACTGTTACTGTACGCTGATAGCCATGGGGAGAAATCCTACATATTCCATCTACTCTGCACAAGCTCTGCAGCAGCAGCCGAACATCTGGGCTGGAAGAATGGCTCATTTGAAATGCATGCACTCTCTCTCCCTCTGCCAGTTTCCGCAATCCTCTTTGTGTACTAATGTATTGAAGGATTGCAATACATGAAAGACAATGCTAGTAATTTTTATGAATTATTGCTTAGAAGAAAAGACTGATCCTTTCAAGTGTGCATTCGAAAACCCTCTTCCTCTCAGCAATAAGTCTCAGTTGTTGCGCTAAATCTATTAAAAATACATCAGTGTTTATTTTTGACTCCGTCCCACGCTCAGTGTCTGCCGCCGTCCAAAAAATCCTCCCCAGACTGAGGCACAAATGTGCATTAACAGTCCCCAGAAAATGCACGGTTTTCACATATTTGAATAACGTTAAAAAGCTATAAAGCGAAATAATATATGGCATCCTCTGAGCAGCTGTTTGGATTTTCAAATGACGCCAGTTGATGTCTATCGGGCAAGGAAAGGATATCAAATCGCTTCCAGCTTGCAGTTTCCCGCCGTCCGACGTGTCATTAAGAAATGGCAGTTAAGGGGAACTGTGACAGTCGAGACAAGATCTGGATGAATGAGGGAAATGTCCGATCGACTGGTCAGAAAAGGCAACAAATGAACCCTGCAGAGGAGCTGACACGGGGGTGATGGTGCAGAGTGGATGCATCAACAGGGACCACATGGAAGTCATCAGAAGGAAGCCTTCTAACAAAAGTCAGCAAAGCAAGAGTGGTTTTGGTGTGATGGTGACTCATCAGAGAATGGACATGGGCCTTCTTAGGGTGTCCTGTTGTTAGAGGGTGGGCCTTCGAGGGGATTGGCCTCTATGGATCATCCCACAGATACTTGATCAGTTTGGGATCTAGTGAATGTGGAGGCCAGGTCAACACCTTGTGCTGTTCTTCTTCCTAAAGTGTTTTTGTGGCTGCATCCTGCTGGGGATGGCTGCTGCCATCAAGGAGTGTCATTGCTATGGGGTGGGGGTGCCTGGTCTGGTCTAGGTGGGTGCTACATGTCTAAGTAACATCCACACCAATGAATGAAGCCAGGTCCAGAAGTTTCCCAGAAGAACACTGCACTGTCACAAGATGATTTAGATGTTATTCACATCTCCTGTCAGTGGTCATAATGTTGTGGCTGATCGGTATGTATCTATTATATATGGATATCAGAGGTCTTGATAACCGTTCATTTTCTGTTTTTTTAAAACTGTGATGGAAAAATCTAAAAGTCATCCATCATTTTGACAGCTTGCAATTCACACCCTTGACCACTTGGTGGCGAGTGACCTTACTAATCGGCTCTTGTCTCTAAATCACAGTTTTCATTCCAAACATCGCAGAACTTTTATCAGTGCACAATTTCCTGCTACACCGATTATCACTGATGCACACGTCAGAGCTCAGCTAACCATTGACGGACATATGTCCATGTGGCTAACGGCTACCAAAAGTTTGTGCAAATAGTGCAAAAAAAAAGAGTTAGCGGACGACCGCTAGCAGTCCCCAACTTTCTTTTTTCTTACCATTTAACGTCAATACTGTCAATAATGAAAAAAGTACTTAACGTTAACGGCATTTGAATGAAAATGAAATGCTATTGAATTGCATTATTATCACTTTAAAAAATTAAAGTGACAGATAAAAATAAATTATGACAGGAACGAAACCTGGGATGTATGTGTGGGTACTGACAATAGTGCATATATCAGTCTAAATATTCGTACTATGTCTTTTTAATCTTTTTATCTGCTATTATCGTGTAGTTGTGTATGTACTTGTACTATATGCAAATAAAATAAAGTTTAGTCTGATCCAGTGTTGCCAAGAGAGTAAAGCAGAGGCAGGACAATGAACCAAAGCAGACCTCAGAATCCACCAAGAGACATGACCTGACCTGGACATCCCTGAATGATATGCAAGGACATCTGTTACGTCCTGTATGTGCAGGAGTGCCTTAAAATATCTTAGAACATAAAGTGATGTGAGAGGAAAGTGGATACAGGTTCACAGTTTACATCTACATTTTACACCAAGCTGATTCTGCAGCGGGCTAATCTGACTAAAAGCCATGAAGACGCACTGATACAGAGTCAAATAATGTCAGAGCTACTCGTCTCTCTTCAGATATAACCAAACACATGCGATGCAGTGAGGCACTTCTGTCAGTTCAGGGTCACGCTGACCTCCTCTGGGTATAGCCCAACATGATGGGTCACTGCACGCAGCACAGCGGCGCTGGGTCATTTCTTCAGTGTCAGTTGTGACATCTTCCAGATGCACTTTAAAATCCACTGAAGCGACTGTAAAGCGCGCCACCACGCTCCCTCCAGAACCCAGTGATCAAGCGGCCAAGCTCGTACGGAGCAGCGGGGAAATTGTTATTCATACATTATTGATTTGCTGTTGTAGTGGTCTCTATTGTTTCATGTGGTATTTGCAAAGCCATTTCTCAGTTTTGGCTGTCTGGGAGAACACAAACAACAAAATGGTACAAGCACTGTAGATGTGATTTTATCAGGCGCAGAGTAACGGCTGGAAGGAGTGTGGCTTCAGCTGAACAATATCTGCACTGACCGCACACCACCAGCTTTATATAATGTCATGCTTCAAAACTTTTCTAATTCTTGGTTTCCACATGCATTTATTTATTTATTTATTTTTTATTTTTTTGCAGCCCGTTCACCCAAAGTCACATCTCGGTAATTATGACAGTTTCCGGTAGATTTATCGTTTTACCCAGAGGAGAACTCTTATTTCATAGTCTTTAACGGTCCAAGGAGTTTTAATTACCCGGCACGACAAAAAGACGGAACACAAAAGCAGCACGGTGAGCCAAAACATTATGACCAATGCTGTGTTGATGTGTTGTCCTTCATGTGCAGCCGGAGGTGCATCAGGTTTATTCTGATTCTTACGATATGTTCATGAAAACATGCACATGTGTGAGATACCGTTTCTCCCGGGGCACAATGGGGTACTACCACGCTGCTTTTAATAGGTTGTGGCAGAAGGTTTCCTGTGGTTTCCAGCACCAAGATCTTGGCAACACATCCTTTAAATCTGGTAAATTGCCATTTTCCTTTTTTATTTAAAGCATTGAATGCCACTTGAGATGATTGGGGCTAGAAAAGGTGTAGGCTGAAACAGAAAACGTAAACTGCTGGGAGCGTTTGTATTTCTTAGATATTTTGTTGGTGAAGACAAACAGGAAATTATGTGGTGAATGATCTGGGATGACTTGCAGCAAAGGGCACCGGCTGGCATCAAAGCAGCGCCTAAGGAACACGGTTGGAATTTATTGGGTGTCCACTCAACCAGGTTAGCCCGTGGGACCGTTATGAGACACAACCTTAAGAAACTGGCCCAGGAGAAAAACAACTTTCCAAGAGGCTGAGACTGACTGTTGCAACACCATTTTCACAAGTCTACCTTAAAATGGCTCAGACAGCTCGGCTACCAGAGTGCTCGCTAAAAGCTGGAAAGTGGATCACATCAGTCTACGTATTCAGGGGCTTCATAATTTTAAAAATACTCTCGCTTTATAGAGCACTAAATGGTTTATTTCTGAACTGCTGTGCTGTTATAATCCGCCCAGACCTCTCAGATGGTCCGGGGACAGGTCCGCTTACCGTCCCGGGAGACACAAACTAAACATGGAGAAGCAGCATTCAGTTTATATATGCGCCACATATCTGGAACAAACTGGGCGGAAGAAAAAAAAAAAAAACACGAGGCCTGCACCAGCTCTCAGGGCTTAAGTCTTCTCTGTTTGCCGATGCCTTTGACTAAATTGAATTTGGGACAGTTTATGGATATCTAGCACTGCACTGTAGTTCTTTTTATTTTCCTGTTGAGCTTAGCCAGGCTTTATGTCATCTATCTGTCAATATATAGAGAGAGCATAGTATGTTTTACATGCAGCTTTTGAGGTTGCACCAGTTTTGAGAAGAAGCTCTACCACTAAAGCTGAATTGGCTTGTTGTTGAGGGTTTAAGGCTCTGGGTTCTTTGGGTTCTTGGGATGATTGGACTTGGACTTGGTGTGACTTGGTGTTAGCACTGATGCCTCACAGCTAGAAGGTTCTTGGTTCTAATCCATCCGTTCTAATTGTCTGGTTCCTTTCTGTGTGTAGTTGCATGTTCTCCCTGTGTCTGCGTGGGTTCTCTCCAGGTTCTCCAGCTTCCTCCCACCGTCCAAAGACATGCTGCTTAGGTTCATTGGTGATACTAAATTGGCCTTGACATTGACTGGAGACATGTCCAGGGTGGACCCCACCTCTAGACCAATCACAACTGGGATAGGCTCCATCCTATTAACCTCCATGTGGTGACGTCACCAGAGATTCCCCAGATCTCAGCAATAAAAAGGGGAATCGATATATGAATCATCCTTTAACCTGTTATACAGTATCATTCTATCCTATTCCGTTCTTGCGTGCATCCATTAGTTTCCATTTAGTCTGTACTTAACACTTAAATGCATGTAATACGTGCACATGCAGCTGAACGAATCATTATGTCTAAAGCCACTGTTCCTACACATCACACACACTCTATCAGGTTTTGTTTATCACTTCCAAACTAACCTTGCTAACAAGCCTGTGAAAGGTAAATCTACCGCCTGCGCTCCTGAGCTATTTTTAGAGAACAACAAAGAACATTTGTGAATTTTTTATTGTTGTTTTTGCGCACCATGCATTCTAATTGCTGAGTAAAGGGGCAGACATGATGCAGAATCCTTCAACACAACTGAACAGGCCTACACACAAGCCAGCAGCGGTTGCAGCGTTTCATTTATCATTTCGCTGCTGCGGCTGAGGAAGCATCTCCACCCACTTCCTGTCAAAGTTTGCTTGACAAGGTCGACGTCTTTCAAAGTCATCCTGGATGAGTTTGCCGCTCAATTCTTGGAGGTGAAGAGCTGGAAAGCTCGAGGAAAAGCGAAAAGGGTTTCTGTGACAGACTTGAAGGCATCCAGCTTTCGCATGATGTCTCAGGGTTTAGAGCTTTCGCACGACGCCACTTTCTGCTTGTAATTTTCTTCCGTCCTGGCTTCCTCCTCAGACTGAATTATGTTAGGGCATAATGAGCGAGAGCGCGTGTCTGAGCTGGTAAAGACCTCTTCGAGCGTCCTCAGTGCTG
Source organism: Planiliza haematocheilus (assembly GCA_005024645.1). Classification (NCBI taxonomy): domain Eukaryota; kingdom Metazoa; phylum Chordata; class Actinopteri; order Mugiliformes; family Mugilidae; genus Planiliza; species Planiliza haematocheilus. Next base: position 1,261,515 of record SRSE01000630.1, on the reverse strand, counting down.
GTTAGAATAGACCCATACTGAATACTTTTCATTTCGTCCTACTTAACCTAACAAAACATTCCACGTTTTGCCAAAATGTTTTTGGCTGGGGCGAAATGGTGATGTTGAATATCGATTCCAGGAGGCAGTCAGGTTCAGTGAGGCAGGAAGGTGAATCACCACAGCGCCTCCGCAAGGAGCTCAGACTGGCTTAATGCCAGTCCCATCTATTGCAGCTGATCCCTGGCTGGCTGACTGGCTGACTAGCTGACTCTCTCTTTGACTTGGTTGCTTTCTTGCCCGGTGGCTCTGTTGCAAAACTTGCCGTCTGATTTGCTTGTTGACTGATACACTCTCTCACTGCCTGCCTGCCTGCCTGACTGCCTGACTGCCTGAGCCATGGCTGGATTATTTTTTGGCCGTCTCACTGCTTAAATACAAGTGGATGTCATTGCCATGCAGCTTGACTGTTCAACTGTGAGTGAGAGTAAATGTGATAACACAGTCTGGTGAGTTATGCAAAAGCTACACAATTACCATCCACCACATTTGAAAGGATCACACCAGTGGTTCTGTGTGTTTTAGCTTACATTACTGCAGCCATTCTCCAAACCATATTGCCATAACTGACAAGAGGAACAAACAGCTAATTAGAGCTTAATGTTGGGGAATGATTGTCCAGACTGTTTTCAGTATTAAATGTTCTTACGCACATCTAGTTCAGTCTTCCTGCCATATGAAATCGCGGTGGTGGAATATGAACTTAAGCTGGATTCTTTGTCATGCCACTTTCGGTTTGTACTCATTTGCAGTTGGTTGGCAGCTTTAATCACAAGTTTAACTTCTAATTAAGATTATTCATTAAAAATCTATAAAGTTGACTCAGAAATTCTTATCGTTTTTGTGGTTTCCGTTTCTCAAACGCGAGCACTTTCTAATCTCCTTTTAAAGTTCTAAGACAATTTTAATCTGCTCGAGAATTAAACTATTCCTTTTATGACTTGTATCTGAAAGCCAATAAAGTCTCTAGAAAAGAAGATGTGACTGTAACTGTGCAATGCACATATTCAAGTGTGGGAAGTAAAATGTTGAACTCTAAGACTCCATGCATTCATTTTATACCTCATATCCAACCAGAACTAGTTGGGTGAACGGAAAATTGTCATGTTCTGTGGGTTTGACTGAACTGTAGTTTGAAATGTTGGTGCTTGTGATCTGTTATCTAATAAAAACATTTGTACAGCATGGCAAAGATAGCGGAGCATGTCCACATATGTTCATCCAACTGTGTTTGGGATGCTAGGTACCAAAGCTGACCAGCACTGATAAAATAACACTCAGTGCATGTAGAAGAAGCAAAATACATTTGCAAGCTCCCTGCTAATAATGTATAACTTTAGGTCAGAATATACATTCTCTCTTAATGAGAATATGATTACCGAATGGAAGAGGCCCGACAATAGGTCTCTGGGGAACTCCACGGTTATACTTCCTTTGCCTTAATGCACATTTTTATTGTCCCAATAAATAAATACATGGCAACTTTTGGTGTTTCTCCTTTATGCAACATTCTTTTTAGAACAAAATAAAAATCTGCAGATAATAATATCCCTTTAGCATCGTAAATATGCTGCAACAGATGCAAAGAAAGCCGTAACAAACGGTCCCACAGTTGCAGTAGCATCAGTGGAGAAGACCTCTGGTACGTCCCGTCCTGAGCAGGTTTTAGTGCTCGTTGAGATTTTCAGTTCGTGCACCTTAAATAACAAACGTACGAGTAAGGAAGCAGTCGGTGGAAGAACCGTGGACTTGACGTGACACAATGAGCAACACAAATGCAGCAATAAACAGGAGTCCCACAAACACCTACTGGACTGATGACTCACTGGTGTCCTTTCCTTAGACATATGCAGTCGAGGCAGTTTAAAATATATATCTATGGTGGTTCTTAAAAACAAGGTCATAGAGTGTTTTGTTTGGATGGATGCTTATGCAATCAAGCTGAGTCCATATTTGTTTTTCTTTCATGTGGGAATCAGGCAGGCCTCAGGGGCGGAGGGACAAGTCGGGCTTAGGGGACATTTTTCTTTCCTTTTTTTTTGTTTTTTTTCTCCACATTCAGCTCCGGTCACCTCTGAGCTTTGAGAGAACAACACTGCCAGGAACAATGGAGGCCGAGCTGTGATCTAACAACAACTGACACACTGGTGGGGAGTAGCTGTGAACAAACTGCTCCTCTGCTGCTGCTGCTGCTGCTGCTGCTGCAGCCGCTCCACCAGCCACAGTCACATCCCGCCCCCCCTCCCATCTGGAAAATGCCTCATTGTTTACAGATGCAGCAATGCGGAAAAGGAATATATGTGCACTCTCCCAGGTTTAATTTCACTTTTGCTCATTTACCTATTGTAGCTCATCTGCCTCAAACCTGAGCGCGGCAGTAATAGAACTCTGTCGCCCTCAGCCGTAACACCTCTCTGGCGCTCAGAGAAGGTGGCTAAGGCTGCCGGAGCAGCCACAGAGAGGCATTTATCAGTGTCAGACACACTGCACAGAGGACTCACTGCAACACAGTTGTCAGCATAATTTGGCTGCTTCATAATCTCCGACTCTGCAGCCCTGGGGATTATTCAACTTTTTACCTCCATTCAGCGGCAAGTAATATCTTTCTGTGTCTTGCTGCAGGGTGCAGAGGGCTATCTGAGCCCATAGCAGGGCCGGCGCTGTGTTTGAACTTTCTGACCAGTGGAGAAATGATTTTATATGGCATTTATAGATGGAGCAGCGTAATTATAACATAGCTGGGTAGTCAGAGAAACGATGAGAGCGATGGGAATTTACACAAAGCCACCTGAGGGCAAAATGCAGGCTGCTATTTATGGATCTGTGCTGCCGATGATGCAAGATGGATTTCTCCTATTAGCTGGTGGATGTTAAAGTTAAAAAATAAAAACAAAAAGTCGGAATCTAGCAACGTATTCTTAGTGTGAGCGATTCAAACGATGAAAAATTAGATTTGATGCATGCAACTAATTTTATTGTAGACCAGTTTAGCTATTAGTTTGAGTTGTTCCCCAGCGTAAAAATGATGGATCATTTGTTCATACAATTAAAACAACTTAGTAATTCAATTTACTTTATGCTCAGCTTCTTTACATTAGTGAAACATAGACAGAGCCGCCATGGTTTTACCATAATGCTGCAAAAGAAAAAGAGTTTAGGGTGCAATTTTCTTTTTCTTTTATCTCAGATTTGCACATTTTATGTTAAGTTGTTGCACCTTAGGCCTTTGAGGAAAATAATTTCAATCCTGTGTATGTGAAAATTGACTGTAAAGCTGTCTTTGTCTTGACTTTGACTTGAGGAAGGTTCTGGGTTCTAATCCATCATGTTCCGACTGGTTCCTTTCTGTGTGTAGTCTGCATGTTCTCCCTGTGTCTGCATGGGTTCTCTCCAGGTTCTCCAGCTTCCTCCCTCCATCCAAAGACATGCTGGTTAGGTTAAGTGGCCTAAATTGCCCCCCCACCTTCCGCCCAGGACCCTCCAGAGGACAAGCAGTTACGGAAAAAGAATGAATGTTATTGGGTTTAAATATGTAACGTATGATGGAAGTAACTTACATGTAATCTAACGTCAGAAACGTTCTTCTAACCTGAGCTGTGTTTCTTCTTTGCCCTTTAAGTCGAATTTCTCCGTATTTAAGATGCTTTTTTTTTTACATCATATTATTGCTACTGATGATATTAATCAATGGTTTATGTTGTGTCTTCTGCCGTCTGTCCTATGCACGTGATAAACAGTGGGAACACAGCTGGCTTCAGCGTTACTATTCTCCATCAGCTCGATGTGTTTCCATTCATTGCAGATGCGGATCCTGTTTGCATTCACCAAGGCAACTCAACAGGCACGCCGCGTCGGACACGTTTGAACGGATTCTGACCTCACGGCGCACGGTGAAGGGCGCCAAGTAACGCTAATGTCCTATGCAATAAGCTGGATTTAGATTGGGGTATTAGAGTTAAAGACGTGATTGAACCTCCATGATAGACCATGAAAGGCCATGAATTACAATTATTCAATTAAACAAAAACAGCTTTAAGCAAGCAAGCAAGCTTAGCATTCCTACACTGGTTATATTTGTGTGTAATTTTTGATGCAGCCGTGCAGGCCAAGAGGTCTTACAGTCGTTTCAACGATAACAATTCACCAGTGTAGCAATAAATCTGGGAAATAATTTACTACAGCTTCAGAGAGCCTGAGCGGCTGAGGCAGGGAGCTCCAGAGCCAACAGCTTGCAGCCTGCAGCAGGAAAACCCTCTGTGCTGAGGTGAATTTTAAAAAAGCACCGGAGGAGTTCTACCTGAAGATATCGGGACTACTTATGAGGGAGGAACATTTTCCAAAAGACGACCGGGAGCCTGGCCGCGCGGGGCCTGCAACGCCAACAGGAAAGTCTTCAAATCAATTTTAACTAGTTGCAACTGAAAAGTGTCCTCCAAGAACAGGCTGATCTCATCTCACAGAATGCGAGCGGTACGCCAAGTCATGCTGCTCACTCTCGGTGCGATGACTGGTATCTGGAAACCTTGGCACAGTCGTTTCCTCCTCCGTCTCCTCCCAAACTCCCATGCATGAAACATTTTAAAGATGGAGTCATATAAACCAGATGTAAGTCAACGTAAAGGTCTTCTTATAGCATCAATGCCTGGTTTATTTGCTGTGTATGAGATTGGTTTGCTAAGTTTCTTGTTCTGAAAGCGCGTAGAAGTCTGGACATTTAAATTAAGTAAAATAAAAAGTCACATGCTGCAAGCCCTCACTGTTTAGTCCACCAAGGACAAGCATCAACACACGGTTTTTATTGTTTAAACAGTGTGAACCGTGATCAATCTGTCAGCAGATTTTCTTCACACTGCTGAATTTCAGCTGTTTTCGTTCTGGACATTGTCTGGACACAGACAGGTTGTCTGCTCAGCCACACGGCGGCTCAGTTGGACGTTACACGCTCCGTATTAGGATGCTGGCCGGGCGACGTCTGCTTAATGTTTAATGTCTGATTCGGACATTTGCATTCACACATGCGCCTTCATTCGGGTGACGTCCCGGGAAATGTCAGGCATGTGTGAGAGAGAGAGAGGCTTAAAGTGTATCCAGGCCAAAAAAATAAAAATAAAAAAATGGCAGCATTGTTAGCCAGAGAGGTGCTATCAGGTTTGTGAAAGCACACAACCTGGTCCAAGTTGTAAATGCAGCCGGGGTTGTTCCACTGCACAGAACAGCAGAGTGAAGCTCTTCATAAAAGACAGTGTTTTTATGTAACTGTGCACCAGTTTACACTCAATTGTTGAATTCTAAGTCTGAATCTTTCCTGTGGTTAAAAAAACAACTACAAATGCAAATGCAAGGTCTACAGCGTCCCCAGCACAAAAGCCTCCAGCGGGACCTTACCTGAGCCAGAGTTGTGTTTATCTGTGTTGGACGTCGTGTGAGAGGTGGAGGTCGAGGCCACCCTCTGGTCCGAACTCATGCTGTCCTGGCCCAGAGGGGAGCTGGACTTTCTCGGCTTCTTGTCCGTCAGGTGCAGCGGGGAGCTCTTCTTGGGGGGCTGCAGTGGTCTCCGGGGCCTGGCGGTGGCATTGACCTTCAGCCAGGCTTGGGCTTTGTACTCCACGATCTCCCCGTAGTTGGCTCGCGTCACCCGGCACTCGTACAGTCCCTCGTCGCTCTTGCCGACTCTGGAGATCTGCAGTTTGTGCGAGATGTCGTTGCCCTGGACTTTCACTGTCTGTTAGGGTAATTAAAAGAGACCGCAGTGTCACAACATTGATAACGGCGGACGGTGTGATGAAATACTACAAGGTTCCATGATTCACCATGTCTCTTTATTTTACAACACGCTACAAGGCTCTTATACGGCGCCTCTCACAGGAAGCTTCACATCCCCCTCTACTCCACTGAATCCCCTCAGGCTTTAGACTAACTTCTTTCTCAGTAAATGGAATATTATGATGTAATTTCACGATAAAGGTAATTTCCTGGAAAGCCAACTGAGGCACTTATTACAGATAAACTAACTAGATGGAATGTATGTTTTGGTCATTTTTTTTTTTTTTTGGAAATTAAGATACTCAATCATAGTGACACAGCAATATTGTGAATCCAATACTGCCATAAAGCAGTCCTGATCATTGCAGTTTTGCCTGTAATGGCCTAATATATCCAAAAATATATTAACAAATGCAGTAAAGAAAAGTCGCTGGTGGACGAATGCATGTCCTTTGCAATAACCTGAATTTAGAGGGAGGTGTTACGAGTTAAAGGAACCTCCATGATAGACTGTGCAGCAAAGGCCGGTTATTCAATTAAACAAAAAAAGCCAGCAAGCTAGCATTCTTATGCTCATATAACGTCAGTAATTTCTGGTGCAGCCATGCAGGCCAAGAGGTGAAAGCTTCAGCGATACCAGCGTAGCAGCGACGGAAATGAATCTGGAAGATAATTTACTGCAGCTTCCTGCAGACGAAAGACCCTGAGTACTGAGTTGATATCTAGGAAGCACCAGAGGAGCTGAGCCTGAAGATATCGCACGACTTGTACGACCTAATATAATCAGAAATATGTAATAAACGCACATGGAAAGGAAGATATCTGGTGGATGGTCATATATATGTATGGACGCTAAAACAGAGCAGCTGGACTGGGCTTAGATCAATGTGGCTGGCTTGGCCATTGCAGAATATTCCACTTTTAGTCAAACTGTAAGAAACTTAAGAGTGATTTTTGACATTTTTTTGAACTTTGACAAACAAATTGACAATGTTGTCAAGTTGGGCTTTTTTCATCTGCTTCTTCTGGCAAAAGTAAAAACCTTTTTAAACCGTCATGACTTCTAAAAGGCTATTCACGCTCCAGTAAGCTCCAGACTGGACTACTGCAGTGTCCTGTATATTGGTGTCTCCTAGTCCTCTGTTGGACGCCTTCAACTTGTGCAAAATGCAGCTGCCTATCTTTTAAGTAGCACTAAGAGAAGAGAGCACATAACTCCTATCCTATTCCAAGAGTGGCATTTGAGTCTAAATTAACCCTCTCCGAGTGAAATCAGGCCCTCTTCAGGTTTCACCTCAACAAATCCATCAGAGGGATAGCAGGAACTTCAGGAGAGGCCAAATCAACAGAAAAAAAAAAAAAGAACCCACTGGTGAGCTTGGCAACATAAAAAGACTTGGACGTCAAAAGACAAACGTGATGGATGATGGTGGGATCCCTTCCATGGTAAATAAAACCCCCCAAGTGAATGAGACTTGCCAGGAGGCAGACATTTCATTATCCAGGTCTACTATAAAAAGAAGACTTCACGAGGAAAAGAAATCCACAGGGTTTACTGCAAGGTGCAAACCATTCATGAACCTAAAGAAGAGTGAGGCCAGATTAGACTTTCCCAAAATAATGAAAAAAAAAAAAAGAAAAGAAAAAACAACAAAACAATCCTTTGGACAGATTAAACTCAGATCAACCTGTACCAGAAGGACAGAAAGGAGAAGGAACAGAGAAGGCTTAGAACGGCTCATAAGCCGAAGCATAAAACATCCTCTACAAAGAAAACACAGACGAGCAATGACCCAAAACATACACTGAAAGCAACCCAGGAGTTTTTCAGTTTAGATGAGAGTCAATTGACCGAGCTCCAAGGCGACTGTGGCAAAGAAACAAACTTTTAACCTTTTAACAGGAAGAAACTTTGAGTAAAGTCCAGCTCATGTGGCGGGACCCATCTGCTGGAGGTAGATCAAGTAAGGAGACGGAAAAGGTTAGAGAATTATCCTGGAATGGGCGAGTCTGTCACATGATCTTAGCCCTATCAAGCTGCATGTCGCAAGATAAGGATAAAACTAAAGACAGACTGACCACTAAAGCTTCCAGACCTCAGGAAGACTGCAAAATGTTCATGTTAGTCCTACATTTTCCTACTGTTTAAGTGCCAGTGAATAAAATAAGACATAGGGGGTTAAAAATAACAATCCGTGAGTTATATAATAATGCAGTGTAGTGTGTAAGGTACATTGTTTGACAGTAGGTCTTGTGGCTAACCATTTTCCTGAGAATGATGTCAAAAAAATGCATAAATAAGTGACAGAACAGAGAAAAGAAAAGAAAAAAAACATGTGCCAAGCCCATGAGTCAGTCTGAATCCAGGACTGTGCATTTATTAATAAAGGGTGAAGGAGTGCGTCCGTCCAGCTCAGAGAGCAGAGGCACGAAGACTCACCCATGCGTGGTAATCAGGGCAACTCAACCAGTGGTACACATGGAAGGCAAAGGTTTGCTCAGGCCACGTCCCAACCTTTTTAGTTTTTTCTTATCTTCACCAAGGTGCAGATACGTTCAGTTTAAGATACTTGACCTTTAATGTGGAAAAGAAACGCCGGTAATGTTGATTTAAAACATATTTTGGGTGAGTTTATTTGTCTGTGGGCGGCACAGTGGTGTCGTGGTTGAATCCTTGGGCCAGTCGGTCAGAGCGTTCTCTCCAGGTTCTCCAGCTTCCTCCCACCGTCCAAAGACATGCTGCTTAGGTTCATTGGTGATTCTGTCTCTCTGTGTTAGCCCTGTAATAGACTGGAGACCTGTCCAGGGTGGACCCCGCCTCTAGACCAATGACAGTGGCCAAGCAGTTATAGAAAATGTCTACTATTTCTCTTCTGCCTCTCAGAGAATCAGTTAACCCTAACCCTAAGCACATCCATGTTTCTCTAATGAAATTCTCCTGTTTAAAGAATACCATTGTATTACTGTGTTCCAGGTTGTAGCAAGTTGTAAAATGCAGGTTATCTCAAAAGATTCTTGTCATTTCTGATGACAGCAACTGAAAAGACAAAGGCTTAAATTAATCCTGACATATCAACGCAGTGGCACACATGGAACTGAAACGTACAAGTTGTAATCAAACTTGCTCTGTAATGTCATGTTGACTTTCGCGTCGTCTTTTCCAAATGTTCCGGCTGAGTAAGTAAAGTCATGTGACGTTACACACATCTCTGGTTGGGTGATGTTCGTGCAGATTAAATCCAAACGAGTCTAGCAGTGAGTGTTTAGTGTTTTGTGCGCTATGAAGAAGTAATGGTTGTCGTATTAGTGTGCCACTGATGCAGGTTGATCATGAAACCCAACAACACACGTTTGCCCAAGCTAAAGCCTTGACTTGTCATCTGACAACTTTAGTAGCGCCAACACTGACGTTAACGTTAAGTACGCCTCTGTGCATAACAGTAATAAACAGTGTTTCTAGTGGGAGTCAAGCAGGCGTCTGGTCTTAGCCACAAAATCCAGGATTTGATGTTCATTTCAGTTGCTGCATCCTACTCTTTAATCCTTTTTGGGATTCATGGGACATTAATCTGCCCATTTATCAACTTGGTCAAAGGAAAACAACGACAAATAAATGAAATCTAAATAAAGGGATAGTTTGTCAATGAGCTCCTGAACATTGTTCTATATTGTGCAGGAATGTTATGGCCTAAGTGGGCGTGGCCTATATAATGACCCTAACCCTAATCAGATATTACTGAAGCGCCACCTTGAAATTGGTTGACATGGTTCCCACTTTTCACCTCTACTACCGTCCAAGGTGCCCCACCCTGGACGTGTTCCTTCATCGAGAGGTGGGGTCCACCCTATCCCAGAGTCTCCAGTCTATCAAAGGGCTAACACAGAGAGACACCTGTTACGCCTGCCGGCGTATTTAATATTAGTTATTTGCTTTTTTTTCATATTGAGTAGGTGTGTGCCCGGTCGAGGAGGTGATTGGTACGAAGGTCCCGGTTCTGGCCCCGGATTGGCTGCAGCATTGAGCTCCCCCCCTTTAAAAGCGGCCAAGATGGCGCGTCTACCGGGCAGCAGGATCTCGCCTCATCCTCCTCCTCTCCCAACCGGCCACAGTTTTTGTTCTTTTGTTCTACCTGAGTTTTGTTTGTTCGATTACTTTGAGTAGTAGGGGTGGACTGCCAGTTTTGTTACCACATTTTTCTCCTGTTTATTTAGATAGGGAGGTAAGTGTTGTGTCTTTTGTTTGCATTGTTTAGGTTAGCTGATTTATTTCTAAGAAGGATTCTTTTATTTGTTATTTTGGCCTTGGTCCACCCCGAAGATACTATCACTCACTGTTAAATAGTTTTGCTTTATTTAAATAAATAATTTCTTTATATTTCATTAAGTGTGTTTCGGTGGCTACTTGGGACTTGGGGAAGATGGGGGCTTTTAATCATGTTGTGTACCAGACACCCCTAGATGGGGCATAACACACCCTATCCCAGAGTCTCCAGTCTATCACAGCGCTAACACAGAGAGACACTCACACCTACGGCCAATTTAGAATCACCAATGAACCTAAGCAGCATGTCTTTGGATGGAGGGAGGAAGCTGGAGAACCTGAGTACCCATGCAAACTCCACACAGAAAGGCCCAGATTGGATTCAAACCCAGAAGCTTCTTGCTGTGATGCATCAGTGCTAACCACCACTCCACTGTGCCGCCCGCCCTGAGCCTGTCGTCAGAAGCAAATGGCTGCCATGTGATTGTGTTGATGGGTAAAGCCCAGATATCTGTACAGTCACAAAACTGGCATTTGTACTTTAGCCTAATCAAAACTTTAGAGAGTGAGCTCAGTCTGTGATGCATTCTTGTCCACGAGGACTCTCTCACAAGCTGACTGTGCTGGGTGATGATATTGCACTTCTAAAAAATGCAGGAATGCAGCTTCATTTCAAGAATAAAGTCGAATAGTTTAAGATCCTATAACCTAGCTTTGAATAAACCGCCGTCTACAAGTTAGCTTGATGTCTAATCTGTCGCTTTTGATTCCACGTGACTGCTTGAGCATCTCAGGGCTCCAGTGAGGTCATTCAGAGGAAGGCTGCATGGTGCACCAGGCACAAAAAGCTCACACAGAGCGGCAGGAAAAAAAGGGGCGGAATGGCTGCTGGGGCACGAGCGCAGGAAGGGAACCACTCTGACAGTAATAATATACTGCCGCTGATTTCACTGATTAGCTCCTTTCTCTGGCTGAAGGTGTATTATTCGGGAAAATCAGCGGCTGTTGTGTTTGCTCAGGATGAGACGCTGGCAGCTCGGGTCAGGATGGAGCGGCGGACGGGAAGCACCAACCGGGGGCCGCGTGACGCTTTTCCCTTTTCAACTTACACTTATTTTTGTCCCGTCGTCGTCAGGGTCGGGCTCCGGTATCATCTCCATCTAGGAACACAGAGAAAGAGAAAAGAAAGAATTGGCGTCAGAAGTGATAGAAGTCCGCTGAGTAACACGTAGCTCTAAGAGCCACTCTGAGACGTGGATGCGTTTTATGCAAGCCGAGCGTCGGACTCCGTGAAAACCAACAGCGAGATCACTACGACAACTTTGAGAGGAGGCATCATCTATCCACCGAGGGGTATAAATCTTTCAAAGCAACATGCACACACAGTTTACAGACCGAGCGACTGCGTTCCTACTGTTCCGCCTTTAAAAGTAGACGCCACTCTCGCCACCGTTTCCGATTTATTTTTAGGTTCTTTGAGTGCTTCCGCCGAGAAATTAAAGACAGTTTCCAGATGCCGCTGTGAATTGAGGATGGGAGGAGAAGAAAAAAAGAAAAACACAGGTTCAAACCAGGATGCCGAGTGATAAACGGCGATACACAGCTTCCGGAGACAAATTACCCCTCGAAAACCTCCATCAGTCTCTGCAGTAAAAATAATATTACCCATGAAAACTTATGACAAATAATAAAATGTCAGAAGGACGGGAATAGGTTTTCTCAAAAGCACAAAAAAAACACAGAATTGCAGCACAGCTCCCGGGCTCAAGAAATGTCTCCTTTGAGCCCTGCTGGCATAATTCTAGCACGGTGGCAAGCACTAAGCCTACAGCCTACATCATGGACTGGGCATTGATTTTAGAGGCTATAATTTATTTATCCCACATCGGATGCCAAATGGACGCGAGCCCTGCAAAAAAAAAAAAAAAAAAGAAAGTAAAAGAGGCTGCTGACTACAAAGCTGAAGAGGAGCGAGCAAGAGCGGCACGGCAGAATGGGAGGAGGAAGTTTCTCCAGAGGACATGCGAGCAATCGGCTCCACAGTGGAGACAAAAAAAAAAGAAAAGAGAAAGGAAGGGCAGGAGAGGGATAAGATGGCTACTTATGAGCGGTTTGCTGCAGAGAGCGTTCCTTCAAGTGCTGTAATTACCTCGGAGGAACCGAGGCGTTTTTCTCTGGAGGATGTTCGGCAGACAGGTGATTAATGAGCAGAATTAGGAGCCGTGGCTCTCTCTGTCTGCATGTATGCACGACTCCTACATCGCGACTTTCGCAGATGGACCCGGCATCCTCCATTGTATCTGGGAGACGTCTTTTAACGACGAGGCAGGATTAATTGTCCTCCTCTCGTCTGTTTCAAGTCATCAATTTGGGCCTCCGCTTTTATACAGCACTAAAAACAGCGGTTATACGGGCTCGGCGGCAGTCTGTATATGTCACCTGCGGAGGATGGCGTTGGACTCAAACTGGAGGACAGATGCTCGGCTCTGTCCCACGCAGACTGGCTGCTGCGTTCAGGAAAACATAGATGAAGGAATGGTTTAATTGCGTCTCAGAAATGTCATTAAGGAGAATCCTACGTGGCTTTTAAAGTGGCTTTTCATCACAACACGGCCCAACGTTATTATTTCTCCAGCTTCTAATTGATTAGTTTGATTTTTTTTTGCAGTGTAATAAACACCAAATGAACGGTTTTCATTCTTTTAATTAAAATTCCACGCTGATATTACTCAGAGCAAACCTCGCCGTGGCTCCTCTGAAAAGTCGCTCGGGTACGAATGATGAACGTGCAGCCGTTCCTGCCGCTCCAGACCGGTCTTACGGGTGTCATTTCTGTCTTTTTGCCATTCTACCCCGTCACCTGCCACTCTCCTTCCAGATCTCAGATGTCCTTCATCATCTCTCTCATTCTTTAATCATTCGTTCCTCTTTGACTCCCACGCCAGCCTCACCTGTCCCCCCTGCTGCTGGTATCTCACTTTATGCACACACACACACATCGTACAAGGCAGTGGTTTTATATGCGTTGGTTGGCGGATCGTTTCTTCATCGATGTTCTAAAAATAGTTTTGTTCTTATACAGCACACTGATGTATTTAAAGGAGTACAGCGCCATTCAATACAGGCTCTTGTTGGGAAAGACCCATTTTTCATAAAAATAGTGCAATAGCTGCTCAAATCATGATTTGGGAATGGACCTACTACAATTGCATATGTACCAATCAGCCACAACTTTATGACCACCGACAGGAGAAGTGAAAACATTAAAAACCATCTTGCTCCAGTTCAGTGTTCTGCTGGGAAACTTCTGGACCTGGCTTCATTCATTGGTGTGGAGATTACTTAGACATGTAGCACCCACCTAGACCAGACCAGGCACCCCCACCCCATAGCAATGACACTCCTTGATGGCAGCAGCCATCCCCAGCAGGATGCAGCCACAAAAACACTTTAGGAGGAAGAACAGCACAAGGTGTTGACCTGGCCTCCACATTCACTAGATCCCAAACTGATCAAGTATCTGTGGGATGATCCACAGAGGCCCCTCCCCTCAAAGACCCCCCTACTAAAACCAGAGGACACCCTCAGAAGGGTTAGGGTTAATGCATTAATAATGCAACAGCCAAACCCTGATTGTGGTTTCATTTGGGGAATCACCAAGGCCAAGCCTCAGAATGGGTCAAATAAACTGGATTTTATAGTGTTTTATGATGGATCTCTGTAGAGTTTGGTTTCCAATATGGAGTCACCTTCATACACATTCCCATGCTTTAATACTATCAAGAATTTGTAATCTCCAATCCAAAGCCAAGATCATTCTCATCAGATTATTAAGCAATTGGTCAAAGCTGCAAAGATGCACCATTGTGTCTGCAGCTGGCTAACGGAAGGTTGCTGAAGATGCCGTCGTGAAAATATCAACAGAAAGCAACTGTTAGCCAACAAGGACTGCTCACACAAACTTTGCACAAACGTACTTTCCCCCAGTCTCACTTCTAGAAAAGCAAAGAACAGACACGCCCACTTCATTCTACATTGGCCAGATGAACCCGGTGAGCTGCTCCTGCCAGTCTGACGGGACGCACCTCGGTCTTCCTTCCCGCCGCCTCACACGAGCCGCGGTGTGATCATCAAACTTGAATTTTTAATCACGCGGAGGATGTCACCGAGGTTACCGTGTGCCTGGCGAGTATGAATATTTAAGGGGAAGCCACAGATTGGGAGCACAGGGAGTTTGGCGCTTGACAGGTTGTTACCAGGCAGTTGAAAAGACTCTGGGAGTGTGGAATATTTTTGGAGCTTCAATCTGATGGAGGTGGAAATTTCAAATGCACCCACACACACACACATATATCGCATGCTAGACCTGAAAATAAGCCCCTCGTCATTCGCTGTATTCTCTTCAAAAGGATCAAAGCGCCCCTGAAATAAATTCGGTAACTACTGATAATTAGGTACCGTGTGGGAGCATCGTCACTGTTTATTTTTTTCCACTTTGATTTCCTCATTGTCTTTTTTATCCTGATGCTAACTGAGGAAGAGTCAACCGTGGATATTGCAGATTGTGAACAATGCTCTCATTTTCTGCATCTCTTCGTTCTTCTACAGTAGGTCCATTTAGGTCCAAACGATCTGCTTGAAACATGCTCAGTTTACTGATCCTCATCTTGGTTCCTGTTCCATTTAAGAAACATGCAGCCTGTTTTATCTCCATGTATCTTTTAGTCTTGTTTAAGCTGAACGAAGAACGACAGGCTGGTCTGAATTCATATTAGAGACTCAGCCATGTCACAGATCAAGGTTGTGTCGATAAAAAGGACTTAGAGAATGAATCGAATGTGCAGAATGAGATTGTGCCACAACCTTGGAATGGGAACTGATCGGTCATCACTGAGCTTTGTCCTGGTGGCCTGAAGAGCTAAGTGGACCTCTCAAAGATCAGGACACTTGAACATACATCAGCATTATATTAACTACATAGAAAGATAGAAACCACTGTTGGAAAAAAAGTGCAAACAGGCAGTTTTTTGAGTCTTTTTTTGCCAGTCAGTTTCATTTTTCTGTCCACTTCCTGCTTCACTTGCAACTTTCGCAAAACTTTTGCTGAAGACGAGTCATACAACTGTTAATATCACTGAACCTCCTCAATTTATCGTTCCTCCATGTGTTCCATCTTGACTGATCCAGAACAATCAACAATTTAAGAAGAGAAGCAGCCAGAAATACTAAAGCATAAATACGCAGCAACCAAACGGACCAATCACAGCTCTTGCGCTCTGCGACGCCACGGCGCATAGTTGCGTTTCTAGCCAGGTGCACATCTATGGCATTAGGGTCTCAACTGTTGGCGTAACGCACAAGTCTAAACTACTAAAATTAGTGTTTTAGTTTGATCCAAGTCCTGCCCACTAATCTAGAGGGGGCGTGGCTTATGATCTATACTGCAGCCAGCCACCAGGGGGCTTCACTTGGAGCTTTGACTTTAGTTTAGAGAAGCTGTCTTAGTGTCCACTTTTTATACAGTATAAACATGCAAAACAGTTATGCATACTTTAAGGAAAGGCTTCTTGTAGAATATTTATTACTACATGAGAGACATGTTTTATTTAGTCTGTCAGTATGAAGGTACTGTTCAGTGCTGCCCAAACATAATCAACTGGATCTTTTCTAATTGTATTTCTGACGCTTCAATACAAATCAAGTCTGCTCTGACACATACGGTCTCCAGGAAGTAGCTGCACACTCACAGCTAAAAAGCCTTCCCCTTCTCTTGGCCACTTAAACCCTAAACGGTGTTACACACTCACTCAGCGGGGTGAGACAAAGGTTCAGGTTTAAGCAGTGCAGGTGGTGACTGACCCTTGGGGCTTACTGTAGCTGTACGCACTCTCAGTCAAGACCATTCAGTAGTAAGGACCTGCACAAACATGACCGAGCTTTACCTCACTGCTGCCGATGCTCGCTCTTGTACGAACTAGCTGCCCCCCTCACCTCCGATGGAGCTGAGCTGTATGCAGAAAAATACCCAAGACAATGCTCGGGAGGTTCTGAACCCACCAGATTGATTTGTTTACCAGGCTTACAGTGGACTCTGGGCTTCTGTTCCAGATCTCAGAAGTGTGTAATCTAATGTTTATTTCAGCTGGAGAATATGACATCGTGTTAACTCATGTCAGCTTATGTTACTTTCAAATAGGGATGTCTTCATCCCGATTCTTTTTTGCACCTTATCCGATAATATCTTTTAATATTCAGGATTGGGTGATCTGAGTCCTAATCCGATCATAAATAAACTAAATCTCTTCTCCTGTAGCTTCCCAAAGTCTGTCCTTGTCTTCCTTGTCTTCTCCTAGAGTTGGTCTCCTGTGTCTTCCCAAAGTCTGTCCTTGTCTTCCTTGTCTTCTCCTAGCGTTGGTCTCCTGTGTCTTCCCAAAGTCTGTCCTTGTCTTCCTTGTCTTCTCCTAGCGTTGGTCTCCTGTGTCTTCCTAAAGTCTGTCCTTGTCTTCCTTGTCTTCTCCTAGAGTTGGTCTCCTGTGTCTTCCTAAGTCTGTCCTTGTCTTCCTTGTCTTCTCCTAGAGTTGGTCTCCTGTGTCTTCCTAAAGTCTGTCCTTGTCTTCCTTGTCTTCTCCTAGAGTTGGTCTCCTGTGTCTTCCTAAAGTCTGTCCTTGTCTTCCTTGTGTTCCCCTAGAGTTGGTCTCCTGTGTCTTCCTAAAGTCTGTCCTTGTCTTCCTTGTCTTCTCCTAGAGTTGGTCTCCTGTGTCTTCCTAAAGTCTGTCCTTGTCTTCCTTGTCTTCTCCTAGAGTGGACTGGATTCAGTCCAATAAATCTTCCAGTCAAAGTTAATGTAGTGTGGAGAGGGTAGCTGGTACCTTGTGTTCTCTCTGCTCATCCAACGCTGCCATAAACTCCCTAACCCTCTCTGGTGAATCAAGGTGGTAGTACTGAAAGAATGATGATCAACTACTACCACCTCTCCAAACATCCACATGCATATGTACTCATTCCTGTCTGACTTCATTTTCCAGAGTTAAGCTCTTCCACACAGATAGTCAAGTGATTTCGGTTCCTCGTCTTCTTCTTTGTGTTTCTTTTTTGCAGCTTGACGCTCGGCAACAAAGAGGAAGAAGACGTTTTTACGCTACAGGGACGTGGTGTTGGTTTATGGCAGACCTATAATAAATAACTACAAGGCCTTGGCTGAAGCCCGATGCAGATCCAATCCTTTAAAAAGAAAATGTCTGGATCAGGACATCCCTACATTTAAATGTCACGCAGATGCTTTAAAATAGCATGAGAACGTAAACAGGGACAGAATGAATGGCTGACATTACACACACACACACACACACACGCTACTTCTACATATCATCCAAGACTGCAGCATCAGGATTCACTGACTAATCTCCCACAGCAAAGCCAAGCTCTGACTGTGGGAGGATGAAAAGAAACAACAACATTATTATTATTATTATCATTATTATTCGATTTTTTTAAAAGACAATATGACTGCACTCGCCTTGCTCACATCCTGAGGATAAACCCGTGCCTCGGCAGACCTCTACCTTTCATATATTTTAAAATATTTTACCCAAACTGACTCTGACTTTGAATTCACAAGCACTAAAGCTTAAAATAAAAAAAATAAATTAAATTTTAAAAAAAAGCCTGTATTTTATGAGTGTGAACCCATTAGTCACCCGGCACTGTACGAGTACAATTAAGGTAATTGCGACATAATGAATGTCCCGTATCAATTTAGAATCCTGGCATTTATCACCTGCTGCGAAAAGACATTTATCTGCCTCTAAGATGTTCCTGTGTGTGTCAGATAAAAAGACAAGGCTTTCATGGAGAATAATCACGTTTTGTCACATTTAACCGTTTCAGCTCGTCTGGGCCTTTTCTCCTTATCTGAACATCTACCTGACAGCCGGAATAAGTTTCCCGTGACAGCGACGTAAAACTTTTCCCTGCCACTCTGGGAGTAAACCTCCATTATTTTCCCATTTACATTTCATTTCTGTCGCATGAGTGCCTCCTGAGCCAAAGCCGCAGCCGCTCGCAAGTATCTCAATTTCAATCGCTTGTCTCTTTATTGCGGAACCCTTCCACCATGACACGGCGCCATTCTTCATGCAAATCTCAAATTGACTTCTTGTAAAATGTGCTCCGCAATTATTGTACATCAAAAAAGCTTCATTGAGTTGCTGAAACTGAATTAATGTCACTTGAAGAAAAACGGTCATCATTTAAAGCTGAACTACGGACGAGGCCACCGCGCGTCGCTGCCATCATACTGCAGCCCTTCGCCAAGAAGGAGGGGGGAGGGGCACATTAACCAGGCCAAATATTTAAATCAGTTTATCCAGCAACCGTCGGCTGTACAAACAAACACTCAGAGGAGGTTAAAGTCAGGTCGTGGGCTTCTTGTGACACGTTAAAGCCTGTAATCTAAGGCTGTGATTGTGGAGGAAATGTCTCATTTTGTACAGCAGTGACAAGCTCCTCATCACCAGTTTGCATAATGTAACAGCAGCTTAGCTCTTGCATTGAAATGCATATAAAAACACCTGGAAATTGTGCTTTACATATGGAACAGAAGTAAATACCTCTGTCATGTTCAATATGTCATGTACGTCTTATGAAAACGGAGATATGATGCAAAAATGCAAACAAACATGAGTAAGATTTAAATAGGAAAATAATTAACTCTGTTATATGCTTGTTTCTTTGTGTTGTTTTTTTTTTACAATGATGTTAATTATTACATTTAAAAGTGGCTTTTGTCACTTTTATCAAGCTACCTGCGTCCATTTGCTTCCAGCCTTCATGCAAAGCTGAATTCTGTTCTGCAGCCTCAACGTCAGGGCCCTGGTTTTGCGCATCATATCTTTCTTTCACACCATCACAGCTTACTAGACCACTGTGAAAAGGCCATTACTGCCCCAACTTCATTGTCTTTATTGGCAAACACTTGTGGCTTTCTCCACTTAGATCTATTATCTCGGTAGTAAGAGACTCAAGAGGGAAACCAGAGCCTGACATGAAGGATTATGAGGCATGTGGTGAAGTTGGACTTAATATGCAGGACGCTGGGATTAGGGAAAAGCAGAAACAACAAAATATATTAAATGAAAAAGTTGGAAATGATAACTAAAGGCGCTGCAGTTAAAATAAACAAAGAAACACAGGGAAGCATGAGTCTAAGACAAACAGAGGTAACGTAGCATACGACATGACAGTGAACAAAGGGAAAGGCAGGGCTATATATACACACATGGGCGGAGGAGTTAACCACACACAGGTGAGACTAATGAGGGCGGAGCCACAAGGAGAAACGAGACAACGAGAAACACCAAGGAAGCACAAGGAAAACCAAACCATGACAAGGCCATCTTTACCAGGCTTCAGGCTAAATGTCATCAATGCACTGTTTTTTGTTTTTTTTGCTGCATCTCAGAAAGTGCCTCGCAAAGCAAATACCAGGTGACTTAGAGAAAATGAATAGCAGCAGATTAGTGCACATGACATCTATACAGCCATAGTCTACTGATACTCTGTGCATTCAGCCTTTTCCGTTTGGTGAAGCTGTCCCGTTGTGAACTCCTTTTTCGGGAAGCATTTGCATAATTGGATTTTTAGCTGATATTTGATGATTGTGCAACTCTTTCAGTACTTTGCCCTGTTCATTATAGATACGGCATAGTAGGGGTAGTGTGATCCTGCTGCACATCCAGGTTTTCATACCTAAAACACCTTCATACTTTAAAAGCCATATTCATATATCTAGGCTGTGTTCCCTGTGCATCCAGATCCATTTCGTTAGCATTTGATGAGTCTCTTTTGTCGCATACCTGGCCAAATGTGCACAATTTTGAAGTAATGGCAGGATATTTCCAATGCACCACTGGGGTACGATAGCAGAAAAAAGGGTCCCGAAGATCTGAAACGGCGTATCTCTGTGTCAGTCTCTTAAAATCAAAGAGCAAGGCTTCCTTTGTAGAGCCGCCATTTGCGCTGATGCTCAATAATGACATGAGGAGGAATCCATCCCGGAAGAAGGCTGAGGTAACAGTTTCTCCCCCCACAGCAGCAGGAAATAGGCCGGCATCCGCTGCAGCAACATGATGGCATGTTTTGCGTAAGACAAATATAACCCACTGGAGTTAATTACATGCCCGTTCGGCCGCTGTTATTAAAAGCAACGAGCCCGTGGCCTTTCTCCCAGGGATGCTGACGGGCGTCGGGAGCTAAAATCCACCTGGATGAGGCAAACTCTGACGCATCGCACATCATAGGTTGATGATGCTGCACGGTGTAAGAGCATCTGCGGGGAGCGTGCGTCTGCGAAAGGCAGCGCGAGGTTGTTTAAACTGATTTAATGTGATGAAGATCATGAAAATCTAAATAAAAGAGGAGGTATTCTTTCTATCGGAGCTCTGGAGACGGAGCAGGAGGCAAGCAGTCTGACAACAGCGCCGAGATAAATTAAACAGTGGACTCGACCCAGATCCTTCATCATTTTTTAAAAATATACCAACAACTCCAACTTGAAGCACAAGACTTGATATGACGTACTGAAAAAGAAGTGTCTAGGTTTGTTTTCCTTGAAGTGGTGGGAGTTATTTGCACGTCAAACATTTTATTCCATAATGCTGCTCTTTGCTAAACCTACATCCTACTACAGGTGAGACCAGAGAGTCACACAGGTGTCACATGGTTTCTGACTGCTTCTTTGTGACATGTTTGAGTCAAACGACGGTCAAAAGCAAAACCACTGAAGGCTTCACGGCAAAGGACGGCCGCTCAGATCAGTGAGCTCAAGAGGTTCTTACTGCTTGTGCTCATAAATCTGAGGAGGTTTAGGTCTGCTACACTTGTTCTGCTACTAAGAAAAAAAAAACTAGACTTCTGAAAATAACTGGGAAATCTTCCATGTGAAATCCTTTCACCACAAGTTGGATTTATTGTGTTCTTTCCTCTTGAAAACCAGGGTGACCCTTTTTAAACTGATCCACTCAGGAAACACAGCTCTCATAGAGTGTTTACTTACTTTACTACTTTCATATATAAACACTGACCGGCCATAACATTATGACAATGAATATTGTGCAGGTCTCCTTTGTGGTGACTCATCAGAGAATGGACATGGGCCTTCTGAGGGTGTCCTGTTGTTAGTGGGCGGGGCCTTTGAGGGGAGGGGCCTCTGTGGATCATCCCACAGATACTTGATCAGTTTGGGATCTAGTGAATGTGGAGGCCAGGTCAACACCTTGTGCTGTTCTTCTTCCTAAAGTGTTTTTGTGGCTGCATCCTGCTGGGGATGGCTGCTGCCATCAAGGAGTGTCATTGCTATGGGGTGGGGGTGCCTGGTCTGGTCTAGGTGGGTGCTACATGTCTAAGTAACATCCACACCAATGAATGAAGCCAGGTCCAGAAGTTTCCCAGCAGAACACTGAACTGGAGCATGACGCTTTAGATGTTATTGGTCACTTCTCCTGTCGGTGGTCATAATGTTTTGGTCGTTTGATATCTGTCTGTCTAAAATGCATGTCAGGACACCTTCACGATGAGACGATGAGGGCGGTATAAAACCCTGCACGTGTAAGCCCTCGCTGACTGGCTGTGTATTGACGCTCAATGTCACATCTCCAATTAAGATGGAAGTGTTTGGCATCTCTGAGATCCATTCCAGCCCCGGACAACTTAATCATATCTGATAATGAGCTAGGAATGCTGCGCGCGTTTTCAATCTAATCTCCTCTCCAGCTGAGGCCCCTGGGAGCAATGTGGCCCCTGTTTAAGAACAAAGTGAGGCCATGGTGGGTGTAAAACACATAAAGCAGTGTAGTGCGCTCTATAAAGTGCTTCCTAATTACAATGCTCGCCGGCTCTCGCTTGAAGATGTTTTGGGTCTAAGCTTAGTTGTTAACTCTAATTACATCCCACAGCTGACAGGGGTCCCATTCACATGCAAACACTAATCCCCTTCACAGTCCATTGGTTTATGACAAGAGCTATGTTAATTACATGTAAAGCTTGCAATTGTGCGTGTAAAAAAACATGAAAGTGCTCGAATTGTGTACAATTACTCCATTACTTTATCCAGTGAAGGGGAAATGACCATTTGACAAGCCGCCGTTACAACGATTAAGACCAAGGGAATGCCTCCACAGAACGGTGAAATGGTTTCAAAGGACAACATAAAGAAGAGGCGGGCGATGGCTCATTGGACTGACGCTAAATACGCCATTATGTGGCATGTGTCGCGTCGGTATCATCACCTCACTTGGCAGCCACATTAGTATTGGAACGGGGACACGCGAGTCCCTTTGTGCACCGCAGAGGTCAACACTCAGAGGTACGTCCTGCTTTTAGACGCTGCTTTTGCAAGTGGCCGCACAGACGTCCTCAGACGAGCACTAGACTCTCTTTGCATCAGAATCCCACAGTGTTAGTCTCAGTGAATTACAATTAGTGGGCCAGCCAGGCCCAAGGGCTACTGGAGTGCTTTCAGTTCTGCTGTTCACATTTTGTCCAAATTGCCGTAGTGAGAGTAATTTATCTGTCTCGTACATGTATCAGAAGTACATACGTTTTTCCATAAATGAATTATAATATATAACCCTGGGGTCTTGTTTCCATTTTACTGACTTTCTTACTAAAGACAAGCAAGATATTGATAGAGGCTATGTAGAGATTTAATTTATGTATTATTTCTGTTGATCGTGTAGGCTCCTGGGAAATCTCTTGTACACTAATATACATTTTAATTAACTTTAATTTCCAGATGAAATGCATTTGGAAATATCTATATGACAGGTTGTTTACACAATCAGAAAGGGTGATATCTGAAAAAAAGAAAAGCAAATGGGAAGCAAGTTTAGGTTGTATGTTCAACAATGAGGACTTTGAGAAAAAACTAAAAAGCTTCAGGCGTATAAATATATCTGTACAGTTTTGTTCAGTTTACATGTAAATTGTAGTTCATATTTCTTACATTTTCATACATTATCTCTTCTATTATTATTCACAAATCCAAAAATGGTGTTGGCACACCAGCCTTGTATTTGTACATCTATACTGCTATGCAACCTTAAGATGGCTGCTTCTGAGAAAACCTAAAACTAATCCTATTTTTAAAGATTTTACCAAAAATTACTTGTAAAAAAAACAAAAAAAAACCACAAAATAACAAAAACTGATTCACCGCCTTGCGCTTGTCCGCCTCCACCAACCAAACAAGCTGACATTTACATCCATGCCTCTGCAGGCTTTTAGACATTTTCTGAATAAATCCTTGAAATTTACAAATCATGTTTTTGAGGTCCCAGTGACTGTGATCTGTGGACGTCTACTTCTTTATCAGTTCATCCCTCAGTCCCAGTGAATGTGAATGAGTCTATTTGATAGTTTCAGAAAAACTTAGAGAAACAAATGCCAGGCTCATGCTGCAAAGTGCAACAGCTAAGTGGAGAATCAGTCATTTGCATCGGAGGAGGGTGAAGGACTGCATCAAAATGGAGTGCCAATCCATCCCATAGCTGTCAAGATGTTTCACTGAAAGCTTAAAATGTGCAGTAGCTGTCGCACGAGATGACAAGTCAGAGGCGAGCCTACGCTTCATCCTCGGGCGACCAATAATGTCTGTACGACATGTCATGGCAGCCCATCTAGTTGTTGAACCGTTTCCATCTGGAACAAAGACAACGTTACCATCACTGACGTCACGCTGCTGCCACATGGCTTTGTTCACTGTTAGTTTAAATACTGGCCCTAGAACTTTGGGTAAAAACTGTCACGACTGAATGAACAATGATCGTCCTCACAGGCTTCCTTTGCCTCCGTTTGTCTCCCTGGAATGGATTAGTCCGCTGGGACATAAAAAATAAATAAAACTTTTGAATCAATCAGGATTTCTCAAAGGTGTCAGTGTTATCCATTTATTGAACCAGCCTTCACATCATGTTCAGTTTAGACTCAGACTTAGATGGACTTAATTGATCCACTGTTTGGGCCAAGTAGCTCAGTTGCACATGAAAAGAAAAAAAATAAATAAATAGGTATAAGTTTATTAAAAAAAAGAAGAAAATAATAATAATTTACAAAAAAAATAAATACAAGAAATAGAAGTAGAAGTAAATATACACTAAATACATACAACTATAAATGGAGTATGGATGGAGGTCAGGTAAAAACAGCTGTGATCATTTTGAAAATGGAGACATTTTGATTTTCTCATCGCCCATTTCCCATTTTCCATCTTACACAGTAAAACATTGGAATTAACCTTAAAAATATGTTTTTTAATCTGTAAATCAAATATCTTCTGGTTTTCTTGCATCAACTTGTTGCCATCGGTCTCTACACCTTTCCTTCATCCCATCCCCTCAGCTCCTTCATCCCATCTCCTCGACCCCTCTCATCCCCTTGACCTCTCAAACCTATCCCCTCAAACCCTTCATCCCATCCCCTCGACGCCTTCATCCGATCCCTTTGATGCCTTCATCCCATACCCTTTCCCTCTTCCTACCCTCGTCAAACTAAACTTCTTTCTAAATACTGACGTGGTATTTTTAGCGAATTAACTTCAGCTCCAGATTCAGAATCTCTCCTTCTTCCAAACGTCTACCTTTTACCACAAAGCGACCAGTGATCCTTCCAGCCGGCGATGGGAACAGACAAGCAGTAGGAAAGGCCGTGATGAACAAGCATGAACGTAAATTGACACCTTTGAGAAGCCCTAATTGATTTGGCAGTCTAATTTTTGTCCTGGCGGGCTAATCCATTTCCAGGGAGACAAAAGGTGAAATGGCATGGCCGGGAATGAGGAGACACGATGGCAAAGGAAGCCTGTGAGGAATACTGAATTAAATTAAAGACACGGAGTGAAATGCCAATTCAAGTCGACGGCTAGCAGAATGACAAAGTACTTACTACCCGCAAAGGGAATGCCTAATGAAAGCCAAGAGGTGACATTTGAGCAGAAACCTAAATTGTGACATCTTGAGCCACACTTTTAAAACTCAAGTAGGCTATTTTGTGCATTGCCAGCTCTGATTAACAACAGTTTGAAAGGTGACACGAGCAAGTGTTTTGTCCTGCTTTATCTGGGCTATGCATTGGCTCCCTGCACTGAAGGAGAAGCCCTTAGAGAGTTATTTTCTCGGGGACTGACTTTTCCATCAGTGACAAGGCTGAGAATCGCGTTTAATTTGGACAAAAGGGTGAAACTACAGAAACTCAATTAATAGGAAGCCCTTTTCTCTTCCAGCGCCAACACATCAGGGTTTAGCCTATTACAGCTTGATGTCAAGCCTTCCAACTTCCAAATTAACTCTTGGGGAATGTGGGGCATCCAATCAACTTCTCTTCTCTTTCCTCTTTGCTCGATACTGTACATTATAGGGGGTCAGCAATCCTGGTTAAAAAACTAATGAGATCATTTTTTATTTCAGATGCCATTACTGATGACCTTAGCTCAACATGGCCAAAACACAAGGAGGTGCGCCGGGTAGATCCCTAATGAGTTCACAAGAACTTTTAAAAGAGATTTTCTGCGTACCCCACAAGAACTCAGGAGAAGAGGAGTGTTGCGTTCAAAGCGGCGCTGATGACTGTTGTCAGCTTACAGTAATGGTGTGAGACTGTTAGAAAAGCGCCACGAGGGTGGTACGATAATGGAAGCAGCACATGAAAAAAGAACTTTGAAATAACTAGATCACAATACAAGTGCAGCCACACAGGCAAGTTGCATCAAGTTGAATGACAATTAGCTGTATCCTGCGGAGCAGAGAGAACAAATGCGGCAGGATTTGTCAGTCACTGCTTTTATACCCAACACAATTGGGTTTTAAAGGCAGACAGAGAATAACATGGTTATCTAGATGACTCTCCCGCGCAGATACGTGATCATTAGGGTGCAAATCTGAGAGATGACTACCTTTGAAAGTTGCAAGTTTGCCTCAGTTGGAGGTTTTAATGTTTTTGCCTCTGAAATAACTGGATGCTAATTACAACCTTGCTAACAAAGAAGCGGCAGCAACGGCGGTGGCAAACGTAGATGTTCACCGTCAGGGTAGAAGAATGAATCAAAAACTGAATTTGGTAAACACAGAGCTGTGATCTCAAGAGTTACCAGAGAAGTTGATCAGTCTCACCAAAAGATTGTTCTCTTTGAGCTTAAGGTACAGCATGATCATAGGCTAGACTTATTGGGGAACAAACCATATGCACATCTGTGATCTCACCTTAGTTTCTATTCCACTCGCTAAAGAGCCGAGATGAACGTTGGAGGACCAACATTTTGGTGTAGGAAGAAGTTTAAGGTAAGGTAAGTCGGAAAGTCAACATTTCTTCATGATACCTTGCTACTAGGAAGGTAGATAGGTAAGACAGATGCTGATTTACTGGTCACTTGATGGAATTTTTCCAAATATTCCAACTTTCCGAACTACAGTTCTTCTCCTCACACCTGACTTGGCTCAATCAATCAACTGTACTGCCTTCACGCAGTCATTTCAGGCGTCCTCTTCCTTGATTGGAACAAAAACCTGCCAGCCACACCCACTGCATGGGTGCTGCTTGGTTGGAATGAAAAACCTGCAGCCACAGTGGCCCTTTGACGGATCAGTTTGACACCCCTGGTCTAACCTGATGCCGAAACACACGTCTAGCCAACTCCATGCACAGCTGGTGTGCAGAGTTTCATCTTCTCACTGAGGGAACCTCTACCAGGTGGATATTCTTCATTTGTACTTTTGCTGTTGAAGGAAATATCGACATTTTTCAGCAAAATGTCAAAAAGAACGGACGTAGTGGATCAAGGCTAAAGAATCAGATTTAAAGTTGCAGGGCTTTCGATCGTCCTTAATCTTATTCTCGGGGGTAGATCACAGCTGATTCACTGACTTTATGGATGCTACATGACACATCACTCTAAATCTGGTGCTCTGCATTACTTATAAAGAGTTTAACTGAACCATTTTTTGTTTTAGACTCATTCAAAACCACCATTCACAAAGTAGCACGCCTCCAGGGTCAAACATCCCTGATAAAACATCTGCTCTCTGACAGTCACTGCAGAGAAGGGAGGATGAGCTGCTGGCTGGGACATGTTTACCCGATTCTTTTTTTTTTTTGTCTTTCAAGAAGAAAACTGAACCTTTCATCACAAGCCACTTGTCAGGTTGTAGTGCAGTATAATCTACACATTACAACCTGACAACTAAAGCTGCAAGAGGCAGTTCCACCACCCAGAATGGGTAAGTATGTCACTATTGGTCGCTTAAAGCTGCAGCGAACCGCGCTCGGCATGCTCCTGTTTACCATCCGGCCCAATGTGTGCTGCTTCACAGCAAATGAATTCCAAAGAGGGATGAAAAAAACAGAAAAGAAACAGGCAGAGCATCTATCCTTCCCATAAAAATCTGGAAATATCTGCCTCTGAGCTGCCTTCATACATTGCATCTTTTTGTTGTGCTCATAAAATACATTCTTTGATACGTCCCGTCCTCTGAGGAGGCTTCCTGGCAGCCGGCATTTCCAGCAGTGAGGGTCTGAGCGGACGTACCCGGGCCTCGCGGTTTTATTGGGCCCCGTTCATCAAATATGGAGTGTCATGCAGGTCTCTGGTGGCTGCTCAGTTTTGCCAGGATTTGTAGTCGCAGCGTGCAGGCTGCTGTTCATGCATCGGGGCATGTGTAGCTGCATTAATCCTCTCTTTACAGTGGATTCAGAGAAATAATTGGATGGATGGGCGGCACTTGAATGCATCTCTTTTTACATCTCTTTTTATTTCTGTCAAGGAAATATGTTTATGAATTGTAAGACAGCTGGATCTTTTTATGGTTTTGAATCTTCTTGAGCGGGTCTAATTGACCTGAGTGGCTGAGCCGAGCCGAGCTGACCTGGGTCAGTCTGTGTTCGGTCTAATCAGATCAGACAGAATCCCAATGCGTCTTCACATGGCTCCAGTCTGCATGTCACTGTCTAAAAATAAAACTCAAATGCTTGACCAGGCTTGTTTTCATTTCAGCCTGTACCGGGGTCGGGGTAACTTCTGCTTCAAGTCGCTCTGCATGTGTGAAAGATCCAATCCTTTCTCTGAAGAATAAATTTCACATTTGTCTCAGAGCCCTTTAAGGTTTTCTTGGCCACCGTTTTTAGGATTTCTATAAATGCGTCTCCATCTGCGCTGAGGTTCGCCTTTCAGTAAGTATTCATGTGGATGTTACTTAGACATGTAGCACCCACCTAGACCAGACCAGGCACCCCCACCCCATAGCTATGACTGCGTTTCCATGGTCTTTAATATCCCGATTTTGAGGCTTATCCCGGCTTTGAGCATCTCCAGGATATGGTGTTTACATGGAACACAGAGAAACCATCATATCCCCGTATACATGATAAATACCAGTAACCCGTTTTCTGATCACTGCATCCTATCTGCGCATGTGTGTGTTACGTCTTTTACGTCTTTTGTTTACAACAGATTGCGCGGTGGGAAACCAGCGTCATGCAGCTTTTCCGGAGTTTCCTGCATCTAAACACGTCGTTATGTTTAGTTCTTTCATTAGTTTGAGGGAAAATTCTGTCTCTTCGTTTCTCCTAAAGTGAAAAATTCTCATTGCCGCCGCGTTGTTTGTATATCTAGTGCGTCACTTGGCGTCACTCACGCCTGTGCAGACAGTGGGCAGAGTACATATTCTGTGTCCCTACGTAATACAATGGATAGTGCAATATAAAAACCCATGGATGCATTTCTGAGCCACAGTCCAGAACTGAATGCTCAATAATTTGGCCTCAATATTCTGTATGAGTAGACACACCTCGAAGCGTTATTTAATTATTAACACTTGACAGCTCTGAAGGCGCCCCAGGATGGGCTTTCCTCTGGGTACTTTTTGGTCCAGCAGAAGCCTCCAGGTGTGGGGCTGCTCAGATTCAGACCCACCAGGGCTAACAGCGGCCAAAGCGTAGACTGTGGTGAAGTAGACGCCATCACAGCTGCTCAAAAGTCAAGCTAAAGCAAGTAGAGCTCCCCCTGGTGGCTGGCTGCAGTATGGGTCACATAAGCCCCGCCCCTTCGATGTTAGTGGGTGGGACTTGGGTCAAAGTAAAAGACGAACGTTTTAGCAGTAATAAATGCTGATGTATGTTCAAGTGTCTTTTTTAATTTTTTTTAAATTGTTTGACGCTATAAAAACAGGATGTGACAGCATAATGATTGACAGCCGCTCCATAATCCAACATTTTTTTTTAAATGATTCTAAACTTGTAAGATGGTGCCACCCGCATCCTGGGGATACTACCGTCAGTTTGACCAATGGCGGGAAGTGTAGACGCATGGTCCATTTTTTATTTATTTTTTATTTTTTTCTACACTTCATGAGCCAACTGCATTGCTTTAGGGCTGGAGAGATGGATGTCACCAGCGAATCCTCTGACTCTGAGAGGTTTCCTGATTAGCTGCAGATTCCAGCTGCAGATGTTGCAGAGTTTGTATTTCGGCACGTTGCTTTTGGTCTTCCTCCAGCGCAGTCGGTGGCAGAAACTATAATTACAGTTCTTTGTTTCCGGGGTTGGTGCGGTTTGTGTCAAAATCCTTCTCCGACTTGGAACCCGAACACAGCTTAAACACAGGCTTCGGGTGAAGTCAGTGCTGAACACATTGGGGTCACATCTTTCTTTCAAATACATTGTGAGCATTTTTAGTGGTGGTCACTTTAAAATAAGGACAAATCAATCCAAGCAAGGACTGCTAGTGCTGGTTACCAGAATCTAGGTCAAACTAATGGGGCTCTATTGGTGGCCCACAGGGCGTGTACTGTATGTTTGTGTGCTTCCTGTTTCCGGCTACAGTATCAGACTGATCAGCCGCTTTCATTTCTGCAACGTTCTGGTCATTTCAGGTCCTGTTGCCATTAAAACAGTTTGTCATATCCCTCCTGAATAATTGCTATAATTATGCAAAGCCATTACTTATGCAGAGTATAATAATAGTGTAAGATATTATCTTACTTCACAGAAATTAATTAGCACATCAATCACACATTCAGGAGTTTGTTGTTTCCATGTCAGGAGTATTAATGGCTGCTCCATTCACGGGGTTAATTACGATTCAAAGCAGACCGAATTTTATCGCAAGCCGACGCGCGGGGTGACGGACGGAGGGATTCACGTGTGAATATCTTGACAAGCAGCGGATTGGAAATGCCGTGTCCGAGGTGTGGAGGAGCGGCGTTGTTTTTATCAGCCGCCGCTGAAACGGAGGCAATAACACCGGCGCCGCTCCAGATCTGACTTATTTAACAACTGCTGAGGGGTTTGGAATTGAATTGTTCCCCCCGCCCAAAAACATGGCCACGAAAAAAGGTGCATGCTCTGCATTTCTGAAACGTTGAGCTCCACCTGCGCTTTGATTCCGTAAGCAACAGACACAAAAAAAAGTTTGTGAGAGAGAGTCTCTCCTGAATACTTTGCCATGAATCCGTATCAGCTTTGAAGTTCAGATGCCTCACTTCAGAAAGTAATGAAATAGTTATCAGAAAATTTCCCAAAGGTTAAAAGGGAGAAATGAAAGCGAAGGGGGCGGGGGGAAACCGCACTCAGATGTCACGTTCCTTTAAAAAAAGACAGTGAAGCTGCAGGAGCTGAGGCTGATTTCTCATGCAACGATGAACCCCCTGCATGAAGTGCATCAGGCTTTACGTTATTAAAACATTATTTGCAGAACACGAGTCAAATGAAGTGCTCATGCACCGCCCATGCTAAAGCTCTCATTCAGTCGAGCTGCCTCGGCTCCTCCGGGCCCCGCACGTCAACCTGACACATCACCGTTCCATCTGTGAAGTTTAATTGCATGTTGCTGGTGGATAATGGATGGGTTCGGAACTGGAGGAGCAACCTTGAACAACTTCTTTAACTCTCTCACCGGCGGGCATTAGTGTCTTAATCAATTTTACGAGGCGAACGATCGCAGCGGTTGGCCGAGATGTCGGAGGAGGTGTGTACACGGGGAGGGGCAGAAGGAGATAAATACATCTGGTGGATCATAGATGGTTGAGGTTGTGGTTGGAAGTGGTGGAGGTAGTGAATCAGATAATAACTCCAGCACCAGAGTCAACATAAATTTTCCTTTTGATAAAAAAAGAAACTCAAAAATGAAGTGAATGGTCAATATCTGTATAATTTGCTGAAATTGTTGCTGTATAAAAAATGGACGCCATGACAGCTCTTCCAAAGTGAAGCCAAGTAGAGCTCCCCCTGGTGGCTGGCTGATGTCTTATAAGCCCCGTCCCCTCCACTCCATGTAAGTGGATGGGCCAAACTAATAAAAAAAATATATTTTCAAGGACGATTTCTGTCATTTTTGGTCGTTAATATGATGTTGATGCTTTTTCATGAGAGGTAAGAAGCATTTGATGCTAGAAAAAAAAGAGGATGTGACTTCATGATGATTGACAGTTGCCTTGACAACTGCTCAATTAAGCTTTGAACCTTTTTAGCATTGTTTTGTCTGTTTGTCTTACCATTACATCCTTTTCTTGATTACAAGTACGTTTCATTAACTTTTTGTTCCCGTCCCTGTTTCGTGATCCGTGTAAAACGAGGAGTCATTTTTAGGATCCTCAATGGAATACCCAACAAATGAATGATACATTGACTCTGCCATCGCCCTTAGGCCAAAGCATCAACTCTGAGCACATAACGTTCACATTCAGGTATAGACATTTTTAACTTTAATGACTTGGTTGCGTCTCCTAAGTGCACCGCCACCACTTTAAACATGTAGCAGCTCTCTGGTACATGTGTTCACACTCGAACGTCGAACGCACAACGATATGCCGGATGTAATCACCATCGGGTTCAACGGTGAAATTCCCTAGCTACACAACCTGTGGAAGCGAACATGGCTGAAGTTT
Source organism: Planiliza haematocheilus (assembly GCA_005024645.1). Taxonomy (NCBI): domain Eukaryota; kingdom Metazoa; phylum Chordata; class Actinopteri; order Mugiliformes; family Mugilidae; genus Planiliza; species Planiliza haematocheilus. The sequence continues at coordinate 1,229,526 of SRSE01000630.1, read as the reverse complement.
ATGTAAAAGATAGGAAAGGAAGAGACTTCCCATTGGTATGCATGATCAGGGAAGGAGGGCTCTGCTGTAATGCAAAAGCAGGAGGTCTTAGAGTCTTAGAGTATGTGGGCACCCGAGCACACCTCCTCTAGGTGCAACAAAGCGGCGCGCAGACACAAAATTCGAGAGTGGCTTGATAAATCATCACCTCCTAATCAGTCACGTAGCGCTAACTACCCGCGTCTCACAGACCCAATTTTCCACCACGAACCCAAACAGCTGCTTCATCTGGATGAATCTTCGCCTCTCCAGGGGCAACTGCTGATTTCAAGGTCAGAACCATACCAAACTAGCGGAGGGCTGCTCGCGCTGGATCGCAGCACCGCCGCCACGAAAATAGAGCCGTAATAAGTCATGTCACGGTGTCGCCTGCTCGCTGGGCATTAAGCCTTTTACTCTTGTTTTTAGAAAGCTGTTCCGTCGCCGCCGTTAAAATTAGCTCCGTGTGACCTGTATTATATTTCAAGCAACTTTCCTTCCAGTTTACTAAAATCCACAATGGATGACAGATTGTTTTAAGGTGTAATTTAGTCGTTGCTGACAAACCTCTGTTGGAGTGCGGTGTGTTTTCTGCTTTTGTTTGCTGGGTCTACCCCACACCGTCCCAGGAAACGGCACAGTAGCACGCTGTCAGCAGCAATTAGATGTTCTTAACGAAACAGAAGCGTCTAACCTCCTAACTGCTCATCAGCAGGGAGCAGTCTTACTAACGCGCACATCCACAGAATAAATTAAAGAGCGCTGTAGCCGTGGCGCCGCGTCTGCCGACTCGTCTGACTCGTTGACTTCACTAACGGTGACATTTACGTCTCCCGCTCCTCACGGTTCACCTTTCTTGCAGCGGGCCGTGCTCTGACCATTTTCAGATTGTCTCGTGGCTGTTACTAAGAAATTAAACTCTTTGTCTGAGTTTGAAGGGCCTTACTCCAATCCAACCTATATGAAAGAGCTTCGGCCTTTTATGCCTCTGTTTTTGATGAATTTGTTAGTGGAAAGAGACGGGAAGTAATGGGGGGGGGGAGGGCAGGGGGGGCGCATCAAGGCAAGGGGTGCAGGCTAGAATCATACCTGTTCAAATAGATCAGTTTATGGGGCCAACACTCAACCACATGAGACCCTAAAACTGTTTAGGGTCTCATGTGGTTGAGTGGTAATTTCATTGTACCCGTACTATGAGAATAAAGACATTGTGTTCTATTATAATGGTCTACGGGCCGCGGGGCTAAGGTTTTGATTTTGACTGAAAATGAGCCTCACAGGCTAGGCTACACTGATCAGGCATACCATTATGACCTCATGTTGTGCAGGTTTCCCTTGTGGTGACTCATCAGAGGATGGACATGGACCTTCTGAGGGTGTCCTGTTGTTAGTGGGGGGTCTTTGAGGGGAGGGGCCTCTGTGGATCATCCCACAGATACTTGATCAGTTTGGGATCTAGTGAATGTGGAGGACAGGTCAACACCTTGTGCTGTTCTTCTTCCTAAAGTGTTTTTGTGGCTGCATCCTGCTGGGGATGGCTGCTGCCATCAAGGAGTGTCATTGCTATGGGGTGGGGGTGCCTGGTCTGGTCTAGGTGGGTGCTACATGTCTAAGTAACATCCACACCAATGAATGAAGCCAGGTCCAGAAGTTTCCCAGCAGAACACTGAACTGGAGCAAGATGGTTTAGATGTTATTCACTTCTCCTGTCATAATGTTATGGTTGATCAGCGCAAAGAGGCTTTGTGCTTTTTGCTCTAATTAAGGTTTTAAATAAAACTCCTAGCACAGACTTGTTGCTTTAATCTGGCTGCAGGCCAGTGTATACATTATTGATCTATATAATTTAAATAATTTATCTCTGCATGTGTGATGTTGCTGTCAGCTGATGCTTCCCTCTCTTTTTTGGTATTTTTGGCTCCATCATTAAACACGGAGCGACGCAGCATAACAACATGACAGGTTCCCCAGCTGAAAACCGAACTGTAATGGAAATAAGGAAACGGGCGACGGGAGAATGTTTGTCTTTTCCCCTCAGACTTGCAGCACAGTCGGGGGCCAGTCGCCAGATTCTGTGCAGCAGTGATTAGAAACAGTTCCAGAGTCATTGTGTGACACATCCTTATTATTTATTGTTATTCTTGATTATTTGGAAATTGGTTTAATAAATCACACCAATAAAACCAAAGTATTAACTACTTTACTGTGTGTGATATTGAACAGGGGCCCTATGTAAAAAATATTGAACATTTAATCACTGATAAACTGATAATGAGCATAATAGGGCAGTGATTAAAACTTTTATGGTTTAATTAAAGTGATTCTTGTCTTTGGACGGTGAGAGGAAGCTGGAGAACCTGGAGAGAACCCACGCAGACACAGGGAGAACATGCAGACTACACACAGAGAGGAACATGATGGATTAGAACCTAGAACATTCTGGATGGGAGGCTTCAGTGCTAACCACCACACCAGAGCTTAACTAAGTTTTATCTAGTTCTTAACTGTATGTTTTGTATTTTATTGTTCTTTTAATTGTTGAGTTTGTTTTATGCGCTTGATTTTTTATTTTGCAGCAAACCTCATGAAGCAGACATTGTATGTATCTTTAAACCCTGAATGTAGATTGACATTAAAAATGATCAAAAACCTCCATTTACCCTTGACAATGAATCTCTTTGTGTTTTACTGATGGATTTGCCACAGACAAAGCATCAGTTATAAACTCAAGTTCAGGCTTCCAGTGGAGAATCCTTTAATTACCAAATGCTTTTCCTGGCAAAGTAAGAATTAGTACCTCATCTCTAATATAAGTGATTATCATATCATCACATAGTGCTGAGAGGCTGAGAAACTACTGCAGAAAACCTAAACGCAGGCAGTAATCTGGTATAGAAGTACTCTTGTGGCTTCCAAACAGGCTAATCCAGCTATGATTAGATTATTTCCTTAACTATGATGTTCATAAATGCTCTTAATGAAATGTGAGAGCTGCTCCAGGTTCACTGGACTATAAAGTCACCTTGTGGAAGCGATGAATAACCGGAGCAGTATTTGTGGTGTTTTTGATCAAAGCGCTCCAGTAATGATCCAGAGTGTGTTCTCCAAAAAAGACAAGAAGCACCTAAACTAATAAGCTGAGCCTGCGTCCAATTTACCAATCAGATTTGCACTTGAAAAGCGTGATTTGATTAGTTCCAAGCTCCACGGACTGCTGCGCGCCTCCAGACGGAGTGAGTTTGGGTCTAATGTCGCTGCATTACCTGTATAAGCTCAGGTGATTGATACCTCCATCTCCAGGCAGATGTCAGCGACTCCCTTTGACTGACAGCTTGAAATGACTTTCTTTACTCACCCAAAGTGCTTTCTGTCTGCTTCCACCTGAGGATATCGAATCAGGCTTCCAGGCTGCACCCCTTCTGTACACGTATACACAAACTTTGTTTCTCACTTCAAACTGCACGCTGATGTGAGCCTGATAGAGCCCTGTCAATAGACTGTCTCTCCCGTGTGCTGCATTCACTTTCTATTCTCTCACCAGGTCTTGAAGACATCATTGTCCTATCTTATTTCACCGTTTTGAATTATTTTCCTGCGTGCACACGCCGGCAGCAGTGTCACGCCGTTTAGTAATTTACAATCGCGTTCCCTCTGCAGCGGCACCTGTCAGCGTTGTGGCATCTCATCGGGAGTTATGCAAGTGGAGACCACAGATAAAACTTAAATCAAGAATCGTTGCGAGCGTAATTCGCCGGCCCCGAATGCGAAAGCGCCGCCGCTTCATCATCTCGAGCACCGTGTGGAAAATTGCCTAAATGTTAATCCAACTGTCGTACATGCTTGTGACAACTCGGCTATGCCCCGCCACGCCGGCAACCGCAATCTTCTTTTTAGCTTTCTTCCTCTGCTCCCGCCGACAATTAGTCCATTCGCTATGGTAACATTATTGTTCCAGACAAAAAGGCGATAAAAAAAGAGAAAGAGAGCGAGAGAATGATCAGATGCTGAAAGTAATTCAGACGAAATCCCACAGGGAGAGTTAAGATTTAAATTGGCATTTAAATTAGGTGTAAGGAGTTAAGAAGGGAATGAATGTGAAGTCCCGAGTGATGAGACAATGTCACAGGAAGAGGCAGGTTTTTAAATGAGCTCATCTCGGCTCGGCAGAATGCTAAACCCAGCGTAATGACTGCAGCGGTAGGAAAGAAAAGGAGACGCGTGTCAGGATGTGTTTCTGGTGACTTTGACCCTCCGAGACCAGACCTGTTTGTTTTAAATTGAAGCTTTATTATAAGATATTGTTTTGATATTAACAGCGAATAGGGGAAAAAAAAAGGTTTGGCGGAGTTTGTAGCCCGCTGGGTGTAACAGCCAGCTCGGCTTCTCTACGCGGCTCATGAGCAAATTTAAGGTGATTATTTGTGTATTGTTTGGGTGGAATGTCCTCCAAGACTGCACCAGTTAAGCATCACTACTGATGTTTGAACTTCTTATGTGTCTTTTAACAACTTTTAACGATAAGGAGAGCTTCAGCGAGGGCCATCACCAAGAGACAAAAACGGAACTAAAAGGAGAGTGAATGCTGTTTATTCATTCATCTAGGACACAATTTTTCATCGACATTACCTGAGGGCCACATAGGCCTTAACCAGACATGATAAGCTTCAGGATATTTCTCGTATTTAGCTTCGTGCAACACATTGTAGCAGCGACTTACACCAGAATCCTTCATGACAAATAGCATCTCTGAGCAGACTAGCACAAAGGTTTGCCTTTACATTCTGTGAACAGATAATCTTCTTTCAGCTGAAAGTCTGTGTCATTACAACTAATTCAGTGCTGCAGAGGATACAGATTTAGAATTTTCAAAAATTAATCTAAGGGCCACTTCGAATGAGTTGCCCACCCTGCTCTAGGAAGTCAGAACATTTACATTTTTGATTTGTGATATGTGTTAAAAATTAACTAAGTCGCTCCTTGCGAGACGTTTGACCCTTTTCAGACGGAAACAACAAGCTCCTCCATCCTTTCCTCACTGGTTTCCTCAGTGATGTTATGTATTTCTTAAAGTTAGAAAAAATCAAATACACGCTCCTCTCATTCATCCTCTGTAAACGCTTATTCCTGTCAAAGGTCGCGGGGCCTGCTGGAGTCTATCCCAGCTGTCATTGGTCTAGAGGTGGCGTCCACCCTGTCCCAGAGTCTCCAGTCTATCACAGGGCTAACACAGAGAGACACCCACACCTACGGCCAATTTAGAATCACCAATGAACCTAAGCAGCATGTCTTTGGACGGTGGGAGGAAGCTGGAGAACAGAACCCACGCAGACACAGGGAGAACATGCAGACTACACACAGAGAGGAACCAGTCAGAACATGGATTAGAACCTAGAACCTTCTGCTTGCTGTGAGGCACCACCTTTCCACTGCGCCGTCCTGGATCCTCTCAATCCTTTTTCAAAATATGGAGAAAATATACTCGACTTTTATGACTCCCTGCAGGAGCCTCTTGATGGTGAATAGGGTGGAACTCATATAAGGTCACAGCAGAGAACCTACCTTGAATCTAGCTGCAGAACAATGCACTTATACGTTCTGGGGTGAATTTTTAAATTGAAGAAATATGTTTATGTTCTATATTTTTCATTTGTTAAAAAACAATAAAACATATTCACGGGAAAAAAATGAACTAAGGTGTAGCTATGCCCTTGGTGAGCTTTAGACCTTAATCTATTAAAAACAATTACAAATTGAAGAAAATCAAAGTCTCAGTCATCCAGGTCATTGATATATCCACAAAAACATTTAAGAAGAACAACTGGACTCCACTTCCCATTCTCAACTATTTTTTTGGATAAAAAGAAAAATGCCTCGTGCCAACGGAACAATCTGATCATTTTAAAAACTTGGAAGTCTGCCATCCAGGTTCTAACCAGACTCGTCCATGCTTGGCGAGGTCCGAGGTCTGAGATCAGATCTTGGCGCGTCCAGGCTGACAAAGCAGCAACATCCAGGACAATACATTTAAAAGCAAATCTGGAAATCCTTTTTTTTTCCAACAATGATACGAATGTTTCCACTTATTATTGCGCATATTTTTGTTACGTTTGCATAACAGCGAAGGAGTCACCGTCAGAGCAGCTCGTCCAGATGCAAAGGTTAAGGACGACGGTACGAGACGTCCACCACATAACCAGACTCTAATAAAGCCACTATTCAGAGCACTCCAAGCTAATTAACTGACTAATCAGAACCACTTAAGAGGGAGTTGGTCACACAGGCTAACCTCTGATTCAGGCAAACCTCTGTTCAGCTCATTAAATCTACATCTTAATAAAGAACTGCATACATCATGCACTTTCAAAGAAGCAGTGTGATGTGGGGGCGGGGCGTCGAGGATGCATGCAGGCTGTAAAGTTAATGGCTTTGGTTGGATTTTTTTTTTGCTCACCGCTGTTTTTAAGAATTAAAAAAGGCACGCTCAGCAAGAAACGGAGCCATTAATGATTAAAAATAAATCTGATTTATCTATTGATTTCAGTCCCGTTGTGCGCCGCAACAAAAGGGAGCAAAGGTCCACCGGCTTTTAAACCTAAACGGCTCCAGCCCACCACCTGCTAAACAATAGATGGACTCTGACGCTGGGCGGTAACCGTGCAGGGGTTGTGGTTGGAAAAGAAAAAAACTCCAAACCTATAAAACGCCAGCTGCTTTCTCCTGCTGTCATGTAGGGCTGCTTTGGTGAGACGAGGAATCCAGATCACTTTAATCCTGCTCGATCGGGAAAAGGCTGCTTTTTAGGCTGCGATGTAAAAATGTTGCTGATTCACGGTATTTAGCTCTTACTCCATGTCCTCTTTGTCCATCTCGAGGGACCGGCAGGGCTATGAGGACCAAATGACAAAATATGTTTATCGGCATCAGGAAAAAATAAAAAATAATCTATGCAGCCCCAGTGCTATCTGCTGGCCCTTATCAGCCAGAGAAAATTATTTGTCAGTGCCCTCCAAAACAAATTGCCACCGCAAACCAGATTAATAAGACACTGCTGGAATCCTGCTAAACTGCTAGATGGATCGTCTTTACTGTCCCCGAGGGAGATTTGATAAGTCTGTCCCTGTCCACGCAAAGAAATAAAAAATAAAAGAACACTAAACACACGAGTAACCGTGCGGCGGCGTGCTAAAACATACAACATTTACATAATTACCCTCTCTACGGCGCATGTGCACGGATGCAAATCATCAGTGCTAGTTTGTTCAAAGCTACGTACTGTATCTGTGTGTAGCTGTGTGAAAAGTAAATTCAGCGGAGTGATCATTATCGTTTGCTATTACTTTTGCAGGACGTGCTTTGGCGCTATCGCTCATATCTGAAAGGAGCAGGGAGGCTGATGATTCTGGAGGATGCATGCGTCATGTCGGGAAGAAAGTTTTGATACTGAGGGAAAATAAATCGGGGGAACGGCGCTGCAGGATTGGTCGAGTCATGCTTTTATAAAGAAACAACACAGGACGGAGGGTAAGGGACAGAGCTCTGAGCGTCTACAAGGAGACCTCTGCAGACGTCCTGTAGCATCAGACACCGAGACTTTAAGACGGGACTGTTCACTTCTTATCAAATATGCCCCAGCCATTGACGTGTGCTGGGTCAGGGCTCTGACTCATCGGTTTAAGTTGAATGTGACCTCAGAACTTGGTGCTTTTTGCTTGATTTTGTCACGTCAGTCTCTCTGCTCATGCTTGGTTTCGCTAAGCTGAACAGCCAATCAGAGCGATCGCTTTCATCTAACATGCTCAACTAACCCAAAAGGTGCTGGCAAGAGTCCACGCTGCTGCAAAACAGTCCAGCTAGGACAGAAAATTCTTCTTTCCTGTCAGTTTTTATGTTTCAGAGCATCTGACTGTGCTCCAGTGTTTAGCTCCTAAATGATCTTAATCATCTGCTTTAACTTGTTGTTGAGATGTTCTTCCTGGTTCTTAGTTCAGCTGAAGCTTCAAATGAGAACTAGCACACGCTACACGTTAAAAACAGATTCATTGATTCATTGCAGTCTGAAAACACAGCACAGCAACTAACATATGTCCAGAGATGAAATCCAGTCCAGAGCAATGACAGTACTGACTGGAAAGTAGAAACTATTGCTACTGACTAAACTGATCTGGTCACATTCTCCTTGGATCAACACAAATCTACTTGGTTTTAGTCTCAGACTCTAGAGATACAGCTTATTTGTAAGAATATCAATCATTTAAGTTGTTTTAAGCTGTGCATTGTACGGTGCAACTAGTGAACACAATACCGGATGCACTGCAGAAGCTAGGGCCATGGGGGGCGACTTATGTCTTGATGTCAGCTGCTGCGTCATAGCTCAAAGACACGATAGGGTCAGCTTTGTATGCAGAACTTTTGTTTTGGTTGCTGTTCCACTGCAGACTGTCAATCCATCTTTGCAGATTCAAACTCTCGTCTTGTTCCTTTAAATCACTGCAGGCCAAGAAAAGCAAACGTAAAAAGGAGGGCAGAGATGCTGGAAATCACCGTCCGTGCTCAGTAATATATCCACGCTGGATGGAAGCCGGGTGGTGCTCTCTCTGAGTTATGCCCCTAAACAATTGCTGTAATTGTTTGGTGCCGGCCCCGATCGATAAAAGGATTATTGGCAGTGACAACACATGAGTACATATCAGTGTGTGATCAGTGTCATAACTGGTCCGCAGCAACAATACATTGCATTTAATATCCTTGGACTGCTACCCAGCCAGCGACGGCCTAAAGCAATTAAAGGCAGAATCAATGCCCTGAGTCAAAACACTGTGACAGCTCTATTATCCCTGGATATAGGAGGCCTAGTGGAGTCCCATTTCTCCACTCCTCTCTTTTCCTATTGCGTGGCGCACATACACACACACACTATATATTCTCTGACATCCGTCTTTAACTATCTGCAGCCGGGTAGATACGCTGCTGCTCTATCACACACACAACACGACGACCTTTGACATTTTCAGCCATTTTCCCATTTTCTTTTTCTACCACCAACATTCTCCTGCTGAAATAATGCTTTTTTTCCTCTAGTATCTTCTTACTTTTTCCTTTATTATCCACCTCTCTTTGTTCTGCCCCAACGCCGCCCCCCTTACCTCCCTCCCCCTCGGCCGTCAGTCTTTCTGCAGCTAAAATCCACACCCATCAATGTCAGCCACACATCAGCGCCGACACCGACAGTGCTTTCATCTAATCACGCTCTTTAATATGCCCGGGCTCTTTTTAGTCCTCGAAGGTATTGCAGGTAAAAAGGATTTTTGGCTGCATTTGTTCATTTTGACACATAATACTTTGCTTCATTGACCACTGTAGCTACAGCGAGATTAAAATGATCCCAGATAAATCTTTAAAAATTGCCTCCTGCCTTAGAGGTAACTTCAGGGCAGGACGCTCCGAGGCAGCCGATGATAGAACTAACCACCATTTAGGACATAGTGGTCAGTCCTTCTGGGAGCGTGAGGGTTGTTATTCTACATTCAAAATTTTCCTGCAAGATTTGTACATCTGGCAGCATGGAGATTGCTTTAAAACACACTGGAAATGACACTTCATTAGACGAGGCCGTCACTTTCGGTTAATTTCCTTGGAGGTTCCATGTAATCTGGTGCTAATGCAGGGAATTAGGTTGTGAGTTTTGGTTCATTGTGCTGAGTTTATGTGCAGCTGTTTCAGAACTGCTTCAGAGGAAATTCCTTGAAAGAGCTGCAACGTGCACGCAAGAAAAAGATCTAGAGATTTTGTACTATGTTGTAAGTTGTGAATGTGCAAACTACAAAAAAATAACATAAAATTTAGTAAATTGTCTTCTAGTGGCACAGCCATCCATTCAATGTCTGCATGAAACCAAGTATCCCCTTTGTTAAAGGTCGTGTGTTAATGGATTGGATGGGTCTTGACCAAAATACTTCATTCGTCACTCTCTCTTTTATTGTCCCGGGTTTATTTCCATACCCAGGTCTCTATGCACAGCCACACTTGTGCAGAAATACAGTCTGAGCTGATAGAAATGTTGACATACTGAAAGCAATTTTGTCACAAAGCTATGAGTTCAGGTGTTTGTCGAGTCTGCGAGGCTGCACGACTTTATTGGCGAGGGTTGTTGGGGCTGGATGAATCCTGAAAGGAATACCTGCAGATTGAGTTTAGGCCCACATCTACTGGTTTCATGTAGCTCATAGTCAGCACGTCATGATGGAGCACAGGTGGTCCATTCCCGTTTAGCCTCATTTTAAATATCAGTGAAAAGCAGGCAGTAGATTCTTCAACCTCAAGACAATGTCAGGCAAAGTCGAGCAATCACTTTACTTTTCGTCCGGCGTGGAACCGTTAATGTCGACATGTCTAATGGCATCGTCCCTGGGGAAGCTGCAGTTTGCGTTGCTGTATATCAGCCCCATGATAATGCTCTTGTGTTTATGCAGTGCTTCTCTACCTGCTGGTGCTCAAAGCCAATGACTCATCTACTCATTCGCTCACACATTCACGCGCCAGTGTCTTCCTCAAGGATGCTTGACGACATGTGAGCCAGGACCCCTGTGAGTGGGGATCAAACTGCTAACCCTCAGGTTCACGGACCGCCCTCTTTACAGTCTGAGCCACAACGACGAAGAGGGACGTCAGCTTCTCAAGATTCATCCTTTGGGGCCCGTAAATGTCAATGGTTGACGATGGCAATCAACATAATAGTCGTAAAGTGTCATTTGTGTCTTTGGAGAGAAGTCGGTACGTATTTTAATTAGCAACTAATTTTCGATTGCAGCGCGTATTTGAAATGATGCATTCCAGCCCAAACTACACCTTGTTCCTACACCAGGAGACTTTGACGCTGTAGCTATGGCAACAGCCTAGACCCTGACGCCGCAACCTGACGTGCACCTCCTTGGACATGTAGCTACGTGTTGCAGCGACGCAGACCACAAGAGCTGTGATTGGTCCTCTTGGTAGTAGCGTGTTTCTGCTTCAGTATTTCCAGCTGCTTCTCCAGCTACGCAACTTTCAGATTTTTCGTGTTGGGTCGATAAAGATGGAACACATTGAGGAGAGGTTGAGATGCGTTTGTACGACTCGTCTTTGGCTAAAAGTATCTAATGCCGTTGTTTAATGTGAAACAGGAAGTAGAAATAAAAAAAACAGCGCTGACTAGTGTTTCGAGGGAGTTGTTGCAGAGCAGCCAGACTTAAGAGCATAAGTATAAATGGCTTGCACTGACGCAGGCTACGTACGTAGGTTACGGCGTCTAATTTAAACCTAACCAAGATACACATAAAAGTACGACCACTACACAAGTGAAAGTCCTGTTTTGTCAGTTTTTCTGTGGATATATTTATATATTTTTTTGATATTTCAGTCTGGATGAAAGCGCCTGGTCCCGTAAACACACATTCCCCTCCAGCGCAGGCCGGGCTGAACGCCGGTGGAGCCACTGCAGATGAACAGCGCTCTTAATCTTCAGACGATGGCGGTGGAGAGCTCTGCTGTTGCCGCTCTCATAATTTCTCACCAATCTGTCAGTCGCGCGTGCTGAAAAGCCGGCCGGACAGCTGCTCCTGCTGCTGATTCAACATGATGCGTCGCCCAAATGACCACTGATGAGGGGCGACTACAGCCAGCGGACAAAGCCAAACACACTGCCAAAGCTACAGGCTGCAATCAGCCGCAAATGCTCGACAAAATCACCACCGATGCCTGAATATCTTTTTAGAAATCATCAAATGTGACATTCGAAGTCTTATTATTTCCCCCTGTAGTTACTCTTCTTATGGGTTTTTAATATCTTTTGCCATCTCTACTTTATGAGGTATTATACATGAATGATGTAAGAAAATCTTTGCCAATACCCCTGTGAGCTCTGCACTATTTATTCATTAAAATTGAAAGGAAAATCACCTCTCACTTCACCCACTGGGAAAATATATTCATGAATTCATGTTTCTGGATGGTATCTGAAACATGTGCACGAGTCAGAACGAACGAGTGCACTCAGTGTAAAATTCAGCCTAAAAAATAACCGATGCTGCTTTGTCCCAGCTGTCCATCAACACGCCCAAGCATCATGTCTGTGGCTTGCATCATGTTGTAATGCTTGTAGACAGGCTGATTAGTGCGGCGCCTGAGGAAGTCTCACTTTGTGCAGAGTTTTTACAGGTTTTTTTATTTGTCGTCACTTCACTGTCACTGGGTCGTCTTAATGAAGTGCTGCACGTCCTGCAGCCAGCAGGCACCGTTGCACATGTGAGTGTTGTTATTTAACAAGTATCTCTAATGAACAGTCCATTTACAACGATCAGGCTTAACATTATGACCACCTTTCTAATACTGTGCAGGTCTCAACTTGTGGTGACTCATCAGAAAATGGACAATTAGTGGGAGGGGCCTCTGTGGATCATCCCACAGATACTTGATCAGTTTGGGATCTAGTGAATGTGGAGGCCAGGTCAACACCTTGTGCTGTTCTTCTTCCTAAAGTGTTTTTGTGGCTGCATCCTGCTGGGGATGGCTGCTGCCATCAAGGAGTGTCATTGCTATGGGGTGGGGGTGCCTGGTCTGGTCTAGGTGGGTGCTACATGTCTAAGTAACATCCACACCAATGAATGAAGCCAGGTCCAGAAGTGTCCCAGCAGAACACTGAATTGTTAGAAGATGGTTTAGATGTTATTCTCTCTTCATGTTAGACCTCGCGCTTCAGTGCAGATTAAAATGCAAAGCTGCGCCGGGCGTTTCCCACTCTGACCTGATGAGTGCTCCAATCACCAGTTTGCCGTGTTCCTCTGGTCGTCGCAACCTTGAAGATGAGACGCACTTGAGTTATAATCTCACGAGGCATGTGCAGGATGTGGCTAGAGAAGCTGGAAAGGCAACATCACAAACTGACATGTCTTTGTACATTTAACGGTTTAATTTTGTGAAAAGTCCTTGAAAAGACCATTTCTTGAGTCGTGGATGGTTTCGCCGCAAACTTTGGCTCAGACATTCCTGTAACCTTTAAGATGTTGCTTGACACATTATGACCATCACTCAGGAGTTCTTGGAGTCTCATTTTTTGCTAATTTGCTTAACAACGATACGTGTTATTATTGTCAAAAATCCTTTTACAAACATGAGATCATGAGACAAACATAAAATATGTGCAGCATGTCCTGCACAACAAAGACATGCACACGTTTTTATTTTTTTGTTGTTTTTTTAAAACAAATCTGATGACACTTGGTGTAAAAGACGGCCAAGCAGCAGCGTGTTTGTGTGTGTGGGTGTGTGTTAAGTCTCTGTGTTTTTGCCTTTCTCATGACTTTGAGGGGAAAGATCTGAATGCTGTTCAGGGCCACGTTATCTCAATAATGTATTCATGTTCACTTACATCCCTGCAAAGCAAACAGAAGGGCGAAAAAAAAAAAACATCTGTTCAGTAGGGGCCGACAGCCGACAGCCGAGAGCCGACCGCGACTCCCCCGGTGGGCTAATCCAGCTCCACTACTGTTAATCATCAGAAATGACTGGACTATTTCTGGTATCTCCAAGGGTTCCAATGAGTCACTCTCTACAAATTTGCAGCAGCTATTTGATATTTCGTCAGCGCGCCTCTGCTCTCAGCTGGCACTTGTCCGGACGAGTGGCTCCGACTCGGACAAAGCCAAAGATAATTACGCAGACTTTGTGTTTGGGTTGGGGAGAGATTTAAAACGTTTCCCCGGAAACCTTTAACGGTGAACTTCGGCCAAGACCTTATTTATACCTCAGCGCGATTCAGTCGGCGTCCTTTTATGAAAAATATATATACATATGATTGGAGTGGTTAATAATGTTCATTGCTACTAAACAACGTAGAAAATGTAAAAATCTGGCAACTGGTGCGTAATTATCTGCGTCTCAGGGAAGATAGGTGAATAAGGGGACTCTGAGCCATTAGACGAATTAATCATGGTAGGTAATAAAAGTCCACTACATTAGATCTGAGCTCCTCAGGGAAAGCATTATGGGCCATGAGTCCTGTACGATGAAACAAATCATCTACCAGTCTTCCTCTGGCAATAAGCTGCTACCATTATGATCTGGAGGAAAACTCAAAGCAATACCGTTCCTTCTCGTATATATACTGCCGCTGTGCCGCCCTCCAACTTACGACCTCAGGAGGAAGAGTGCACTTTTGTAATTTTACATGCAAATAATTCATCCGTTTAATTCAATTTGTGCATAAATTGCAGATATAATAAACTCAGGAAACAAGAGGTAGTGTTGGTTTCTTACGTGCTATATTTTAGTGTTTAAATGCAACAACTACTGCTCTCTAAAAGTTTTTCACAGTAGATCTGGAAGAGCCGTGCGTCTCAAACACTCCGAGCACTTTGCAGGTGAGTGTAAATTTGAAGAAATAAAAAAAGGGGGAAGAGAAAATCTGTACTAAACACACGAGTGCTGGGTTTCAAAAGCTAACATGAGCTAATCATGTGTCATTACCGGCGGATCAAATGATGAACGCAACTTCAATGCGTTTCCTGTCTTCAAAGCCGAGTTTTTTTACATTCATAACTCACATCCTTCCTCCTTCCTCCCGGCGCCGTGCTGTTTCTTGACCCGTTAAAGCCGCCACCTGCTGATCGGTGGGAAAATATGTCAAACCGTGCGTGTTGTAGTAGCAGCAGCGTGCCGGCGAGCATGTGTACCCGCCGTGCGTGCAGGACGGGCACTTGAGAAAAAAAAAGTTTGGTCCGAGCGGTCACAAACCTCTCAGGGTAATTTTAACTAAAGTCGTGTTTACTCAACACTTTTCAAGTGGATGATGTATAGTTATTGTGTTTCTTCCTGCGAGACGCCGACCAGCGAATGATTGTGATTAATTTAAGCTCATTATAAAAATCAATTAACAGAGTCTTGAAACACACTTGAGTTGTGTAATTTATCATTTATGTTTTTTATATTACAACGCCCGTGTCTTTTTAAGAACAGATTGATTCTCCATTCTGTAGCCACACAATAAAACCTTTACTTAATGTTCAGTCTTAGTCATTATTCTTTTCTCACGTTAAGAAAAACTTATTTTAACGCTTTAATGGCCAAACGCACCTGCAGAGCGAATATTCTTTAAAAAGAATCGGCACACTGCATGAGCTCTAACATGTGCAGCTATAATCAATCATATTCTTAATTAGTTACTCATAAATTAGCATCACATCGAGCTTTAAGGCGCATTGGAAAAGATTCTGTGGAGCCGAACGATGACTTTCCAAGCTGAACATTGTGAAAGCTCTCAGTCATCCAGGTCATGGTTTATTCAGAAACGTTCAAGAAGGGCACATAGTAGACAGCAGTTGGATGTTTTGGATAATAGACTCAACCCTCAGCCGTCTAAAACCCATCTCACTGTTACTTTAAGCTAATCCCTAACAGTGAAGCGACAGCTGCAGCCTCTTTCCTACCTACTGGTTTATTAAATCCTTGTTTGTTTCAGTTCTTGTTGAAAACAGACAAAGCAGAAGAGTCTGCACCATGTTTGACGTATCTGACGTCTCAATCTGAACGATCCCGGCGCTGCTTGAAACCTGCACCACATCTGCAGGAGCGTGCAGCGCTCTCATAGAAACACGCCAGTGGCACCAAAAACCCTCATTACGAATTTAAGAAGGGAGAGGCTCTTTTGTAAGTGTTACCTGTACGTGCACATGGCGGATAATAACTTTAAGATTCATATCTGACTGGATCATTGCAGCTCACATGCTAAACGCTGGTGAAAATATGGAAAGGTCAGAATCAATGTCAGTATAAAATCACAGCTGAGTCGTATCCAGAAGGATTCGTGTGTTGTTGTGTTTGGGTCTCAGATCATTTTTGTATTTGGACACATTAAATCTGCACGAAGCTACGACTATCACTGAAAATAAACTGGGAATTAGTCAAAATCCAAATCTCATAATACTAGAATACCACCAGGAAACCATCATGACCGTAACATTAAAAACAACCTCAGAGGACGTGACATAGCTGTGACGGTAGGGAGGAGGTCGGGGTGGATGGAGCGCCACACTGGACACAATCACAGGAGAACAGCTTCCTGTTTTTCAAATCAAATTCAAATAAATTAATTTGGTCTTACAAATTTTAGTATTTTTGCTTCTGAAGGTGATTTAGAACCACTGATTTAAATTTTACCAAAACATTGTCACATTGTCATTTACTGATGTGTGTTGGAGGCATATTTCCTGCTGCCAGAGCTTTCTATGGCATCATTTAGAATAAATCACGTCGATGATTATTTAGGCAGGAAAACATAACCCTGACCCTTAATAATTATTTTTTGGCCAAATAGAGCTTTTATCTTAGAATGCACCACTCGTTTTCATTTGAAACGATATTTAAATTCACTTTTTATCTTTCTTATAGTGAAAACAATGGACAATTATTGCATCTGACTATCACAGATTAATATTAGAACAAACCACCAACAATAATAAATATATGTGGAGTTTTTTTACTTAATATTATTAACCATAGTGACATATGTTTTGTTACAGGTCACAATTGGTCCGTGCATATTTATGTTTGGATAGAGGTTAAAAAAAAACACTGGTGTGGTGGTGTATGGTGGGGACATTTTTAAATGATGCATGGATGCGTCATTTTTGACTCGTAACACCACAGATGTAACTTTTTTTTTTTTTATATAGGTTTTTGGATTTTACTAAAATGGTGAAAAATATTTTGTTTTGTTAAGATAAATGTTCCTGAGGATATCATGAAGCCTTGTTCCAAACAGAAACAAGGAATCTCCAGAGGACAAGCGGTTTCAGAAGATGATTCGCAATGACATGAAACAAATGTACAATCAAACAACCATGTGCAGTAATGATGTGTCCGGTCCTGTGTCATCCGTCACACGCAGATGAGGAGTTGTATAGACTGATGGCATTTAATACATGAAACACTGTAAATAATCGAACGTGTGAACATGTTCATGGCTGCACCGTGCTGTATTACCATGGAAAGGAATGGAAGGACATCCCAACATGGCTGACATCAAAGGAATCATCTGTGGGCATTTAGAGGAACGTCTGATTCAATTTGAAAAGTACTCGTCTGAGTCTGACAACTGCCGCCGTGACACCGAACGGATCCAGTTTCCTTTTGGGGCCGGCGTAATAGAGGGGTCAAGAAGACCAGTGACAGCAGAGGAGCCGCTGATTGAATTATCTTCGGCTGCAGACGTAAGCTGCATCTCCACCACGACCCGGCCCCCGTCAACCGAAAAGCAATAAAGCGAGCTCGCCGCCGCCGTCCGCGCCTCCGTGACAGCGGATTCTCCACCCTTGTGTGCGATAAGAACAAATGTAACGTCAAGCTTCAAGATGGGAAAAAACAAAGAGTCCGTGTCAAATCTAGAAGAAGAGGAGGAGGAGCGGAACGCCGGCGTGTAGCTCCGGACGTTCCCGCCTGCCTGCACAGACGGAAAATCTTTTTACGGCCTTGTTTGAAACGTCATTACTAGTTGTGAATAAGATGGAGATGCAGACCTCGCCGACTTATCAGCAATAAAAGACGAAGAAGAAGAAGAAGAAGAAAAAGATCTTCTGCATCAGATCCACGTTACAAAAGGACTCGTGTGCGTATAAGCTGATTTCCACGGTGTTAAAGTCACGGTGAACCCTAACACCTCCATCATTACCCGTGTATTATAATCTGCCTCTGCTATCAAAAAAAGCGAGGACAAACCATCTCCCTAATCCCTGTTTAATTTCCTGTCCCTCTGTGATGTATATAAACTCGTCGCTGGCCCATTATCTGCCGCTGATTAAAGCACCGAGATGAATACGGCGGATTAAGGAGAATCTGCTGGTAAATATATCGACGGCAGGAAAATGAAAAGACACAAGAGAGCAGGAGGGATTGGCGTGCGTGTTGATAGACCATCAATGTTTTTAGTTTTCCTTTCTGAATCAATGATGTACGTGGAAACGGATCGTGTGTCAAAGACGGCGATGAAAGGTTGACCTTTAGCGCATTTAAAATACTGATTACTGAAACTCTGACACCGGTGTATCTCCATCTTATCTCCTTTCTCTGGCACTGATGGATGCAATGAAAGGAGCTTCTTTTATTATTTATTTGATTTGTTATCTAGAAAGTCTTTCCCAGGAAATTATGCATTTATATTACCAGCCTGTTACAATGGATCATTAATGGATATTAGCCCCAATATGCAAATTTAGAAGAAAAAAAAAAAGGGTGGAATCAGGATCTTAGAACTAAATTCAAATAATTTACAATTGTTTAAATAATTTAATCTGATGGTAATTTATGGAACAGGGGCCGTGACATAAAGGGAGACCGCTGTGTGGCTGAGGAGGCCGAGAAGCCACTGAATAATTTAGCCGCTGATAAGCTCGCAAGATTATGACGGTGCATGTGAGGTGCACTGTCAGATAGAAATCTAAAGTAAAGGGGTGATGCAATATATGAGGCTTTAATGCGCCTGGAGGAGCTGCCTCTCCTCACGTCTCACCTGCACGGAGCATTAGATGGAGAGGAGCTGGACGCTTATAGATAAAAGCAGTGGGCGAGTTTTAAACAAATGTTTGCACCTGCAGTGTGCTAGCCTGGAATAGCTGCATGCAAGCCTGGTAATGTCCTTATAGGAGGCGTTTCAAATGATAAAGAGAAAATAAAAACGCATGCATGCAACTGGATCATCCTGCAACCAAGGCTAACTCCAAGGCGCTATGATGACTATAACTATTAGGGATGTGCGATATTTCATTGTTTACGATATATCATCAAAAACATTCTCCACGGTAAGAATATGTCATCCCGTGATAAAAACCATAAATTCCCATTGATGACGTATATATGTGCGCGACACACTCTCAGCCCAACACGTGTGGAATATTGACAAACTGACAATGGTGGAAGGTGGAGCAGATACGCCGGCAGAGAGGAGCTCGTTCCTAAACGAGGCTCCACCTCCATTATCTGGTTTGGTTTTAACCCCTTAACGCCTCAATTGATTCTTCAATTATATAAAGAAATGAAATATTTGTATTTTTGTTACCACTCCGGCCGGTCCTACCAGAAACTAGTGCTTGCTAAAGGTTCCTAGGATTTTTTTGAATGTGCACAAACCAACATTGGAGTATTACATGCGTTATTTCAGCTGCAGTCTGAACGGAAACAGTGCGTCGTGAATTAGCGACACTAGACATGAAGGGGTTAAAAAGTCTGACGCAGAGCAGCAAATTACAACATGCAAGGTTTGCAAACAAATAGTGAATAAAAAGGACAGTAACAGCACTAATTTGTTCCACCACCTCAAACACAAGCACAAACCAGAAGATGAAGAAAAGAGCAAGATGCAGCGTCGACTTCATCCAAAGCCTCCGGTTAAAAAAACAAACAAAAATGATTAGGCTAAAATGGTGTTTATTTATCGTAATTTTTTATCGTTACCATGATAAATAGCAGAAATTATCTCCAGAATAATCAGCGTGATCAGTTCCCAGTGGAGTGATTCCAGACCAAATTTCCGCTGCAAAGAAATTGTTGAAGTTTGAGCGGGTTAGCATCCAGGCTAACAGTCTGGAGCTCACCCATGTCGTTTTGTCTCCATGCACGATCAATACACTGCAGCACGTCTCTTCCTGTTGCCGCTTGAAGCTGAAGCACAATGACATTCGGTTTGTGAGTTTTTAGCATTACAGACAAAGAAACCTCTGGTTGATGGAAACCTTTGTGATTTTAATAGATTAAAAAGAGACAAAGCTATTGTTGCTATAAAAAATTAATTAATCACAGCAGTCTGAGCGCTTATCTCTAAATCTTCACCTACTCCCTCTCCCAACAATGACCCCTTGAGTCGCCCAAAGTAGTCTGAGGCTTTGTGTTAAAGGCGTATTCAATAAGTAATATACATATTCTTCTTATTTTCTCTTTTTCTGCTCCTTGACTGGGTCCCTGTTAGAAGCCTTTACAACATCTGCAGCGTTTTTATAACATAAACGAAATATACTGCGTGCATCAAGTCTACAGTTCTATCCAATGTGACTGTTCCAGCACCGAGCTCAGGAGCAGTAAAGTGGAGACACATGGCAGAGTTACAAAGATTAGAGTTTATGTCAAAAAGGAAGCAAAACGGTGACACAGCAAGCTTCTGCAGGTGAAGAAGTTTTCCCCTCAGGCCTCATCTACAAGGCCCTTTATGTTCAGTCTTCTCAGGTGCTGCAGGTTAAGGTGATTAGGCTCAAGCCAAAGACACTGATGGAGCACAGCTGGTGGAGGTGCAGAGGATCTTAGATTCAACCGATTGGATAATCCTACAACCAATCAGAGCTGCCTCGTTGTGTCTTCTGTCCGTCTTCAAATAAAAGTGATTTGATTGGTCTTTGCTGGAGCATAATCAGCCAGGATGCATCATTTTAACTGCAAACCAGCTCGTGTACGTTAATGTGTCCCTCAGGTTTTCTGTGAGTCACTAAGGTAACCTGCCGCCTTTTCCTCCCACCATCACAGCGTACGATCTGCAACAGCTTGCTCCACTGATGCGTCCCGTCACACAGCCCGGCCAACGCGCGGAGCCGTCCAGATCGGCGCGGGACTCTAAATGAGGATTTGTTTTGCATGCGCGTATGAATCTCTTCCAGAAATTTCCCCGGAGGCCCCCGCGTATCCTTATTGCATCACACCTAGCATATGTTTTTTCCATCTGCCCGTCCCTTTCATCCCCTCCCGCCATCATCTCGGCCCTGCGCAGCCCGTGAATGGCCCCCGACATGGCCGAAGCCGCCCTGGCTCGAACAACAGGGCCATTTAAAGTTCCACATCGCGGTTTTCCTGGCACGTTGGTGGAGGAGGATTCAAAGGAAGGAGGAGGCCGGGGGGGTGAGCGGGGACAGAGAGGGGAGGCCTTATTTATTAACCCGCTGCTTTACGGGCGGGCACGGTGCATTTTCTTTTATTTTAATTATTTAACTTGTTTAAAAAAAGTGTGAAAACCACATCTTCAAATAAGACCAGAAGCTGGAAGGCTGGAGGGGCGCCCCTAATACCATAAAAGGAAGACTAAATTAAAAAACGTGACAATCCTACGGCGTTAAAACACTTGAAAGGGTGAGAAAAATCTTCTGTGACCTTCAGATTTCAAAACGCATTATGTTTGCGGTGCGTGGCAGTCCAATGAGTCATTCCAGCCCTTTGATTCTCAAAGGAGAGAAAAGCAGACAGGCATCTGAATCTGATTTATCATTATAGAGAAGCAGCACCGCCGCTTTCTCTTCTTCTTTCTCTCTCTCTCTTCCTGAGATATAGCAGAGTCGGCTGACGGAGCTCCTTCTATCATTCCCTCTGACACCAGAACAGTCAATCATATACCGTAACACTCACTCGGGCGCCATTATAAAAGAATAAACGCCCGCTAACTAGAAAACCGTGGCGTAACCTTTCTCCACTGTTTTCCTCAGTGTTCAGCGTTTACCAAGAAATGAAACGCTTTTGACGGCGCAGATTTTAAAGCGTGAATTTATTGAAAATAGCGTTCCGCTTGCATGCCTTGTGTTTGAGAGGCGGGTGGTTCTTATTCCTGGGTGCGTTAAAGAAAGGTAGCGTCCATATGTCTCATCGGGCTGGACCAGCGGGGACAGGCACATGGTGACCTGCAGGGTGTAGCAGGTGAGGAGGATGGAAACGTGTCAGAGATGTACTGGAGAGGTTTATATGCTAGAGTTTAGTAGTTTCTACTGAACAGACATGGATGCACAATCGCTGACACTTTTTACTTAGCTGCGGCTAATTAGCAAACATGCTAGTACAAACATTCATTCATTCATCTTCTGCAACCACTTGTCCTCTGGAGGGGCTGGAGCCAGCTGTGGACAGGTCTCCAGTCTATCACAGGGCTAACACAGAGAGACACTCACACCTACTACAGCTAATTTAGAATCACCAATGAACCTAACCAGCATGTCTTTGGACGGTGGGAGGAAGCTGGAGAACCTGGAGAGAACCCACACAGACACAGGGAGAACATGCAGACTACACACAGAAAGGAACAACAGATGACTCTGAGGCATCAGTGCTAACCACCACACCACTGTGCCACCCTGAGTCCAGACAGTTTAAAGGAATTAGCTTGTTATTTAGAAGCTGCTATCTCCCAGGAAATGGAGCTGCGTATCCATGAACCACAGGGTTAGCTTGTTCGTTTTGCTCCTAGAGCTTTGGGGACGTCCTCATTGGTATCGGGGCTGATGCAGGTATTTTTAAAATGATTCGATCTAGCCCTGTCTTTCATTATCTGGCGTCAAAATGTCTTCTTCTTCTGTTTTAATGGTGGTTGGCTAGCGTCAAAGCTGCCAAAAATCAAAGAAGAAGAACTGTCATTTAACATCATCAGTTTCTATCATGACATTCCACATGTACGCTTTAGTTAAATACGTGTATCTATGACAGATGTATGTTTATCTTGCTGTTCTCTTTCTCTGTCTGTACCCGGCTGGCCTCAGGCAGATGCTTCCTCCACATGAGCTGCTTCTGCTTCTGCTTCTGCTCCAGGTTTCTTCTTGTTAAAAAGGAGTTTTTCCTGCCACCGTCTCCTTCAGGCTGCTCTGGAGGTTTCAGGTCTGGTTTTGTAAAGCGTCTTGAGACGATTTGTTTTGTTATTGATGCTGTAGAAATAAAATTGAATTGAATTGAAAGAAGAAGAACCAAAGTTACTTAAAACACCTGCTGTGTGGAAGAACTTTTCTCTGGAAAATGAAGTTAGTCAGACAGAGATCGTCGTTCAATGCTAGCATCTTAAATCGCCCCCCAAAAAATACAGCAACAGCAAAGGCCGCGCTGAAAGAACAGCAAAGCCAACGCTACGCTTAAAAGAAAAGTTTCCTGGAAAGAGCGTCAAAGATTACATCAGCGTTGGACGACCAGAACTTTTCTGGAAGATACCAGCTACCCTCTCCTCACCACATTAACTTTGACAGAAAGATTTATTGGACTTTTATGAATCTCTAGAGGAGTAAATTTAGTTAAATTAACTGGGATTTGGATCAGCTGATAAAAAAAAAAACAAGATTCGCCATCCCCTTGTCAGCTGTCAATCACACACAGAAGCTCTGAGCTGATCAGTCTCTCTGTTCAGATCTTTCTTCTTCCTTTCAACATTAAAATAATAATAATAACAGCAAGACGTACTGTCCTTTAAGTTCCATGATTTATGTCTCCAGTATGAGCCAGCATCCTGGACGAGGACTGGAAGCCATCCCCGCGCAATTTGACGACATCAAGATAAATGAAGCCAATTGTTTTTATGCACAACTGCTTCAGCTTCACATTGTTAAGCGGTTAATTCATCGCGCGCTGCGTAGCCACCGAGGGCCGCTCTAAATGCTCGGCCTGTCTGAAGCAATTCTTGGAGAATTAGACGCTGGTGGAGTGAACTTCCACTGATTCCATAAAAATAAATAATAATCTAAAAGCTTTCTTCCATGACTGGTGCCTGCAGTGGAGCTTGACAGCGAGTGCTCCACAGTCCGCTGGACGGAAATGAAAGCAGCAGGCTCCTCCATGTGTCGGCGCACGCTCGCACACAAACAGCAGCCTCCCGTGGAGAACGCCGTTCAGCGCAAACCGTTTGGAAGCCATTACAGATCATTACGGACGCGTGCGTGCGCCGTGGGCCGATGGGGCTGATGGGAGCAGTTACCGGAACAACGCCCGGTGCATCCTATTGACTCTGGGAGCAGCTACCTCAGCCTGAGAGCCTGAGAGTGGGAGGAGGCTGCAGAAGTGGCCGGTCGGGGCGGAGAGGCAGACGCAGCGAGGTCACTCTGAGAGCACGGCGGCCGATGGATTTTATGCTTCCTCACTGTTACACCCGGGGGATTTATAAAGTCACTTGTTCAGAGAGGTAAAGCTCACCGTGGCTTGAGTGCGTCGTGGTCAAAGAGCGCCGGCGGGTGTTTTATGTAACGGCCGTTTGTGTTCCTGCAGGCCTCGGCCGGCGCTTCCTGCCTGCTGTTTGTTTTGTTTCAGCGCTCGTGTCGCTGACGCATCACGCCGCCTTTTAACGGGACACGGGTCAGGTGAATCCGGGTCAGGCTTGAGCAGCAGCCACTCATGTACTCCGGGTGGTATTTGAGGAATGAAACGCCGTATGAATTTTTAAACGGCACACATCTGCGTCGGGTCTGCGGCATCGTCTCTGATTATTTGTGCCTCCGCTTTGAAATTCATACTGTCAAGGTGTGTAGGCTCGCTCATATTCCAGATATGCAAAGATAGATTCCCCCCCACCAAGCCACTGGATTCAATCGACTTTAATTATTATTATTATTCTGCATTCATTCATTCCCGGGAATAATAAACACACGACTGAAAACTTGGCAAGCACTGTCTGAAAGGATCAGGAACAGTTACGTCCGAGGATAAAACTCAGCTTTTCTTCCTTTTTTTTTTTTTCCACCCCCTTTTATCCAAACGTAATCCTACGCCAAATAGAATTACCAGTGGACAGGGTGGTAAAGATTTACTCAATAAATTGATCTTATGGCAAACAACAGCAGCCGGATTAGCGGGATAAAAAAGAGAGATCAAACCCCGAGAAGATTCCAATCCACCTCTTCAGAGCGAGAGGGATTTAGAGCCTGAAACCGGATCGCTAATGTGTTTTAAATTGAAATACATGGAAATGAGGCTGCGTCCGGCGTGTGTGACATAGCCGTCAGGTGTTACCGATGCCCAGGAGGCCGCGTTGGGTTTCTTTCTGCGTTTAGAGGGGGAGGTCAGAGCAGCGGAGCAGAAAGCCACAGCCTCGGGACATACTGCTTTAGTGTTTATGTATTTATTACCTCCACCGGTGAAAGCGCCTTACGTTTGCACCTCTGACTTTTTATGGAGGTTATCACAGGAGAAGCTACGGCGCCGGCTGATGGGAGCCGTTTAGGTCGGCTGAATGGATTACCTGGACGCGTGGAGATCGGTGATATTAAGTTAAGCAGCAGAAGCGACTCGGCCTTTTCAGTGACGGGAACACGGGAGGACGAAGGATAACGTTTAACACTGACCGGATCTGAGAAATGATGTTTAAAGTAATACATTTAAGAAAAAAACAACAACAACAGAGCACTGTAACAAGGCCATGAGTGAAAAGATGCCTCTGTTAAGCAATTAACAGCCCTAAAAGACAGCGACGCACTGTCCCGTAAACTATGACAACTCTAAATGGAGACGACCACAATTATTAAATTCTGAATCTGAATTTCTTAGCACCTGCTGCTGAGTTTCCTCCACAACCACAGGTCTGTGTATAGCTGTATTTATTAGTATAAGCTCATAACGTATTCTGTTTTGCATTTAACTTGTATTTTCTTTCTTTCTTGCTTCTGTAAAACCTTCATTTCCCTCATGGGGATCAGTACATCTGATTACATGTGATCTGGGACTGTGTATGAAAACATTTAGATGATGATGCTCATCTGAGATGACGACACGGTTTCCCCTAGCAACCTCCCATCTTTAATTAGGCTTTTGATCTGGACTGACATTTGATCAGACAAACTAGAAATCATTCATTTATCATTGTTAGTATTAGAGACAGGTGATATGGACTAAAACATGTACCCGATAATTTCTCCTATTTATCACGGTAACGATAAAAATGAGGATAAATCAATTTTAGCCTATCCTAGTTTTGTCTGACTTCTTTTTTTGTTTTTTTAACCGGAGGCTTTGGATGAAGTCAACGCTGCTTCTAGTGCATTTTCTTCATATTCTGGTTTGAGCTGTGTTTTAGTGGCGTTACTGTCCTTTGTTTCACTATTTGTTTGCAAACCTTGCATGTTGTAAATCACTGCTCTGCATCAGACTTTTAAAACCAAACCAGATAATGGAGGTGGAGCCTCGTTTAGGAACGAGCTCCTCTCTGCCGGCGTATCTGCTCCACCTTCCACCATTGTCAGTTTGTCAATATTCCACACGTGTTGGGCTGAGAGTGTGTCGCGCACATATATACGTCATCAATGGAAATTTATGTTTTTTATCACAGGATGACATATTCTTACCGTGGAGAATGTTTTTGATGATATATCGTAACAGCGTTTGTCACTAAACTGTACTTAATTAGCCACTTAGGGTTAGCTTGGTTCAGCGATTAGCGAGTCATATATATTAATAAATATTATTACTTCTCCTCTTCTAACTTATATTTTTGTCTTGCTCTGCTGCTAAAACATGTAAATGCTGACCTGAACCTTCATAAATGCAGAACCCTGCTCTGGTGTCTGTCTCCTGTGTTTTGTGCGCCCCACCGTCGACCCGACCTCCTCACGGTGCAGTTTGAGGAAGTAGATCTTTGTGCTAGCAGCACTTACCAAAGCATATCATGGCAAAACAAATCTAAAGGCAAATTAGACGTGTTTGGAGAGCTTACATCTGGAAGGGCCACAAATTCAAAATGATAGCCTCTGTATTTGGAGAGCTGCACTTTCACTTTAGCTTTATAATCCGTTGTGTTGATACAAATGCTGCATGTTCATACATATGTAATGTGTATATATATATATATATATATACTCTCAGCCCACACAGTGTCACCATCCACTATAGTTAAAAACCTGCAGCAGAACGCCTCATACACTGATGTCTCCACGCTCCGACAGCAATCTGCTCCTGTTCTCTAACAGCAAATGTTTAGCTCACACTCTCTCCCTCCTCCTCTCTGTGCATCCGTTGCCCTTTTTTCTTTTTTCTTTTTCTCTCCTTCTTGAATCAACAACATCGCCACTGTGGCAAATCCCGTCGGCGGCGCGGCTCCTCTTTGTCACGAAGGTGGTGAACATTTTGTTTCCGTCTGTCTCTGTTTGCGCATAATTACGAAGCGCCGCCGCGTCCTTTGTAATCCGAGGGAAGAGCCGCTCACCGCTCGCTCGTGGAAGCGGAGGCCAAACACGCGGCCTCTTCTATCGACATGTTTGCTTTCTGTTACGTTTCTCTAATCCGGGTCCGAGGCCGTTTCAAAAAAAATCTCGAGACACGAACACAGACATACCACGGTTGTTGTTGTTGTTTATTTTTATTACTATTCATCTCTTCTTTCTGATAGTTGTGAGATTTTTTTTAAAGAGGTTTAATTCATATGTAAAAATACATGTTTGTGCAAGCAAGCACAAATATTAAAAGCGTGTCATTTAAAGTAGTTGAACTCTGCAGTTAGATTATTGTAACGTTTAAAATTCACCATCCTTTCTGCAAATTCTATGTTTGCAGAAATGATATATAATGTCCATTAACGTTAAATAAATGAACGCAGTCCTCCCAGTGTCTCTATAAAATGTCTTGCATGCAGTTAAATACTGTAGCATTATGCTAAACACACAGTAGCTGTACAGAACCTGTGGAACCAGCTCCCAGACACAACCTCTACTTTTAAAATCAGGATTAAGATTTTCCTTTTTGATAAAATCTCATCGTTAGCGCTGGACTGAACCATCCCTTAGTTATGCTGCTGTAAGCCCGGGCTGCACCGAGCACCTATCCTCTAGTTTCTTCTCTCTTATTATTCCTGCATTGTGCACTGCTACTTTTTAATAGTTTCTAGCTGTTATCAGCTGTGTGTTCCTTGTCTCCATCTTATATAAGTGCTTCTCCAGCCTTTGATCTTCTTAAAAGTTAACATTTGATAGAGTCCAGTGCTTTCTTATTACAGAAGAGATGGGCTGCTGTTAGTGCTGCTGATTTATATATTAATACTCAATGCGTTCACATCATTTACATGGTTTAGATATAAATTTGGATCACTGTCCTCCCACGTTCTCCACGGACAAATTCCACGTAAGCATGTTCAAACCGACGTCTCAAACACTCGTGTGTGATCGGAGCCGCGTTTGTCGAACTAAAAAGAGCCGCCACGGCCTCTACGAATACGAGACAGTTAAAGAGATTCCTGAAACGCAGCGAGTTGTTATGTCCTCATTACAAACCCAAGTGAGGTTTAAATCATTTTAACTTCCACCTATTTAAACCTGCAAATGGCAGAAGAAACGACAGCCTCGTGCAGTCAGTTAGCACTCAGCCGCTGAGTCAAAGTGCTTTCTAGGTGGCTTCTTCTTCTTCGCTCAATGTGCCACTCACGGCAGCCGGGTTAGATTTTAATGACGGATCCGTCCTCGCTCGCCTCCTCCCAGCACAGGGGTTGTTAAAAGGGTTGAAAAAAAAAGATGTAATCTCCAGGATACTTGGACTAATCCACTCAAAGGTATTCTATCTGGTAAATGCAAGACGTGATTAACGTATCTTTGTTACTGCCAGATAAAAACTACATCCCCTCTTCACGTGAAAACACGACGGCTAGCACAGACGCTCCGGTGCTCCTCGTGCAGGCCGTGATCAGCACTCAGCCCCCGTGACTCTCGCAGCCGTGCAGGAACGCTCCGCCACGGCGGCTAAGTGTCACGCTGCAGAATGGAAAAGCAGGAATCAAGATGTGACGCAGCTGGAGAAGAATCCCGCTTCCTCAGATATATGGAATCCATTTCTCAGCTTATAGAGCGGCCCTGGGAACACTGTGTGCAGCTGTTTAATAACAGGCGCATGGGTGGGTTTGTGTCAGCGTCTATCTACTGATTCTTTTCTATTTTCTATGTGGTTTCTACCCGTCTATAGAATGTATGTATACAAGGACGCATCATGTCATAAAGACGTCTGTGCATTGCAATGGGAACGGACTCATCTCTCAAACACAATGACTTTAGATTTTATATATGGCTGGGTAGACTATAGGACTTGTTTGTGTTATACCGTATGTGCAACAATCCAAAGGGTTGTATAAGTAAAGTCTTTGTATGGCTGAGAAGTGAAACTTAAGAGCAGAAAGTAAAGTATCCTCCCACCCAACCCTCCCTCCCTCCCTCCCTCCCTCCCTCCCTCCCTCCCTCTATCCCTCCATCCATCCATCTGACTCCTACTTTCCTTCCTCTGCACCGTTCCAGCGTGGAGCTGCTGTCTCTTTCCATGTCGACCCTTCAAAGATCTCTCACTTTTCATGCGTGCAGCCCGGATTTGCATAAACATTCGCATCCCGACACATCGCCCGGCTCGTTTCTGCTAAATTTCCAGGAGACCAGCTGCTTCCCCCGAGCAGCTTCTTCCCACACACACACACACACATGCACAGCCTCGACTCTGTTCCCATTCAGACGGCAGCTCTGCAGGACAAACACTCACGCAGCAGCTTTCATTTTCGAGCAGCCTCCTCTGATAAGAAATACGGGTAACAATGTGATGCCGGCATCAATAGGCCACTCCAGCCCAACATC
The DNA here is from genome assembly GCA_005024645.1 of Planiliza haematocheilus. Taxonomy (NCBI): domain Eukaryota; kingdom Metazoa; phylum Chordata; class Actinopteri; order Mugiliformes; family Mugilidae; genus Planiliza; species Planiliza haematocheilus. Next base: position 1,200,181 of record SRSE01000630.1, on the reverse strand, counting down.
CAAGAGTCACGTGGGATCAAACCCACATCAAAGCCCGGCCGACGCCACTGTGAGAGACGGGCAACAATGGAACAATAATTAAAGCCACATGGATACCCAGCTACCCCGTCACACACACACATCTCTCTCCCTGTTTGTCACAGAAATAGAAAGAGCATCGTTTGATGTCTGCCACGACAAC